>OX465110.1:13278049-13433356 GCA_949987565.1 Luidia sarsii
TCATAATATGTGACCCGGCACAACGGCATGAGGAATATCCCACCAAAACACTTTTTGAGTAAACAGCGCCTGAAGTTAAAGTATCTTCACAATTCGATTACAAATCAATTTTCTTTTCTTTTTCTTTTCGGAAATTGTAAGTATTAGAGGATATTATATTTTGATATCATTTGAAAGCTAATGGTATACTCTTTCACATCATTAGAAAACCTCAAAATCTCAAAAGTGGGGTTATTCCTCATTATACTGTGCCGGGTCACATATCTCAATTCCATAGAGCTCTAACCCTCAAAGAGCCGGGGTCGGATTCCGCCCGGCCCCCTCCCCGTATTTTTGTTAATGTAGCGTCTCAGTGACTTTTTCTTGATGACTTTTTGTGGGCAATCTTCTTAGGCACGTTTTGACACCAATTCTATTTAAATTAGAGACGCCATTTTCTGACAATGACCATTTTTTTCAGAGCCATGGTATTTTTCCATTGACCTTCACAACACAAAAGCATAGCATCCACGGTGCATAGGATAATTTATTTCTTTTCAGGAATTCTTCTGCATAATGATAGCTCATTGACATTGCTGTTGGCAATTATTGGTTATTATAAGTGTTTCATTATCATTGTAAAATTTATGCAAATTGTGGAAATTCAATAAAAAAACCACTGAAAACAGGAAAAAAGCCAAAAAATTGAATCATGAATAATTCATGAGCTATAATTAGACAAAACATTAATTGTTTCAAATGAAATTTTGCACAAATGTTCATTCTGTAATTTTCTATTACCTTGCCAAATATCATTTGAATCCATCAATATTGGAAGGTTTGCGGTGACACCATGTATAAGGTCTCTCAAAGGAAGAGGTGTGGTTCTGAAAAGAACCCGAGTGGTAACTCGACGTTTCGACCAGTATGCTCTGGCCGTCATCAGGAGAATCAGATGAATCAATCATTGAACGACCGAGATCTGAGGGAGGGGGACGGAATCTAACCCCCCCCCCCCCGCCTGTGAGATAAATAACCCAGCTCTTTGAGGGTTAAAGAGCAAATGTGGCCCGGCACAGCATAATGAAGAATAACCCCCACTTTTGAGATTTTGAGATTTTTTAATAATGTGAAAGAGTATACCATTAGCTTTCGAATGATATCGAATTTATTTTCGTTGTAAATAGTACAAGGGGACTTCGCTCGTTCATTTGGCACCAGACACAATATAGCAGCACTCCTCGAAAAGCGGCCATTCAAAAAGGCAGGAACTTTACATTTTCATGAAAACAGTACACAAACACTCCCGGCCCCCGAAAATTTAGAGACGGATTTCGGAAAAATCCTTTGGACTTAACATCCTCCAATACATTAACTTTCCGAAAATACAAAAAAACAAAAATTTATTTTTAATCGAATTGAGAAGATACTTTGACTTTAGGCGTTGTTTACTGGAAAAGTGTTTTGGTTGGATATTCCTCATGTCGCTGTGCCGGGTCACATAATTTATAACGGTTTTCGACGAATTGATTTTGCGATTGCAAAATGTATCTATGCATCAAAATGACAGCTTCATAACATAAACACGTAAAAAAAGGCATCGGTACGATCGCCGTGTGTTTTTTGGTGACATTAATTTTGTCAACGTTTTTTCGGGCTCCCCTAAATCCAATGCGATGCCCGTGAATTGTGTCGTTGGCGGGTGCACACGAACGTCAGCGCTGAATGGGGAGGTGAGATTCTTTGCGTTTCCAAAAGATGAAAAACCGCGGAGGAATTGGGTTCGTTTTGTGCATGCCTTGACACCGAGTATGCCGCAAGAGTACTCCTGTATACGTCACGCGCTGCTCATGCATAATGCATTTTTATGTAGATTGGGTTATGACATAGGGCTCTATGGGTAATGACGAAACACTGCTTTTGCGCGTAGGGTAGACAAACAACTCGTAAAAAAGTTCCTGGCAAAATTTAAGATTTCTTAAAACCGTTTTATTTGCTCTAAGCGGCAAGATTTGCTAAAGGCCGCCGCATACGAGAGCTATCTGCTGAGCAAAAATTCTCTCGAGGTCGTTAGCTCAGCACGTAGCTCAAAGTGTGATTTTGTCAACCACGTGAATAGGGCGTGCGCTTTCATTGGCCAGTTGCTATGTTTTTTTGCTCAGCACGTAGCTCAAGTCGCCACACACGATGACTTTTCATCCACGAGAGGCGAAAAAATCAAACAGGATTGATATTGGTCTCACCATGGAGCCTTTTTATAGCTCCATGGTCTCACGGCCTCTTGAGGCAGAAATCTCACCAAAATTTCAGCGCACACGGTGAGCTACGTGCTGAGCTAAGGACTTCGAGAGAATTTTTGCTCAGCAGATAGCTCTCGTGTGCGGCGGCCTTAAGGCACAAAAAGTCACGACTCATATAGGTCGAGTTGGGGCGGTCTGTTCACCACACGCGAACTTAGTTATCACGCTCGAACCCAAGAACGCTGCACTAAGAACAGGATCACACACCACCTCTACCCCAGGGTTGTTCACGAACAGCCGAGAACGCGCGCGCCCGAACTCGGCAAATGGATCACCTTGCCAACCCAAAATTCACACTGTGTTTCATTGCAAGTAAAGAATAGTGCAATACAAGTCAGAGGCTACTGACATCGCATCGTAACATGCTTTGTAATCCTGTTTACACTTGGGGGGGGGCGAGGAAGTATTCCTTTGGCTAACGTTGAGGGCGCTGTACCGTGACGTCATTATGTATATAGCGGGCTGCGTAAAAAGAAAATTACGCCGCAGCCACGGGTTTTACGCTGTGGCAGTGCAAATTCGCGCTTGAAAAGAGACTAGCCCCGCGTTAATAGATCAGCCAGTGTAGCTTCATGGACATTATTAATAGCATGCAGGTACAGATTCGCAATTAACAAGACATCTTACATGATAACTGTGTCAAACTACAACTACAACAACAGCTTGTCACATTCCGCCCCTCCATAAGCACTACATAACAGTGGTCTCTTTTCAGGCGCGGATTTGCACGAACTGACAGCGAAAAAAAATACCATGGCTGCGGTGTAAAAAAAAAAATGCGCTAGCGGGCTCTATAAAAACGCGTGCCGGTGCGACCGCTTCCACAGACGTCGGGCGGTTTGCAGTGTACTCGGGAGCAATGGAGAATGTTGGTGTAATTCGTGTAGCACGGCTCTGCGCCGTGGTCTACTGGGCTTGGGGGGTCGATACACAGTCGCAGTTAGACTTAGAGGCCCTGGGTCGTCAGTCGACGTCGCAAGACTTTGCTTCTCCTCCGACTCCCACCTGGCGAGTGATCGCGGCCGGCGGCGACCCGTACACCGTGCTGGGGCAGCACACGTCCGACGAAGCCCGCGACTTGTGCGCCAGCCACGGAGCCCGGCTGCCCCTGCCCAACTCGGGGCTGGCGGACGCCTGGATAGCCGGCCAGATGTCCGGGGACGTCACCCAGACAAGAGCCTGGCTGGACTGCGAATTCGACGGCACTGAACATGAATGGGAAACCTCCGACGATTCCAAGTGCGATGTCACCGTAACCATCGATGTGCAATATGCAGCGGGCACGCGTCTTTAGCCGCGTCCGCACTGGACTTATTTTTTACCGAGCCCGTGGGTAACATTCCAATGGGTAAATCTTCCCGGCGTCCGCACTTGGACTTTCGACTCGGGTAAACTAACCGAGACGACGCAGTAAAACTAACCGACTGGCGCGTATAAACGCAAGAGGGCGCTATGGTGGTGACCTTTCACCGGATGTAAATACCATAAAACTACGACACGTCGACCCTGCTCGAAAAGTAAACAACATTGTTGTATTGGGACCATGGCACGTCACGTGGTATTTAGGGCCTCTGGCAATGCGGGGCGCCGGATGTGGTTTTTTACCGAGTCGTTTACCGAGACGTCGTGTCCGGATTGGACTTTTCGGCTCGGTTAAACTGACCTGGTCAATTTAACCGGGCAGAAGTTGGTCGGTTAAAGCCGCGTCCGCACTGGACTTAAAATGGGTAAACTAACCGAGCAAATGGGTAAATTGACCATTTTAAGTCCAGTGCGGACAGCCAGAAAGTTTTCCTCCCAGGTAACTTACCCGACTCCAGTGGGTAGTTTAACCGACCAACTTCTGCCCGGTTAAATTGACCAGGTCAGTTTAACCGAGCCGAAAAGTCCAATCCGGACACGACGTCTCGGTAAACGACTCGGTAAAAAACCACATCCGGCGCCCCGCATTGCCGGAGGCCCTAAATACCACGTGACGTGCCATGGTCCCAATACAACAATGTTGTTTACTTTTCGAGCAGGGTCGACGTGTCGTAGTTTTATGGTATTTACATCCGGTGAAAGGTCACCACCATAGCGCCCTCTTGCGTTTTTACGCGCCAGTCGGTTAGTTTTACTGCGTCGTCTCGGTTAGTTTACCCGAGTCGAAAGTCCAAGTGCGGACGCCGGGAAGATTTACCCATTGGAATGTTACCCACGGGCTCGGTAAAAAATAAGTCCAGTGCGGACGCGGCTTAAACTACCCACTGGAGTCGGGTAAGTTACCTGGGAGGAAAACTTTCTGGCTGTCCGCACTGGACTTAAAATGGTCAATTTACCCATTTGCTCGGTTAGTTTACCCATTTTAAGTCCAGTGCGGACGCGGCTTTAGTCTGTGCATGGACGCGATCGACAAGATGATGTTCGCCGTGCCCTGTGGTGACTTGCAACCAGTGGTCTGTGTGAAGAGATCCGTTACCGGTGAGACCACCGCGCCAGCAAACGCCGCTACCACTACTGACGGCCAAACCCCGGAACGTTTCCCGCACGAGTCGACCGTGCCCGGAGCCTCCGATAACGAGTCTACTGTCGACCCAGCTCCGACCGACTCTCCTCTGCCCCAGAACCCGGATGCGACCACCGCCGCCCCTCGAGGCCTCAATGAGTCGGCTGTCGATCAAGAACTTGAGAATTCTACCGTCGATCTTGCTCCGACCGACTCTCCTCTGCCCCAGGACCCCGATGAGACTATCGCCGTTCCGCAAACCCCGGAGGAGTCGACTTTCGATGGAGATCTCGACCGGTCCGCCGTCGATTGGCCCTCCGTGATGCCGGCGTGAATGTCGGCCACCGACCGTCGAAGATCTCGTGCACCCGCATGGGCTCAGACGGCCGCCCTTCCCAAACTCGTGGGTAGGCCGTGCTATAGCCGACGCCGGTGAATGTGTCTACATCTTTGACGCGCTGTGCCTACTCCGTAGGTCTAGTCATGAAAAGATTCAATTTATATCGTTCACTTCGAAATGGATTGATCTGGAGAGGTTGGTGTAATCTGGTTATCGTGTAGGCATCAGCTTGAGTTGGATAGACGTTCACGCTGACACTGTTGAAGGTATAATAGTGTGATGATCCAGCTTTACGTTCACTGTTCACTGTGATTCTTCTATCAATATTATTTTCAGTGGAATCATTGCTCGTATCATTTACTTTGCGTGGTAAAATAATGACAGCTATGGCATCTGTGTAGCTTCAGTAACTACTGTACCCCTTATTTATACGCCTACTCCGTTTTTAACAGCTTTGATATTTTGGTCGTCATTGATCAAAATATCAAAATTAAAGGAGTTTTGAATGGGAAAATAATAAGGGATATGGTTATGCTTCTGTAGCTAGACTGTATATGTAGAACCCAAAGAATGACAACAATATCATCGGGACAGTCTGAGTTGGTTAACTCATTTGCACAATATTATTATCTTGCTTCTTTTTAATAACTGTGGTCAGTGTTACTGAATATATATTATAAAATATCTATAAAATAATATTCATATGTATATATAAATATATCTACAATCTGGAGGGCCTGACGTTTCGATCCTAGCCGGACCTTTCTCAAAGGCTTTCTTTAATTTCTGATATTTTCATTTTGGTCGTTTTTATAGTCCGCAGTCTGCAACATTGTTTTGGCATATGTGACCCGGCACAGCAAAACGAGGATAACCCCCACTTTTGAGATTTTGAGATTTTCTAATGATGTGAAAGAGTATACCAATAGCTTTCAAATGATATCAAAATTATTTTCGTGTGAACTTTGTTGTAAATAGTACAAGGGAACTTCGCTCGTTCGTTTGGTACCAGACACAATATAGCAGCGGCCATTCAAAAAGGCAGGAACTTTACATTTTCATGAAAACAGTACACAAACACTCCCCCGAAATCCTCGTTTTTTCAACATTAAGAGACGGATTTCGGAAAAATTCTTTGGACATAATATCCTCCAATACATTAACTTTCCGAAAATACCAAAAAAAATGATTTTTTTTTTATCGAATTGAGAAGATACTTTGACTTCAGGAGTTGTTTATTCGAAAGGTGTTTTGGTGGGATATTCCTCATGTTGCTGCTCCGGGTCACATATTACTCTTAAATGAGAATTGTTGATTGATAGCTAAGACTCGAGACGTATACATGTACGTGGCTCCGACTCAACCTTCTGAACCATTGCTCAGATTCTTAGATGCTTGGAATTCCAACTAAGCACCGGAGGACTGTAACTAACCACCTTTATCTGGTCTCTCAGAAGAAATTAAGCAGCGAAGATGAAATACCAACTAGAATTTTAATTTATATATTTCATAGTCACAGGCGCATGTACAGTATAATTATAGCACCATTTTTTCATTGTCTTGTAGTTAAAGAGTTCGGTGAAATCAAGCTTTGGTTAAGTAAGTGCCTTTTGAACAGATAGACGCTTTTCTGTCAGTAACATTTTCAGAAAATTAAGCAATTTTCGTAATTTAATATCCTTGATGAAAGTATTTTGAGCAATGTTTTTTTTAAATCAACAATCACTAACGTTTTGGAGGGAATAATGATAAAGGTGACAAAGAATACAGCGTTTACAATTACATAAATGACCGTCAACATAAAGACAATGGTAACGAGAAATATATGTCTGTTGTGAAACAGAGCATAGAGCTTTTCCGCTTCTGTTTGTAACAAGTCATAGAATAGCCCCATTCCTACTCCAAAACGCATGTACATATTTTGTGCACAAAGCCTATGGGACTCGAGTGTGGTATTCAAAAATTCATAAAAAATATAAACAATGGTCCTTCGGTTCCAAACTTAGATTTGGAATGTCTAGCACGATAGCTAACTACATACCAAATTTCGAGATGATCGGCCAATGCCTTATATGTGTTTTAAAATCACACATTTTGATGACGTCATGATTGCGTAACGACATTTTGGCTCCGGAAGGTGTTTCTAAACCATGTCCCCAATAGATATCAAGGAAAAAATGAAAAAAATCTCGCTCCGTTGGCCAAATATGCTCATTTCAATGTGAAAATCTTAAAAGTTCATGACCTCATAAATATTCATGAGATGACGTCACGGTCAATCGATGGCAATTTTTGGATACACCTTTTCCCAACTTAGATACAGTGCAAAGTTGAAACCAAACGAACTTGCACTTTTGCTTTTAATGGATTTTGAAATTTGCCCCTTCAAAGCAAGGTCACGTGACACATGATGACGTCATGATGACATCAAGGTGTTTAGGATCAATTTCAGCATGGGCTTTATGCATTTGCCACGTTTGAAAAAAATCCAAGTCTGTTCAATGACCAAAGTCGTGCTTACAAAACCCCTGTGCATTGTCTATGGGCTTTGGGGGAGAAGAAGAAGAAGACTAAGACTAGAAACATACGTCTGTTGTAACAGAACGTGTAGCTTTTCCTTTTTTTTTTCCGAAGAAAGACCAAGTTGAAAATCTGAAAACCAGTAGCACATGCATGATTACTACAGTACTTCCGGTCTGGACCGGAGGAAAGGGTCACATGACATGAATGATGATGAAGGTCATGAAACCTAATTGGTCCCTGAAACTCCTCTCACATGCTATATGCGCTAGCAACAGCACAACAAGGGAGTTAACCATTGATTTAATATCGGTTTTTTATAACCTCATTAATATTCATGAGATGACCTCATCAACATAATTATTGCAATATTTGGATACACTGTTGCCCAACTTAGATATATGCTAAATATTGATCCTGCGGGATCTAAGATCGTGGCGTGATTGCACATGCCAGGTTGGCCCTTTAAAGGGCGGTCACGTGACAACTCAAGCACAAACAAACGAAAAAAACCACAGTTTTACTGTTTATTGGTGTAAACCCCTTTTAGCATCGTTTTGATTGAGTTCATGAAGGTGGCAACTCTGTTTCTAACCTGTACCATCCATTCCTACCCCAAAAGGCACACCAACGTATCGTGCACAAAGTCTATGGGACTAAGAAATGATATTTAACAAATCATAATAATTCAAAACAATGTTTAATTGGTTCCAAACTCAGGATTTAAGATGTCTAGCCCAATAGCTAAATGCTCACCAAATTTCGAGACGATTGACCTTTGGCAAATATGCGTTTTAAAAACACGCATTTTGATGACGTCACGATTGCGTCATGACATTTTGTTCCCGGAGGGTGTTTCTAAACTACATCCCCATTAGATATAATCGAAAAAATGAAAAAAATCTTGCTCCGTTGGCCAAATATGCTCAATTGAATGTTAAAATCTTAAAAGTTTATGACCTCATTAATATTCATGAGATGACGTCACGATCAAATGAGGGCAAATTTCGGATACACCTTTTCCCAACTTAGATATAGTGCAAACTTGTAACAAAACGAAATTGCTTTTTTGCTTTTATTGCAGTTTGAAATTTGCCTCTTTAAAGCGCTGTCACGTGACACGTGGTGACGTCATGACATTTTCAAGACCACTGTGCACTAGCTCAACATTGGCTCTATGCATTTGCCAAGTTTGAAAAAAATCCAAGTGTGTTCAATGGCAAAAGTGCCGGTCACAAAAACCCTGTGCTTTGTCTATGGGATTTTTTCCGACCAGAAAAAGAAGAAGAAGAAGAAACTAGAAACATACGTCTGTTGTAACAGAACGTGTAGCTTTTCCTTTTTTTTTTCCGAAGAAAGACCAAGTTGAAAATCTGAAAACCAGTAGCACATGCATGATTACTACAGTACTTCCGGTCTGGACCGGAGGAAAGGGTCACATGACATGAATGATGATGAAGGTCATGAAACCTAATTGGTCCCTGAAACTCCTCTCACATGCTATATGCGCTAGCAACAGCACAACAAGGGAGTTAACCATTGATTTAATATCGGTTTTTTATAACCTCATTAATATTCATGAGATGACCTCATCAACATAATTATTGCAATATTTGGATACACTGTTGCCCAACTTAGATATATGCTAAATATTGATCCTGCGGGATCTAAGATCGTGGCGTGATTGCACATGCCAGGTTGGCCCTTTAAAGGGCGGTCACGTGACAACTCAAGCACAAACAAACGAAAAAAACCACAGTTTTACTGTTTATTGGTGTAAACCCCTTTTAGCATCGTTTTGATTGAGTTCATGAAGGTGGCAACTCTGTTTCTAACCTGTACCATCCATTCCTACCCCAAAAGGCACACCAACGTATCGTGCACAAAGTCTATGGGACTAAGAAATGATATTTAACAAATCATAATAATTCAAAACAATGTTTAATTGGTTCCAAACTCAGGATTTAAGATGTCTAGCCCAATAGCTAAATGCCCACCAAATTTCGAGACGATTGACCTTTGGCAAATATGCGTTTTAAAAACACGCATTTTGATGACGTCACGATTGCGTCATGACATTTTGTTCCCGGAGGGTGTTTCTAAACTACATCCCCAATAGATATAATCGAAAAAATGAAAAAAATCTTGCTCCGTTGGCCAAATATGCTCAATTGAATGTTAAAATCTTAAAAGTTTATGACCTCATTAATATTCATGAGATGACGTCACGATCAAATGAGGGCAATTTTCGGATACACCTTTTCCCAACTTAGATATAGTGCAAACTTGGAACAAAACGAAATTGCTTTTTTGCTTTTATTGCAGTTTGAAATTTGCCTCTTTAAAGCGCTGTCACGTGACACGTGGTGACGTCATGACATTTTCAAGACCACTGTGCACTAGCTCAACATTGGCTCTATGCATTTGCCAAGTTTGAAAAAAATCCAAGTGTGTTCAATGGCAAAAGTGCCGGTCACAAAAACCCTGTGCTTTGTCTATGGGATTTTTTCCGACCAGAAAAAGAAGAAGAAGAAGAAGAAAAAAAAAAAAAATCAGAACAAAAACAATAGCTTTTCCGTATGGAACGGAAAAGCTAAAAAAAACCAGTAGCACATGCATGATTACTACAGTACATGTACTTCCGGTTTGGACCGGAGGAAAGGGTCACATGACACGAGGAAGGTCATGAAACCTTGGTCCCTGAAACTCCTCTCACATGCTATATGCGCTAGCAACAGCACAACAAGGGAGTTAACCATTGATTTAATATCGTTTTTTTTATTACCTCATTAATATTCATGAGATGACCTCATCATCATAATTATTGCAATATTTGGATACACTGTTGCCCAAATTAGATATATGCTAAATATTGATCCTGCGGGATCTAAGATCGTGGCGTGATTGCACATGCCAGGTTGGCCCTTTAAAGGGCGGTCACGTGACAACTCAAGCACAAACAAACGAAAAAAACCACAGTTTTACTGTATAATGGTGTAAACCCCTTTTAGCATCGTTTTGATTGAGTTCATGAAGGTGGCAACTCTGTTTCGAACCCGTAACCTCCATTCCTAACCCAAAACGCACGTGCATATTTTGTGCACAAAGTGTATGGGACTTCATTATATTTTTCAAAAAATCATAATAAGTCTGAACAATGGTCAATTGCTTCCAAACTCAGGATTTAAGATGTCTAGCCCAATAGCTAAATGCCCACCAAATTTTGAGACAATTGACCTTTGGCAAATATGTGCTTTAAAAACACGCATTTTGATGACGTCACGATTGCGTCATGGCATTTTGGCCACGGAGGGTGTTTCTAAACTACATCACCATTAGATATAAATGAAAAAATGAATAAAATCTTGCTCCGTTGGCCAAATATGCTCAATTGAATGTGAAAATCTGAAAAGTTCATGACCTCATTAATATTCATGAGATGACGTCACGATCAAATGAGGGCAATTTTTGGATACACCTTTTCCCAACTTGGATATAGTGCAAACTTGGAACAAAACGAAATTGCTTTTTTGCTTTTATTGCAGTTTGAAATTTGCCCCTTTAAAGCGCTGTCACGTGACACGTGGTGACGTCATGACATTTTCAAGACCACTGTGCACTAGCTCAACATTGGCTCTATGCATTTGCCAAGTTTGAAAAAAATCCAAGTGTGTTCAATGGCAAAAGTGCCGGTCACAAAAACCCTGTGCTTTGTCTATGGGAAAATTCCGACCAGAAAAAGAAGAAGAAGAAGAAAAAAAAAAAAAATCAGAACAAAAACAATAGCTTTTCCGTATGGAACGGAAAAGCTAAAAACTAGAAACATACGTCTGTTGTAACAGAACGTGTAGCTTTTCCTTTTTTTTTCCGAAGAAAGACCAAGTTGAAAATCTGAAAACCAGTAGCACATGCATGATTACTACAGTACTTCCGGTCTGGACCGGAGGAAAGGGTCACATGACATGAATGATGATGAAGGTCATGAAACCTAATTGGTCCCTGAAACTCCTCTCACATGCTATATGCGCTAGCAACAGCACAACAAGGGAGTTAACCATTGATTTAATATCGGTTTTTTATAACCTCATTAATATTCATGAGATGACCTCATCAACATAATTATTGCAATATTTGGATACACTGTTGCCCAACTTAGATATATGCTAAATATTGATCCTGCGGGATCTAAGATCGTGGCGTGATTGCACATGCCAGGTTGGCCCTTTAAAGGGCGGTCACGTGACAACTCAAGCACAAACAAACGAAAAAAACCACAGTTTTACTGTTTATTGGTGTAAACCCCTTTTAGCATCGTTTTGATTGAGTTCATGAAGGTGGCAACTCTGTTTCTAACCTGTACCATCCATTCCTACCCCAAAAGGCACACCAACGTATCGTGCACAAAGTCTATGGGACTAAGAAATGATATTTAACAAATCATAATAATTCAAAACAATGTTTAATTGGTTCCAAACTCAGGATTTAAGATGTCTAGCCCAATAGCTAAATGCCCACCAAATTTCGAGACGATTGACCTTTGGCAAATATGCGTTTTAAAAACACGCATTTTGATGACGTCACGATTGCGTCATGACATTTTGTTCCCGGAGGGTGTTTCTAAACTACATCCCCAATAGATATAATCGAAAAAATGAAAAAAATCTTGCTCCGTTGGCCAAATATGCTCAATTGAATGTTAAAATCTTAAAAGTTTATGACCTCATTAATATTCATGAGATGACGTCACGATCAAATGAGGGCAATTTTCGGATACACCTTTTCCCAACTTAGATATAGTGCAAACTTGGAACAAAACGAAATTGCTTTTTTGCTTTTATTGCAGTTTGAAATTTGCCTCTTTAAAGCACTGTCACGTGACACGTGGTGACGTCATGACATTTTCAAGACCACTGTGCACTAGCTCAACATTGGCTCTATGCATTTGCCAAGTTTGAAAAAAATCCAAGTGTGTTCAATGGCAAAAGTGCCGGTCACAAAAACCCTGTGCTTTGTCTATGGGATTTTTTCCGACCAGAAAAAGAAGAAGAAGAAGAAGAAACTAGAGATTTATGTCTGTTGGCAAACAGAACATAATGCTTTTCCGCATCTGGTTCTCTAAAAAAAAAAAAAAAAAAAAATTGATGAAAAAAAAATTGACATCAACGGGATTCGAACTCGTAACCTCCATTCCTAACCCAAAACGCACGTGCATATTTTGTGCACAAAGTCTATGGCACTTCATTATATTTTTCAAAAAATCATAATAATTCTGAACAATGTTCGATTGCTTCCAAACTCAGGATTTAGAATCTCTAGCCCAATAGCTAAATGCCCACCAAATTTCGAGACGATTGACCTTTGACAAATATGTGTTTTAAAAACACGCATTTTGATGACGTCACGATTGCGTCATGGCATTTTGGCCACGGAGGGTGTTTCTAAACTACATGCCCAATAGATATAATCGAAAAAATGAAAAAAATCTTGCTCCGTTGGCCAAATATGCTCAATTGAATGTTAAAATCTTAAAAGTTTATGACCTCATTAATATTCATGAGATGACATCACGATCAAATGAGGGCAATTTTTGGATACACCTTTTCCCAACTTAGATATAGTGCAAACTTGGAACAAAACGAAATTGCTTTTTTGCTTTTATTGCAGTTTGAAATTTGCACCTTTAAAGTGCTGTCACGTGACACGTGGTGACGTCATGAAGTTTTCAAGACCACCGTGCACTAGTTAAGCATTGGCTCTATCCATTTGCCAAGTTTGAAAAAAATTCAAGTGTATTCAATGGCCAAGGTGCGTGTCAGAAAAACCACGTGCTTTGTCTATGGGATTTTTCCGATAAGAAGAAGAAAAAAAAAAAAAATCAGCACAAGAACAATAGCTTTTCCGCTACGCGGCGGAAAAGCTAACTAGAGATTTATGTCTGTTGGCTAACAGAACATAACGCTTTTCCGCATCTGGTTCTTTAAAAAAAAAACATTCCAACACCAAGAAGCACGCACATTTTGTGCATAAAGTCTACGGGACTTAATAACGATATTAAAAAAACTATAATTCGAAACAGTGTTCAATCGTTGCCAACTATTAGATTTTGCATGTCCAGCACAATAGCTATAACTGCCCACCAAATTTGCAGAAGATTGACCAGCGGCTTAGACGTGCTTTAGAATCACGCATTTTTATGACGTCACGATTGCGTCATGTCATTTTGGCCCCGGAGGGTGTTTCTAGACTACATCCCTAATAGATATAAACAAAAACAATAAACAAATCTTGCTCCGTTGGCCAAATATGCTCATTTAAATGTTAAAATCTGAAAAGTTTATGACCTCATTAATATTCATGAGATGACGTCACGATCAAATGAGGGCAATTTTTGGATACACCTTTTCCCAACTTAGATATAGTGCAAACTTGGAACAAAACGAAATTATTTTTTGCTTTTATTGCAATTTGAAATTTGCCCCTTTAAAGCGCTGTCACGTGACACATGGTGACGTCATGAAGTTTTAAAGACAACTGTGCACAACTTCAGCATGGGCTCTATACATTTGCAAAGTTTCAAAAAAATCCAAGTGTGTTCAATGGCCAAAGTGGCGCTTACTAAAACCCTGTACAAAGTCTATGGGATTATTCCGACCAGAAAAAGAAGAAGAAGAAGAAGAAGAAGAAGAAGAAGAAGAAGAAGAAGAAGAAGACAAAAAAAAAAAATCAGAACAAGAACAATAGCTTTTCCGTATGGAACGGAAAAGCTAAAAAAAAAAAAATCAGAACAAAAACAATAGCTTTTCCGTATGGAACGGAAAAGCTAAAAAAACTAGAAACATACGTCTGTTGTAACAGAACGTGTAGCTTTTCCTTTTTTTTTCCGAAGAAAGACCAAGTTGAAAATCTGAAAACCAGTAGCACATGCATGATTACTACAGTACTTCCGGTCTGGACCGGAGGAAAGGGTCACATGACATGAATGATGATGAAGGTCATGAAACCTAATTGGTCCCTGAAACTCCTCTCACATGCTATATGCGCTAGCAACAGCACAACAAGGGAGTTAACCATTGATTTAATATCGGTTTTTTAAAACCTCATTAATATTCATGAGATGACCTCATCATCATAATTATTGCAATATTTGGATACACTGTTGCCCAACTTAGATATATGCTAAATATTGATCCTGCGGGATCTAAGATCGTGGCGTGATTGCACATGCCAGGTTGGCCCTTTAAAGGGCGGTCACGTGACAACTCAAGCACAAACAAACGAAAAAAACCACAGTTTTACTGTTTATTGGTGTAAACCCCTTTTAGCATCGTTTTGATTGAGTTCATGAAGGTGGCAACTCTGTTTCTAACCTGTACCATCCATTCCTACCCCAAAAGGCACACCAACGTATCGTGCACAAAGTCTATGGGACTAAGAAATGATATTTAACAAATCATAATAATTCAAAACAATGTTTAATTGGTTCCAAACTCAGGATTTAAGATGTCTAGCCCAATAGCTAAATGCCCACCAAATTTCGAGACGATTGACCTTTGGCAAATATGCGTTTTAAAAACACGCATTTTGATGACGTCACGATTGCGTCATGACATTTTGTTCCCGGAGGGTGTTTCTAAACTACATCCCCAATAGATATAATCGAAAAAATGAAAAAATATCTTGCTCCGTTGGCCAAATATGCTCAATTGAATGTTAAAATCTTAAAAGTTTATGACCTCATTAATATTCATGAGATGACGTCACGATCAAATGAGGGCAATTTTCGGATACACCTTTTCCCAACTTAGATATAGTGCAAACTTGGAACAAAACGAAATTGCTTTTTTGCTTTTATTGCAGTTTGAAATTTGCCCCTTTAAAGCGCTGTCACGTGACACGTGGTGACGTCATGACATTTTCAAGACCACTGTGCACTAGCTCAACATTGGCTCTATGCATTTGCCAAGTTTGAAAAAAATCCAAGTGTGTTCAATGGCAAAAGTGCCGGTCACAAAAACCCTGTGCTTTGTCTATGGGAAATTTCCGACCAGAAAAAGAAGAAGAAGAAGAAACTAGAGATTTATGTCTGTTGGCTAACAGAACATAACGCTTTTCCGCATCTGCCTCTCTTAAAAAAAATGAAAAAAATATTGACATCAGCGGGATTCGAACTCGGAACCTCAATTTCTACCCCAAAACGCACGTGCATATTTCGTGCACAAAGTGTATGGGACTTCATTATAACATTAAAAAAATCATAATAATTCTGAACAATGATCGATTGTTTCCAAACTCAGGATTCAGAATGTCTAGCCCAATAGCTAGATGCCTAGCAAATTTCGAGACGATTGACCTTTGGCAAATATGCGTTTTAAAAACACGCGTTTTGATGACGTCACGATTGCGTCATGGCATTTTGGCCCCGGAGGGTGTTTATAAACTACATCCCCAATAGATATAATCGAAAAAATGAAAAAAATCTTGCTCCGTTGGCCAAATATGGTCAATTGAATGTTAAAATCTTAAAAGTTTATGACCTCATTAATATTCATGAGATGACGTCAGGATCAAATGAGGGCAATTTTTGGATACACCTTTTCCCAACTTAGATATACTGCAAAATTGAAACCAAACGAAATTGCATTTTTGCTTAAAATGGAGTTTGAAATTTGCCACTTTAAAGCACTGTCACGTGACACATGATGACGTCATGACAATTTTGAGACAACTGTGCACTAGCTCTACATAGGCTCTATGCAATTGCAAAGTTTGAACAAAATCCAAATGTGTTCAATGGCAAAAGTGCCGTGGAGAAAAACCCTGCGCTTTGTCTATGGGAAAATTCCGACCAGAAAAAGAAGAAAAAAAAAATGAAAAAAAGCTTGCTCCGTTGGCCAAATATGCTCAATTGAAGGTTAAAATCTGAAAAGTTTATGACCTCATTAATATTCATGAGATGACGTCACGATCAAATGAGGGCAATTTTTGGATACACCTTTTCCCAACTTAGATATAGTGCAAACTTAGAACAAAACGAAATTGCTTTTTTGCTTTTATTGCAGTTTGAACTTTGCCCCTTTAAAGCGCTGTCACGTGACACGTGGTGACGTCATGAAGTTTTAAAGACAACTGTGCACAACTTCAGCAAGGGCTCTATGCATTTATTAAGTTTGAAAAAAATCCAAGTGTGTTCAATGGCAAAAGTGCCGTCCACAAAAACCCTGTGCTTTGTCTATGGGATTTTTACGACCAGAAAAAGAAGAAGAAGAAAAAAAAAAAAAATCAGAACAAGAACAATAGCTTTTCCGTATGGAACGGAAAAGCTAACTAGAAATTTATGTCTGTTGGCAAACAGAACATAACGCTTTTCCGCATCTGGTTCTCTTTAAAAAAAAAAAAAAAATTGATGAAAAAAAAATTGACGTCAACGGGATTCGAACCCGTAACCTCCATTCCTAACACAATACGCACGTGCATATTTCGTGCACAAAGTGTACGGGGCCTCATTATATTTTTAAAAAAATCATAATAATTCTGAACAATGATCGATTGCTTCCAAACTCAGGATTATGAATGTCTAGCTCGATAGCTAAATGCCCACCAAATTTCGAGACGATTGACCTCCGACAAATATGCGTTTTAAAAACACGCATTTTGATGACGTCACGATTGCGTCATGGCATTTTCGCCCTGGAGGGTGTTTCTAAACTACATCCCCAATATACATAATCGAAAAAATGAAAAATATCTTGCTCTGTTGGCCAAATATGCTCAATTGAATGTTAAAATCTTAAAATGTTATGACCTCATTAATATTCATGAGATGACGTCACGATCAAATGAGGGCAATTTTTGGATACACCTTTTCCCAACTTAGATTTACTGCAAAATTGAAACCAAACGAACTTGTACTTTTGCTTTTATTGGAGTTTGAAATTTGTCCCTTTAAAGTGCTGTCACGTGACACGTGGTGACGTCATGAAGTTTTAAAGACAACTGTGCACAACTTCAGCATGGGCTCTATACATTTGCAAAGTTTCAAAAAAATCCAAGTGTGTTCAATGGCCAAAGTGGCGCTTACTAAAACCCTGTACAAAGTCTATGGGATTATTCCGACCAGAAAAAGAAGAAGAAAAAAAAACTAGAGATTTATGTCTGTTTGCTAACAGAACATAACGCTTTTCCGCATCTGGTTCTCTTAAAAAAAAAAAAAAAATATTGACATCAGCGGGATTCGAACTCGGAACCTCAATTTCTACCCCAAAACGCACGTGCATATTTCGTGCACAAAGTGTATGGGACTTCATTATAACATTCAAAAAATCAAAATAATTATGAACAATGGTCGATTGTTTCCAAACTCAGGATTCAGAATGTCTAGCCCAATAGCTAGATGCCTAGCAAATTTCGAGACGATTGACCTTTGGCAAATATGCGTTTTAAAAACACGCGTTTTGATGACGTCACGATTGCGTCATGGCATTTTGGCCCCGGAGGGTGTTTATAAACTACATCCCCAATAGATATAATCGAAAAAATGAAAAAAATCTTGCTCCGTTGGCCAAATATGGTCAATTGAATGTTAAAATCTTAAAAGTTTATGACCTCATTAATATTCATGAGATGACGTCACGATCAAATGAGGGCAATTTTTGGATACACCTTTTCCCAACTTAGATATACTGCAAAATTGAAACAAAACGAAATTGCATTTTTGCTTAAAATGGAGTTTGAAATGTGCCACTTTAAAGCACTGTCACGTGACACATGATGACGTCATGACAATTTTGAGACAACTGTGCACTAGCTCTACATAGGCTCTATGCAATTGCAAAGTTTGAAAAAAATCCAAATGTGTTCAATGGTAAAAGTGCCGTGGAGAAAAACCCTGCGCTTTGTCTATGGGAAAATTCCGACCAGAAAAAGAAGAAAAAAAAAAAAAATCAGAACAAGAACAATAGCTTTTCCGTATGGAACGGAAAAGCTAAAAAAATCAGAACAAGAACAATAGCTTTTCCGTATGGAACGGAAAAGCTAACTAGAGATTTATGTCTGTTGGCTAACAGAACATAACGCTTTTCCGCATCTGCCTCTCTTAAAAAAAATAAAAAAAATATTGACATCAGCGGGATTCGAACTCGGAACCTCAATTTCTACCCCAAAACGCACGTGCATATTTCGTGCACAAAGTGTATGGGACTTCATTATAACATTACAAAAATCATAATAATTCTGAACAATGGTCGATTGTTTCCAAACTCAGGATTCAGAATGTCTAGCCCAATAGCTAGATGCCTACGAAATTTCGAGACGATTGACCTTTGGCAAATATGCGTTTTAAAAACACGCGTTTTGATGACGTCACGATTGCGTCATGGCATTTTGGCCCCGGAGGGTGTTTATAAACTACATCCCCAATAGATATAATCGAAAAAATGAAAAAAATCTTGCTCCGTTGGCCAAATATGGTCAATTGAATGTTAAAATCTTAAAAGTTTATGACCTCATTAATATTCATGAGATGACGTCACGATCAAATGAGGGCAATTTTTGGATACACCTTTTCCCAACTTAGATATACTGCAAAATTGAAACCAAACGAAATTGCATTTTTGCTTAAAATGGAGTTTGAAATTTGCCACTTTAAAGCACTGTCACGTGACACATGATGACGTCATGACAATTTTGAGACAACTGTGCACTAGCTCTACATAGGCTCTATGCAATTGCAAAGTTTGAAAAAAATCCAAATGTGTTCAATGGCAAAAGTGCCGTGGAGAAAAACCCTGCGCTTTGTCTATGGGAAAATTCCGACCAGAAAAAGAAGAAAAAAAAAAAAAATCAGAACAAGAACAATAGCTTTTCCGCTACGCGGCGGAAAAAAAATCAGAACAAGAACAATAGCTTTTCCGCTACGCGGCGGAAAAGCTAACTAGAAACATACGTCTGTTGTAACAGAACGTGTAGCTTTTCCTTTTTTTTTTCCGAAGAAAGACCAAGTTGAAAATCTGAAAACCAGTAGCACATGCATGATTACTACAGTACTTCCGGTCTGGACCGGAGGAAAGGGTCACATGACATGACTGATGATGAAGGTCATGAAACCTAATTGGTCCCTGAAACTCCTCTCACATGCTATATGCGCTAGCAACAGCACAACAAGGGAGTTAACCATTGATTTAATATCGGTTTTTTATAACCTCATTAATATTCATGAGATGACCTCATCAACATAATTATTGCAATATTTGGATACACTGTTGCCCAACTTAGATATATGCTAAATATTGATCCTGCGGGATCTAAGATCGTGGCGTGATTGCACATGCCAGGTTGGCCCTTTAAAGGGCGGTCACGTGACAACTCAAGCACAAACAAACGAAAAAAACCACAGTTTTACTGTTTATTGGTGTAAACCCCTTTTAGCATCGTTTTGATTGAGTTCATGAAGGTGGCAACTCTGTTTCTAACCTGTACCATCCATTCCTACCCCAAAAGGCACACCAACGTATCGTGCACAAAGTCTATGGGACTAAGAAATGATATTTAACAAATCATAATAATTCAAAACAATGTTTAATTGGTTCCAAACTCAGGATTTAAGATGTCTAGCCCAATAGCTAAATGCCCACCAAATTTCGAGACGATTGACCTTTGGCAAATATGCGTTTTAAAAACACGCATTTTGATGACGTCACGATTGCGTCATGACATTTTGTTCCCGGAGGGTGTTTCTAAACTACATCCCCAATAGATATAATCGAAAAAATGAAAAAAATCTTGCTCCGTTGGCCAAATATGCTCAATTGAATGTTAAAATCTTAAAAGTTTATGACCTCATTAATATTCATGAGATGACGTCACGATCAAATGAGGGCAATTTTCGGATACACCTTTTCCCAACTTAGATATAGTGCAAACTTGGAACAAAACGAAATTGCTTTTTTGCTTTTATTGCAGTTTGAAATTTGCCTCTTTAAAGCGCTGTCACGTGACACGTGGTGACGTCATGACATTTTCAAGACCACTGTGCACTAGCTCAACATTGGCTCTATGCATTTGCCAAGTTTGAAAAAAATCCAAGTGTGTTCAATGGCAAAAGTGCCGGTCACAAAAACCCTGTGCTTTGTCTATGGGATTTTTTCCGACCAGAAAAAGAAGAAGAAGAAGAAGAAACTAGAGATTTATGTCTGTTGGCAAACAGAACATAACGCTTTTCCGCATCTGGTTCTCTTAAAAAAAAATAAAAAAAAAATATTGACATCAGCGGGATTCGAACTCGGAACCTCAATTTCTACCCCAAAACGCACGTGCATATTTTGTGCACAAAGTGTATGGGACTTCATTATAACATTAAAAAAATCATAATAATTCTGAACAATGGTCGATTGTTTCCAAACTCAGGATTCAGAATGTCTAGCCCAATAGCTAGATGCCTAGCAAATTCCGAGACGATTGACCTTTGGCAAATATGCGTTTTAAAAACACGCGTTTTGATGACGTCACGATTGCGTCATGGCATTTTGGCCCCGGAGGGTGTTTATAAACTACATCCCCAATAGATATAATCGAAAAAATGAAAAAAATCTTGCTCCGTTGGCCAAATATGCTCAATTGAATGTTAAAATCTTGAAAGTTTATGACCTCATTAATATTCATGAGATGACGTCACGATCAAATGAGGGCAATTTTTGGATACACCTTTTCCCAACTTAGATATAGTGCAAAATTGAAACCAAACGACCTTAAACTTTTGCATATAATGGAGTTTGAAATTTGCCCCTTTAAAGCGCTGTCACGTGACACGTGGTGACGTCATGGCAATTCTAAGACAACTGTGCACTAGCTCAACATAAGCTCTATGCATTTGCAAAGTTTGAAAAAAATCCAAGTGTGTTCAATGGCAAAAGTGCCGTGGAGAAAAACCCTGTACAAAGTCTATGGGAAAATTCCGACCAGAAAAAGAAGAAAAAAAAAAAAAATCAGAACAAGAACAATAGCTTTTCCGCTACGCGGCGGAAAAGCTAACTAGAGATTTATGTCTGTTGGCTAACAGATCATAACGCTTTTCCGCATCTGGCTCTTTAAAAAAAAAAAAAAAAAAAAAAATTGACATCAGCGGGATTCGAACTCGTAACCTCAATTTCTACCCCAAAACGCACGTGCATATTTCGTGCACAAAGTGTATGGGACTTCATTATAACATTCAAAAAATCATAATAATTCTGAACAATGGTCAATTGCTTCGAAACTCAGGATTTAGAATGTCTAGCTTAATAGCTACCTGCACACCAAATTTCGAGACGATTGACCTTTGGCAAATATGCGTTTTAAAAACACGCATTTTGATGACGTCACGATTGCGTCATGGCATTTTGGCCCCGGAGGGTGTTTCTAGACTACATACCCGATAGATATAATCAAAAAAATGAAAAAAATCTTGCTCCGTTTGCCAAATATGCTCAATTGAATGTTAAAATCTTTAAAGTTTATGACCTCATTAATATTCATGAGATGACGTCACGATCAAATGAGGGCAATTTTTGGATACACCTTTTCCCAACTTAGATATAGTGCAAACTTGGAACAAAACGAAATTGCTTTTTTGCTTTTATTGCAGTTTGAAATTTGCCCCTTTAAAGCGCTGTCACGTGACACGTGGTGACGTCATGAAGTTTTAAAGACAACTGTGCACAACTTCAGCATTGGCTCTATGCATTTGCCAAGTTTGAAAAAAATCAAAGTGTGTTCAATGGCCAAAGTGGCGCTTACTAAAACCCTGTACAAAGTCTATGGGATTATTCCGACCAGAAAAAGAAGAAGAAAAAACTAGAGATTTATGTCTGTTGGCTAACAGAACATAACGCTTTTCCGCATCTGGCTCTCTTTAAAAAAATAAATAAAAAAAATAAAAAAAATTGACATCAGCGGGATTCGAACTCGTAACCTCAATTTCTACCCCAAAACGCACGTGCATATTTCGTGCACAAAGTGTATGGGACTTCATTATAACATTCAAAAAATCATAATAATTCTGAACAATGGTCAATTGCTTTGAAACTCAGGATTTAGAATGTCTAGCCCAATAGCTAAATGCCCACCAAATTTCGAGACGATTGACCTTTGGCAAATATGCGTTTTAAAAACACGCATTTTGATGACGTCACGATTGCGTCATGGCATTTTGGGCCCGGAGGGTGTTTCTTAACTACATCCCCAATAGATATAAACGAAAAAATGAAAAAAATCTTGCTCCGTTGGCCAAATATGCTCAATTGAATGTTAAAATCTTAAAAGTTTATGACCTCATTAATATTCATGAGATGACGTCACGATCAAATGAGGGCAATTTTTGGATACACCTTTTCCCAACTTAGATATACTGCAAAATTGAAACCAAACGAACTTGTTCTTTTGCATATAATGGAGTTTGAAATTTGCCCCTTTAAAGCGCTGTCACGTGACACGTGGTGACGTCATGAAGTTTTAAAGACAACTGTGCACAACTTTAGCATGGGCTCTATACATTTGCAAAGTTTCAAAAAAATCCAAGTGTGTTCAATGTCCAAAGTGGTGCTTACTAAAACCCTGTGCTTTGTCTATGGGAAAATTCCGACCAGAAAAAGAAGAAGAAAAAACTAGGGATTTATGTCTGTTGGCAAACAGAACATAACGCTTTTCCGCATCTGGTTCTCTTAAAAAAAAAAAAATTGATGAAAAAAAAATTGAAATCAACGGGATTCGAACCCGTAACCTCCATTCCTAACCCAAAACGCACGTGCATATTTTGTGCACAAAGTGTATGGGACATCATTATATTTTTCAAAAAATCATAATAATTCTGAACAATGGTCAATTGCTTCCAAACTCAGGATTTAGAATGTCTAGCTCGATAGCTAAATGCCCACCAAATTTCGAGACGATTGACCTTCGACAAATATGCGTTTTAAAAACACGCATTTTGATGACGTCACGATTGCGTCATGGCATTTTGGCCCTGGAGGGTGTTTCTAAACTACATTCCCAATAGACATAATCGAAAAAATGAAAAATATCTTGCTCTGTTGGCCAAATATGCTCAATTGAATGTTAAAATCTTAAAATTTTATGACCTCATTAATATTCATGAGATGACGTCACGATCAAATGAGGGCAATTTTTGGATACACCTTTTCCCAACTTAGATATACTGCAAAAATGAAACCAAACGAACTTGTACTTTTGCTTTTATTGGAGTTTGAAATTTGTCCCTTTAAAGCGCTGTCACGTGACACGTGGTGACGTCATTAAGTTTTAAAGACAACTGTGCACAACTTCAGCATGGGCTCTATACATTTGCAAAGTTTCAAAAAAATCCAAGTGTGTTCAATGGCCAAAGTGGCGCTTACTAAAACCCTGTACAAAGTCTATGGGATTATTCCGACCAGAAAAAGAAGAAGAAAAAAAAAAAAAATCAGAACAAGAACAATAGCTTTTCCGCTACGCGGCGGAAAAGCTAAAAAAACTAGAGATTTATGTCTGTTTGCTAACAGAACATAACGCTTTTCCGCATCTGGTTCTCTAAAAAAAAAAAAAAAAAAATATTGACATCAGCGGGATTCGAACTCGGAACCTCAATTTCTACCCCAAAACGCACGTTTATATTTCGTGCACAAAGTGTATGGGACTTCATTATAACATTCAAAAAATCATAATAATTTTGAACAATGGTCGATTGTTTCCAAACTCAGGATTTAGAATGTCTAGCTCGATAGCTAAATGCCCACCAAATTTCGAGACGATTGACCTTTGGCAAATATGCGTTTTAAAAACACGCATTTTGATGACGTCACGATTGCGTCATGGCATTTTGGCCCTGGAGGGTGTTTCTTAACTACATCCCCAATAGACATAATCGAAAAAATGAAAAATATCTTGCTCTGTTGGCCAAATATGCTCAATTGAATGTTAAAATCTTAAAATTTTATGACCTCATTAATATTCATGAGATGACGTCACGATCAAATGAGGGCAATTTTTGGATACACCTTTTCCCAACTTAGATATACTGCAAAATTGAAACCAAACGAACTTGTACTTTTGCTTTTATTGGAGTTTGAAATTTGTCCCTTTAAAGCGCTGTCACGTGACACGTGGTGACGTCATGAAGTTTTAAAGACAACTGTGCACAACTTCAGCATGGGCTCTATACATTTGCAAAGTTTCAAAAAAATCCAAGTGTGTTCAATGGCCAAAGTGGCGCTTACTAAAACCCTGTACAAAGTCTATGGGATTATTCCGACCAGAAAAAGAAGAAGAAACTAGAGATTTATGTCTGTTTGCTAACAGAACATAACGCTTTTCCGCATCTGGTTCTCTAAAAAAAAAAAAAAAAAAATATTGACATCAGCGGGATTCGAACTCGGAACCTCAATTTCTACCCCAAAACGCACGTTTATATTTCGTGCACAAAGTGTATGGGACTTCATTATAACATTCAAAAAATCATAATAATTTTGAACAATGGTCGATTGTTTCCAAACTCAGGATTTAGAATGTCTAGCTCGATAGCTAAATGCCCACCAAATTTCGAGACGATTGACCTTTGGCAAATATGCGTTTTAAAAACACGCATTTTGATGACGTCACGATTGCGTCATGGCATTTTGGCCCTGGAGGGTGTTTCTTAACTACATCCCCAATAGACATAATCGAAAAAATGAAAAATATCTTGCTCTGTTGGCCAAATATGCTCAATTGAATGTTAAAATCTTAAAATTTTATGACCTCATTAATATTCATGAGATGACGTCACGATCAAATGAGGGCAATTTTTGGATACACCTTTTCCCAACTTAGATATACTGCAAAATTGAAACCAAACGAACTTGTACTTTTGCTTTTATTGGAGTTTGAAATTTGTCCCTTTAAAGCGCTGTCACGTGACACGTGGTGACGTCATGAAGTTTTAAAGACAACTGTGCACAACTTCAGCATGGGCTCTATACATTTGCAAAGTTTCAAAAAAATCCAAGTGTGTTCAATGGCCAAAGTGGCGCTTACTAAAACCCTGTACAAAGTCTATGGGATTATTCCGACCAGAAAAAGAAGAAGAAAAAAAAAAAAAATCAGAACAAGAACAATAGCTTTTCCGTTTGGAACGGAAAAGCTAAAAAAAAAAAAATCAGAACAAGAACAATAGCTTTTCCGTTTGGAACGGAAAAGCTAAAAATCAGAACAAGAACAATAGCTTTTCCGTATGGAACGGAAAAGCTAAAAAAAAAATCAGAACAAGAACAATAGCTTTTCCGCTACGCGGCGGAAAAGCTAAAAAAAAAAAAATCAGAACAAAAACAATAGCTTTTCCGTATGGAACGGAAAAGCTAAAAACTAGAAACATACGTCTGTTGTAACAGAACGTGTAGCTTTTCCTTTTTTTTCCGAAGAAAGACCAAGTTGAAAATCTGAAAACCAGTAGCACATGCATGATTACTACAGTACTTCCGGTCTGGACCGGAGGAAAGGGTCACATGACATGAATGATGATGAAGGTCATGAAACCTAATTGGTCCCTGAAACTCCTCTCACATGCTATATGCGCTAGCAACAGCACAACAAGGGAGTTAACCATTGATTTAATATCGGTTTTTTAAAACCTCATTAATATTCATGAGATGACCTCATCATCATAATTATTGCAATATTTGGATACACTGTTGCCCAACTTAGATATATGCTAAATATTGATCCTGCGGGATCTAAGATCGTGGCGTGATTGCACATGCCAGGTTGGCCCTTTAAAGGGCGGTCACGTGACAACTCAAGCACAAACAAACGAAAAAAACCACAGTTTTACTGTTTATTGGTGTAAACCCCTTTTAGCATCGTTTTGATTGAGTTCATGAAGGTGGCAACTCTGTTTCTAACCTGTACCATCCATTCCTACCCCAAAAGGCACACCAACGTATCGTGCACAAAGTCTATGGGACTAAGAAATGATATTTAACAAATCATAATAATTCAAAACAATGTTTAATTGGTTCCAAACTCAGGATTTAAGATGTCTAGCCCAATAGCTAAATGCCCACCAAATTTCGAGACGATTGACCTTTGGCAAATATGCGTTTTAAAAACACGCATTTTGATGACGTCACGATTGCGTCATGACATTTTGTTCCCGGAGGGTGTTTCTAAACTACATCCCCAATAGATATAATCGAAAAAATGAAAAAAATCTTGCTCCGTTGGCCAAATATGCTCAATTGAATGTTAAAATCTTAAAAGTTTATGACCTCATTAATATTCATGAGATGACGTCACGATCAAATGAGGGCAATTTTCGGATACACCTTTTCCCAACTTAGATATAGTGCAAACTTGGAACAAAACGAAATTGCTTTTTTGCTTTTATTGCAGTTTGAAATTTGCCCCTTTAAAGCGCTGTCACGTGACACGTGGTGACGTCATGACATTTTCAAGACCACTGTGCACTAGCTCAACATTGGCTCTATGCATTTGCCAAGTTTGAAAAAAATCCAAGTGTGTTCAATGGCAAAAGTGCCGGTCACAAAAACCCTGTGCTTTGTCTATGGGAAAATTCCGACCAGAAAAAGAAGAAGAAGAAGAAGAAACTAGAGATTTATGTCTGTTGGCAAACAGAACATAACGCTTTTCCGCATCTGGTTCTCTTAAAAAAAAATAAAAAAAAAATATTGACATCAGCGGGATTCGAACTCGGAACCTCAATTTCTACCCCAAAACGCACGTGCATATTTTGTGCACAAAGTGTATGGGACTTCATTATAACATTAAAAAAATCATAATAATTCTGAACAATGGTCGATTGTTTCCAAACTCAGGATTCAGAATGTCTAGCCCAATAGCTAGATGCCTAGCAAATTCCGAGACGATTGACCTTTGGCAAATATGCGTTTTAAAAACACGCGTTTTGATGACGTCACGATTGCGTCATGGCATTTTGGCCCCGGAGGGTGTTTATAAACTACATCCCCAATAGATATAATCGAAAAAATGAAAAAAATCTTGCTCCGTTGGCCAAATATGCTCAATTGAATGTTAAAATCTTGAAAGTTTATGACCTCATTAATATTCATGAGATGACGTCACGATCAAATGAGGGCAATTTTTGGATACACCTTTTCCCAACTTAGATATAGTGCAAAATTGAAACCAAACGACCTTAAACTTTTGCATATAATGGAGTTTGAAATTTGCCCCTTTAAAGCGCTGTCACGTGACACGTGGTGACGTCATGGCAATTCTAAGACAACTGTGCACTAGCTCAACATAAGCTCTATGCATTTGCAAAGTTTGAAAAAAATCCAAGTGTGTTCAATGGCAAAAGTGCCGTGGAGAAAAACCCTGTACAAAGTCTATGGGAAAATTCCGACCAGAAAAAGAAGAAAAAAAAAAAAAATCAGAACAAGAACAATAGCTTTTCCGCTACGCGGCGGAAAAGCTAAAAATCAGAACAAGAACAATAGCTTTTCCGCTACGCGGCGGAAAAGCTAAAAAAAAATCAGAACAAGAACAATAGCTTTTCCGCTACGCGGCGGAAAAGCTAAAAATTGATGAAAAAAAAATTGACATCAACGGGATTCGAACTCGGAACCTCCATTCCTAACCCAAACCGCACGTGCATATTTTGTGCACAAAGTTTATGGGACATCATTATATTTTTCAAAAAATCATATAAAATCTAAACAATGGTCGATTACTTCCAAACTCAGGATTATGAATGTCTAGCACAATAGCTACCTGCACACCAAATTTCGAGACGATTGACGTTTAGCAAATATGCGTTTTAAAAACACGCATTTTGATGACGTCACGATTGCGTCATGGCATTTTGGCCACGGAGGGTGTTTCTAAACTACATGCCCAATAGATATAATCGAAAAAATGAAAAAAAATCTTGCTCCGTTGGCCAAATATGCTCAATTGAATGTTAAAATCTTAAAAGTTTATGACCTCATTAATATTCATGAGATGACGTCACGATCAAATGAGGGCAATTTTTGGATACACCTTTTCCCAACTTAGATATAGTGCAAACTTGGAACAAAACGAAATTGCATTTTTGCTTTTATTGCAGTTTGAAATTTGCACCTTTAAAGTGCTGTCACGTGACACGTGGTGACGTCATGAAGTTTTCAAGACCACCGTGCACTAGTTCAGCATTGGCTCTATCCATTTGCCAAGTTTGAAAAAAATCCAAGTGTGTTCAATGGCCTAGGTTCGTGTCAGAAAAAAACACGTGCTTTGTCTATGGGATTTTTCCGATAAGAAGAAGAAAAAAAAAAAAAATCAGCACAAGAACAATAGCTTTTCCGCTACGCGGCGGAAAAGCTAAAAACTAGAGATTTATGTCTGTTGGCAAACAGAACATAACGCTTTTCCGCATCTGGTTCTCTTAAAAAAAAAAAAATTGATGAAAAAAAAATTGAAATCAACGGGATTCGAACCCGTAACCTCCATTCCTAACCCAAAACGCACGTGCATATTTTGTGCACAAAGTGTATGGGACATCATTATATTTTTCAAAAAATCATAATAATTCTGAACAATGGTCAATTGCTTCCAAACTCAGGATTTAGAATGTCTAGCTCGATAGCTAAATGCCCACCAAAATTTCGAGACGATTGACCTTCGACAAATATGCGTTTTAAAAACACGCATTTTGATGACGTCACGATTGCGTCATGGCATTTTGGCCCTGGAGGGTGTTTCTAAACTACATCCCCAATAGACATAATCGAAAAAATGAAAAATATCTTGCTCTGTTGGCCAAATATGCTCAATTGAATGTTAAAATCTTAAAATTTTATGACCTCATTAATATTCATGAGATGACGTCACGATCAAATGAGGGCAATTTTTGGATACACCTTTTCCCAACTTAGATATACTGCAAAAATGAAACCAAACGAACTTGTACTTTTGCTTTTATTGGAGTTTGAAATTTGTCCCTTTAAAGCGCTGTCACGTGACACGTGGTGACGTCATGAAGTTTTAAAGACAACTGTGCACAACTTCAGCATGGGCTCTATACATTTGCAAAGTTTCAAAAAAATCCAAGTGTGTTCAATGGCCAAAGTGGCGCTTACTAAAACCCTGTACAAAGTCTATGGGATTATTCCGACCAGAAAAAGAAGAAGAAAAAAAAAAAAAATCAGAACAACAACAATAGCTTTTCCGCTACGCGGCGGAAAAGCTAACTAGAAACATACGTCTGTTGTAACAGAACGTGTAGCTTTTCCTTTTTTTTCCCGAAGAAAGACCAAGTTGAAAATCTGAAAACCAGTAGCACATGCATGATTACTACAGTACTTCCGGTCTGGACCGGAGGAAGGGGTCACATGACATGAGGAAGGTCATGAAACCTAATTGGTCCCTGAAACTCCTCTCACATGCTATATGCGCTAGCAACAGCACAACAAGGGAGTTTACCATTGATTTAATATCGTTTTTTTATTACCTCATTAATATTCATGAGATGACCTCATCATCATAATTATTGCAATATTTTGATACATTGTTGCCCAACTTAGATATATGCTAAATATCGATCCTGCGGGATCTAAGATCGTGGCGTGATTGCACATGCCAGGTTGGCCCTTTAAAGGGTGGTCACGTGACAACTCAAGCACAAACAAACGAAAAAAAACACAGTTTTACTGTATAATGGTGTAAACCCCTTTTAGCATCGTTTTGATTGAGTTCATGAAGGTGGCAACTCTGTTTCGAACCTGTACCATCCATTCCTACCCCAAAAGGCACACCAACGTATCGTGCACAAAGTCTATGGGACTAAGAAATGATATTTAACAAATCATAATAATTCAAAACAATGTTTAATCGGTTCCATACTCAGGATTTAAGATGTCTAGCCCAATAGCTAACTGGCCACCAAATTTCGAGAAGATTGACCATTGGCTAATATGTGCTTTAAAATCACGCATTTTGATGACGTCATGATTACGTCATGACATTTTGTTCCCGGAGGGTGTTTCTGAACTACATCCCCATTAGATATAAACGAAAAAATGAAAAAAAATCTTGCTCCGTTTGCCAAATATGCTCAATTTAATGTTAAAATCTTAAAAGTTTATGACCTCATTAATATTCATGAGATGACGTCACGATCAAATGAGGGCAATTTTTGGATACATATTTTCCCAACTTAGATATGCTGCAAAATTGAAACCAAACGAATTTGCATTTTTGCTTTTATTTGAGTTTGAAATTTGCCCCTTTAAAGCGCTGTCACGTGACACGTGGTGACGTCATGAAGATCTCACTTTTTGCAATGAATCTCCATCTACTAACCTAAGTATGTGCCAAGTTTGAAGCCATTTGTATTTGATATTAGGCCCTTAATGGATTTCACAGCTAATTTGTACACAAACCTATGGCCCTTAGTATAAAAAACCTAAACAATGAAAAACAAAGGAAATTCCGGAAATATGTTTTGATATTTTCAATCCGGGGTATATGTTGAGTCGGTTGAAGACAAAATAAAAATACGATTTCTTCTTCGTTCAGGTAGTAATCTTCGTCTGAAGTTTAGATCTACCTACGTGAATCCACAATTAATGACTACAGTGTAGTGTACAAGTTGCCCCTTTAAAGCACGTGCATATTATGCGCACAAAGTGTATGGGACTACATTATAATATGAACAAAATCATAACAATTCTGAACAATGGTTAATTAATTCCCAACTCAGGATTATGAATGTCTAGCACAATAGCTACCTGCACACCAAATTTCGAGACGATTGACCTTTGGCAAATATGTGTTTTAAAAACACGCATTTTGATGACGTCACGATTGCGTCATGCCATTTTGGCCCCAGAGGGTGTTTCTAGACTACATCCCTAATAGATATAAACAAAAACAATAAAAAAATCTTGCTCCGTTGGCCAAATATGCTCAATTGAATGTTAAAATCTTAAAAGTTTATGACCTCATTAATATTCATGAGATGACGTCACGATCAAATGAGCGCAATTTTTGGATACACCTTTTCCCAACTTAGATATAGTGCAAACTTGGAACAAAACGAAATTAATTTTTTGCTTTTATTGCAATTTGAAATTTGCCCCTTTAAAGCGCTGTCACGTGACACATGGTGACGTCATGAAGTTTTAAAGACAACTGTGCACAACTTCAGCAAGGGTTCTATGCATTTGTCAAGTTTGAAAAAAATCAAAGTTTGTTCAATGGCAAAAGTGCCCTCCGAAAAAACCCTGTGCTTTGTCTATGGGATTATTCCGACCAGAAAAAGAAGAAGAAGAAGAAGAAGAAGAAGAAGAAGAAGAAGAAGAAGAAGACAAAAAAAAACTAGAAACATACGTCTGTTGTAACAGAACGTGTAGCTTTTCCTTTTTTTTTTCCGAAGAAAGACCAAGTTGAAAATCTGAAAACCAGTAGCACATGCATGATTACTACAGTACTTCCGGTCTGGACCGGAGGAAAGGGTCACATGACATGAGGAAGGTCATGAAACCTAATTGGTCCCTGAAACTCCTCTCACATGCTATATGCGCTAGCAACAGCACAACAAGGGAGTTAACCATTGATTTAATATCGTTTTTTTATTACCTCATTAATATTCATAACATGACCTCATCATCATAATTATTGCAATATTTGGATACATTGTTGCCCAACTTAGATATATGCTAAATATCGCTCCTGCGGGATCTAAGATCGTGGCGTGATTGCACATGCCAGGTTGGCCCTTTAAAGGGTGGTCACGTGACAACTCAAGCACAAACAAACGAAAAAAAACACAGTTTTACTGTATATTGGTGTAACCCCTTTTAGCATCGTTTTGATTGAGTTCATGAAGGTGGCAACTCTGTTTCGAACCTGTACCATCCATTCCTACCCCAAAAGGCACACCAACGTATCGTGCACAAAGTCTATGGGACTAAGAAATGATATTTAACAAATCATAATAATTCAAAACAATGTTTAATCGGTTCCATACTCAGGATTTAAGATGTCTAGCCCAATAGCTAACTGGCCACCAAATTTCGAGAAGATTGACCATTGGCTAATATGTGCTTTAAAATCACGCATTTTGATGACGTCATGATTACGTCATGACATTTTGTTCCCGGAGGGTGTTTATAAACTACATCCCCATTAGATATAAACGAAAAAATGAAAAAAAATCTGGCTCCGTTTGCCAAATATGCTCAATTTAATGTTAAAATCTTAAAAGTTTATGACCTCATTAATATTCATGAGATGACGTCACGATCAAATGAGGGCAATTTTTGGATACATCTTTTCCCAACTTAGATATGCTGCAAAATTGAAACCAAACGAATTTGCATTTTTGCTTTTATTTGAGTTTGAAATTTGCCCCTTTAAAGCGCTGTCACGTGACACGTGGTGACGTCATGAAGATCTCACTTTTTGCAATGAATCTCCATCTACTAACCTAAGTATGTGCCAAGTTTGAAGCCATTTGTATTTGATATTAGGCCCTTAATGGATTTCACAGCTAATTTGTACACAAACCTATGGCCCTTAGTATAAAAAAACCTAAACAATGAAAAACAAAGGAAATTCCGGAAATATGTTTTGAAATTTTCATTCCGGGGTATATGTTGAGTCGGTTGAAGACAAAATAAAAATACGATTTCTTCTTCGTTCAGGTAGTAATCTTCGTCTGAAATTTAGATCTACCTACGTGAATCCATAATTAATGACTACAGTGTAGTGTACAAGTTGCCCCTTTAAAGCACGTGCATATTATGCGCACAAAGTGTATGGGACTACATTATAATATGAACAAAATCATAACAATTCTGAACAATGGTTAATTAATTCCCAACTCAGGATTATGAATGTCTAGCACAATAGCTACCTGCACACCAAATTTCGAGACGATTGACCTTTGGCAAATATGTGTTTTAAAAACACGCATTTTGATGACGTCATGATTGCGTCATGGCATTTTGGCCCCAGAGGGTGTTTCTAGACTACATCCCTAATAGATATAAACAAAAACAATAAAAAAATCTTGCTCCGTTGGCCAAATATGCTCAATTGAATGTTAAAATCTTAAAAGTTTATGACCTCATTAATATTCATGAGATGCCGTCACGATCAAATGAGGGCAATTTTTGGATACACCTTTTCCCAACTTAGATATAGTGCAAACTTGGAACAAAACGAAATTAATATTTTGCTTTTATTGCAATTTGAAATTTGCACCTTTAAAGCGCTGTCACGTGACACATGGTGACGTCATGAAGTTTTAAAGACAACTGTGCACAACTTCAGCAAGGGTTCTATGCATTTGTCAAGTTTGGAAAAAATCAAAGTTTGTTCAATGGCAAAAGTGCCCTCCGAAAAAACCCTGTGCTTTGTCTATGGGAAAATTCCGACCAGAAAAAGAAGAAGAAGAAGAAGAAGAAGAAGAAGAAGAAGAAGAAGAAGAAGAAGAAGACAAAAAAAAAAAATCAGAACAAGAACAATAGCTTTTCCGTATGGAACGGAAAAGCTAAAAAAAAAATCAGAACAAAAACAATAGCTTTTCCGTATGGAACGGAAAAGCTAATCAGAACAAAAACAATAGCTTTTCCGTATGGAACGGAAAAGCTAAAAAAGCCTAACAAAAGATATAGCTTTTCCGCTTCCCTGGAAGCGGCGGAAAAGCTAATTACAAGTTTTAATTGGTATCAACCAGGTCACAGTTCAGTGTTGACCACAAGGACCATGGACTGTACATGACTGCCCTCAAAACTAATCCTCCAAATCACGAAATATGAGATTTAAGTTTTGGACCCTGACCAAAGAAATTCCCTGCCAGCCTTGGCGAGGGTGGGGTGGGGGGGGAGTAGCGGCTATAGTCATAAACTTATCTGAGGTTTAAAATGTTACCCAAGAATAACAATTCATACCGGTTTGACTTATTCTCCGTAGACAGTAGTAGGCCTTTAACGTAACCAATAAAGAATTCTAAAAATATTCCGATGTCGGTCTGAGTCTCAGAAAGTTTTGGCCCTAAGTATTACCTCACAAAGTCGCCAACTGGATGTAGGAATTTAATCGTTTCGCAGTATTTGCACTTCCCATGTATTCCTTCTAGACGATTCTTTGGGAAAACCTGTTGAATTTTACACCACATTCTGAACTGTTGGTACAGCCCCAAAGCACAGCAGCCCGCCATGTTGACTGTAGACTATAGAAGGCCTTTAACGTGGCGAGGCGAGTGACATTTCGGAAACCCAAAATGGCTACACCGACCACGTGACACGGGCTTCGTTCTCGTCATCTATCCTGAAATTGCAGTTTGTGCCTGCTTTCTCTCGGATGTGGAAGCTCTGTTCTTGTATTCAGCGCGGACCAGAACATTTTTGTTTCATATAGTACCGGTAGCGAGCTCCAGTTTACACATCGATGGATGGCAGAATTAAATGATCGACCCGCGCCATTCGAGTCGGGTAAGTTACCTGGGAGGAAAACTTCCTGGGCTGTCCGCATTCCATTTGCTCGGTTAGTTTACCCAAATTAAGTCCAGTGCGGACAGGGCTTATGCCAGAGTCTGAGCCCGAGCCCGAGCCCGAGCCCGAGCCGTGGTTTCGGAAACTGAGGCTCGGGCTTACTATCACATACAACATAACAAATTTAATTATTACAAACACATCAAATTAATCAAATTAGGCCTACTTATATTATGCGATTTTTTTCCCCATCCTTAATCATAGTGCTTTTTTTGGGGGGGGGGGGGCGGGGAATACATTTACTGAAAGATCTACAAATGCTAATAGGCCCGAAAGAAGATAAATATTTCGCAGGAATTGTAACCTTAGATTCTGACCAGTACAAGTTCGATATATAATGCACATCAGCGCCCTAATTAAATAACTGACCCTGCCTATGAGCCTGCCCAACTTTGATAATAAAAAAAAAACACCACTTTATTTGTAACTTTTTAATTGGGCGCTAAAAGTCAATACGAAATACTCTTATTCAATGCTTGTTAGTATGATCTGTCTTTTTAGCTTCGATATTTACTCGATATTAACTCCATTAAAAAGGCTAAACCGAATCTTGTCCCAGTCCGTACAACCTTATAAGTTAGGCCTAACTTGTGTTCTTTATTTGAATAAACAAGGTTGGAGCCAGCTGACCGCCAGAGGGCTCACTTCATATGGTTAGACTAGCCACGAGTAAAAAATAATGCAGTCTGCGCTGAGGTATCTATACAAATCGTCAGGCGCTTCAAAACGGGACCGTTACTTGTACAACTACCTCAATGATACATGTACAACTAACATAATGATACTGAAATGAGGCTCTTTGAACCTCTTTCGCCCAACACACTACTGTACGCTCCAAGGTAACTATCTCCTGCTGAAATCAAGTCTAGCCGTGTCAAAGTTCAACATAGAGGGCGGGTCGGGTGAAGGTGTGTAAACAACAATCGCACGGAGGTCTGTGGCCGAATGTGGGGAATCGTTTTTTCCTTCAGATAATGCTGCACATTTCAATAATCCGATCGCCCCATTCAAAGATTTGAACTCCTTCGGATAGACGAGAAGGTAAGCAGATTAAGGCAGACTTTCTTAAAATCCTGCGATATTTTTCCCACAGGCAATCGAACATAGGACTGTTTAGGACCATACATAATTTATTTGAATTGATGTGAAAGTTGAAACTAAGTCAGTGATACTGACACTATAGAGTATTATTACTATTACTATTAGTATTATTGCTATAGTGATACTGATAGTCCAAGTAACTTCTACCCGACAAGTCACCCTTTTTTTATCGAATTTTTAAAATTTTGAGATTCGGGTGACCCGAAGTTCAAAATTTCAAAATTCGATAAAAAAAGGGTGACTTGTCTGGTCCAAGTTACTCGGACTGATATTGATAATGATACTGATAGTCATATTGATACTGATAGTGATAGATAGTGATACTGAGTGATAGGACTGCGCGACAGCACTAATTTAATTGTTATAGCATGTTTATACCATACACTACAGCCAGGCATACGTCAAGAAGGGGGACACCCTCATTGAATGACCATCGGATCCGACCAATGATTGTTGAATTTATCCATTATTGTGTCCATTCGGGTGTCAGTCAACTCTGTCCGAGACCAACTCGGTCCCTATGGGAAAATGCAGCAAAACGATCACAAGGTTAGGGTTCACGGTTTGGGTTAGGGCAAGGGTTATGGTTAGGATTAGTGTTAGGGTTGATTTTCCCATAGGGCCCGAGTTTGTCACGGACCGAGTTGGTCATGGACCGAGTTGGTTTTGGACTGAGTTGGTTACGGACTGAGTTGGTTACGGACCGAGTTGGTCATGGACAGAGTTGACTGGGACCGAGTTGGTTACGGACCGAGTTGGTTACGGACTGAGTTGACTGGGACTTAGTTGCGGTAACCGTAACCCTCATCCTCCCGAAGGTCGGAGACCTGAGGGTTACGGGAACGTATGTACAAAATTATAGCGAGGTTTTTGTTTTTACCATTTTGGAAACACCACTGTCCCGATCGCCCCCTTTTTCCACCCTTTTGAAAATCGCCACACACAATCTAAGGATATGCACTTGATCCCAAATGTATACTGAATGTGATCAGATAACTCAAAACATCGTGGGTAAAATACTTTTCCGAAAAACGGGCAGAAACTCACCAAAATACTGTCTGTAAATGTCCCGTCAACGTCTCCGCCAGGTTCGGAATCCGAACCTGGCGCCTCGACCAATCAGCGCTTAGTCTCGTGACATATATCCCGCACGACGGTTATTTGCTGTTTCGCAATAACAGTCCACACTCGTGGTGCGCGCGCATATCCATGGTTGTATACAGTACCAGTCGGCTCTTCACAGGACGATGACCTACGCGCACCACGAGTGTGGACTGTTATTGCGAAACAGCAAATAGCCGTCGTGCGGGATATACGTCACGAGACTAAGCGCTGATTGGTCGAGGCGCCAGGTTCGGATTCCGAACCTGGCGGAGACGTTGACGGGACATTTACAGACAGTATTTTGGTGAGTTTCTGCCCGTTTTTCGGAAAAGTATTTTACCCACGATGTTTTGAGTTATCTGATCACATTCAGTATACATTTGGGATCAAGTGCATGTCCTTAGATTGTGTGTGGCGATTTTCAAAAGGGTGGAAAAAGGGGGCGATCGGGACAGTGGTGTTTCCAAAATGGTAAAAACAAAAACCTCGCTATAATTTTGTACATACGTTCCCGTAACCCTCAGGTCTCCGACCTTCGGGAGGATGAGGGTTACGGTTACCGCAACTAACTGGGACTGAGTTGGTTACGGACCAAGTTGGTCATGGACTGAGTTGACTGGGACCGTGTTGGTTACGGACCGAGTTGGTTACGGACTGAGTTGACTGGGACTGAGTTGGTTACGGACCAAGTTGGTCACGGACTGAGTTGACTGGGACCAAGTTGGTTACGGACCGAGTTGGTCATGGACTGAGTTGACTGGGACCGAGTTGGTCATGGACTGAGTTGACTGGGACTGAGTTGGTTACGGACCGAGTTGGTCATGGACTGAGTTGACTGGGACCGAGTTGGTCATGGACCGAGTTGGTAATGGACTGAGTTGACTGAGACCGAGTTGGTCATGGACTGAGTTGACTGGGACTGAGTTGGTTACGGACCGAGTTGGTCATGGACTGAGTTGACTGGGACCGAGTTGGTCATGGACTGAGTTGACTGGGACTGAGTTGGTTACGGACCGAGTTGGTCATGGACTGAGTTGACTGGGACCGAGTTGGTAATGGACTGAGTTGACTGGGACTGAGTTGGTTACGGACCGAGTTGGTAATGGACTGAGTTGACTGAGACCGAGTTGGTCATGGACTGAGTTGACTGGGACTGAGTTGGTTACGGACCGAGTTGGTCATGGACTGAGTTGACTGGGACCGAGTTGGTCATGGACTGAGTTGACTGGGACTGAGTTGGTCATGGACTGAGTTGACTGGGACTGAGTTGGTTACGGACCGAGTTGGTAATGGACTGAGTTGACTGAGACCGAGTTGGTCATGGACTGAGTTGACTGGGACTGAGTTGGTTACGGACCGAGTTGGTCATGGACTGAGTTGACTGGGACCGAGTTGGTCATGGACTGAGTTGACTGGGACTGAGTTGACTGAGACCGAGTTGGTCATGGACTGAGTTGACTGGGACTGAGTTGGTTACGGACCGAGTTGGTCATGGACTGAGTTGACTGGGACTGAGTTGGTTACGGACCGAGTTGGTCATGGACTGAGTTGACTGGGACTGAGTTGGTCATGGACTGAGTTGACTGGGACCGAGTTGGTTACGGACCGAGTTGGTCATGGACTGAGTTGACTGGGACCGAGTTGGTTACGGACCGAGTTGGTCATGGACTGAGTTGACTGGGACTGAGTTGGTTACGGACCGAGTTGGTCATGGACTGAGTTGACTGGGACTGAGTTGGTTACGGACCGAGTTGGTAATGGACTGAGTTGACTGGGACCGAGTTGTTCATGGACTGAGTTGACTGGGACTGAGTTGGTTACGGACCGAGTTGGTCATGGACTGAGTTGACTGGGACCGAGTTGTTCATGGACTGAGTTGACTGGGACCGAGTTGGTAATGGACCGAGTTGACTGGGACCGAGTTCGTTACGGACCGAGTTGGTCATGGACTGAGTTGACTGGGACCGAGTTGGTCACAGACTGAGTTTACTGGGACCGAGTTGGTTACGGACCGAGTTGGTTACGGACCGTCAAGAAGGGGAAAACCCTCATTGAATGACTATCGAATCCGACCAATAATTGTAGAATTGACCCGTTATTGTGTCCATTCAGTAGCCATTGCGGCCTGCGGCAGCCATGTTTGACCAGTTCAAGGAACGACTGCACCATGTCCAGCAAGACTTGTCCACGGGGTGAGTGCACCTTGACCTTGAACATTATGATGTGTCAATGGTCGCAATCTGAAGGATTCTTGGCCAGTAAACTTCCTTTCCTGGGCCGGTCAAATTTGAAAAAAGAAGAAGAAAATTTGACTGCCAAAGTGCCAAGGCTTGAACCTACCCCAGAGTGTGGGGTTCTACGATGTCCGCTGCTCTCCCGACCAGAACCCCACAGATAACCATGTTTTTTCCCCATAGGTTTCTGTGTAACATTCACTAGTACTGTTGCATTTTATAGGGCTCAGCAGGTTCAGCATAACTCATAAAATACGAAGCACTTCATTTGGCCCAAGATTTCTAGCAAATGTGGTTTACATATGGTACATACCAAGCACCTGTGTGCAACTGTCAATGTGGCGAAAATTTGTCGATTTCCAAAATAAAATGGGCCAAAACCTCCCGGTTCGGTCGCAGGCTTCAAGCGGCAGCTCCGCAACTGGCAGTCTGGTCCCCTGTAGTACGGTATAGCGGCTAGCAACGAAGACAGTGTTCAGAGCTTTGGCCAACCTGAACTATCCTGAAGTACCTTACACTATGAACATCTAAACCGTGAAAATGGGGTGAAAATGTCAGTTCGCCGGGAAACTAAAAAGTCACAGTGATTTCACGATGCGTTTTACAGTGAATTCACCGTGAAAATGATCGCTTCTCTGACCTGATAAGGACATCTTCAGGTCACTAAAGAGACCAAAAAAATCGTAAATATCTAGGGTGGCAAGCTCCAGCCTTGGGGATGGCTAATTCAATTACCAGTAGGTACCACCAGCCCCCATACTCCCATAGAGGTACGGTATGGTGTCCTTGTAACTGTCACTCCTAGATATTTCTAAATTGCCTCTAGCCATTTACCACCAGGAATATGGCCTTGGAGACCACTGGGTATGGTGTCCTTGTAACTGTCACTCCTAGATATTTCTAAATTGCCTCTAGCCATTTACCACCAGGAATATGGCCTTGGAGACCACTGGTGAAAACACCGTAAAAATGCCTTGGCTAACTGTTTGCCATGTAATAGGGGTGAAAACACGGTGAAATTTCTTTTCACGGCTAAATTACATTTTCACCCCATTTTCACCGTTTAGATGTTCATAGTGTTAGATGGCAGCCTGCCCAAAATTAATAGTCAGCTATCCTTGCTGGGATAGAGCTGCAACCATTAACTGCCGTATATCTCCAGTGGTCGCACACCCCGCTTCTAATCTAACTAGATGCAGATGCAACACAGCAGTTTGTTGCAGACCAGGCTGCAGAGGTTCGGGGTTCACACAAAGGGGATGCAGCTCTGTATACTCAATCAAAGAAATTGAATCGAATTTGGAAAGTCGTGGATTTAGTGACCCGCGGATATGAACCATTCTTTGCCTGCAGCGAACTCACAGCATCCATCCAACTCCAACAATGTGATCCATGCATGCCCTCAACTTAAAAAAGGTCCCCACCCCTCCCGAGGGATGCCCAGAGCCTACTGGCTGAAAATAAGTCTTCACACACCAGGGGCGGATTTCACAAAGCCTTACGTTGCGTCGTAACTCATTTTACGATGGCAGGGCTCGACCTTAGCACTAGCCCGGCGGTCATTGTCTAGTAAAAAACAGCTGCGGGCTAGTTAAATGACCCACTTTGCTAGCCCGGCAGACTAGTAGAAAGTAGACAGCGGTGTGGCAGCAAAAAAAACAACCGATATGGGCAGGGATAAGAAAGTAGAAACTAATCATTTGTTTTACTTGTCCTAATAACCTTGTGTTAAATTCAATATTAATTATACAGGGCTAGTAAATCTTGCTGCGGGCTAGCAGAAAACTTAATTTACTAGCCCGGTGGGCTAGTTAAAAAAAAACTAAGCGCAAGGCTTGGATGGATAACCCATCATAAGTTGCGATAGGCCGTATGGTTTCTGTGCATCACTCATCAACTTGTGATTGATCATAAGTTACGATGAGTTTGGTGTAATCAACGTCAGTTTTCGAAACAACACCTTCTTAAAGAGACACTGTGTACCCACATACCCTGACCTACGTCTTTCTGTTTTCTTCATCTTCTGCAGCTTGAAGACCTTGAGTACCAAGGCGAAAGAGGTCAAACTACCCCACAGGTAAATGAAATAGAGTAATAGGTTTGCGGTGACACCATGTACAATTCTCTCTTTTGTGAGTATATGTGGTTCTGAAAAGGACCGGAGGAACTCGACGTTTCAAACAGTGTACTCTGTTCATCTTCAGGAGACTGCAAGTTCATCCGGTTCTTCACAGAACCACACATACCACTCACAAGATAGAATTGTATATGGTGTCACCGTAAACCTATTACTCCTGCTATATTCTCACTATGAAAACCTTCAAATCTCATTTGAATTAAAACAAATAATGCAAGCATGTTGTAGAACTCACTGAATTGTGACCTTTTCATCGTAGCCTTCATTGTGTATCATTTCTAACTGGAGTTCAGTGCAGTCAAACCATGGAGAGGGGGAAGAACAAAAAACCAACTGGAAAATTGTCTTGTGAAAATAATTTCGAAAAATAACTAAGATATATGGACTGAACCGGGGCTTGAAGCCGAGACCTCAGTCTTAAAAGCCCTAAGATACAACATTGGCTAAAGTCAACAGATTGCCACACTTTGTGTTAAACCGCATTAGACATTCAAAAAAAGAAATTCTGCGAAGGTTTGAGCTCAAATGAGAAAGTAGAAAAAGGCAACAAAATGTCACGATTTTCACACTGTTCTGTGATGTAAGAAATAGTTTATTACTCGCGAGTAATAAACTATTTGCCGATGTTTGAGAGAAGATTTCTCAAGAAGTACAGCATCCCAGACCGTAAGATTTCAACATGAGGATTCTATCATGACCATCTACAAACTGTGTAAAATTAGAAGGAAATCTGTGGACATCAATGTTTTCTGATGTTCCCAATGTTGTATTGGGCCTTTAGACGTACAAGCGCTCTTGATCGCCTGAGCTATTCAGCCCTTAGGCGGCGGCCTCCCAAGTTCAATGCACTAATTATGAGGATAGTTGACACGAGATCACTTGACACTTTTTTTTTTAATTCTTGTTTTCATTCAGGGACGAGACACCATCACTGAAAAAAGATATGTAAGTACACCACCCAGCGCTTGCTCTACTCAACGTGTAAACAATTGAAGTACATTCTCCTCCGGGAAAAAAAAAAATCTGATTCTGTCTATAAATCATTCAGCGTACTGAAATGCAGTTGAGCCTACAAAGGAGCCCGCTGAAAATGTGCGCACGTAAAACCCTACAAACCGGCAGCGCTCTTTTGACAGCTCGGTGACTTTATTTACTCCTCCCCGCGATCTCAACATTGCAGACGGGAATGAGTAACACCGTGGTTTAGTCCTCTGCGTTTGCTAATAATCCCTTTTTGGGGGGGGAGGGAGTTCACCTACTTCTTAAAGTTGACTTTTTAGTGAGTTTGCCCCACTTGACCTGCTATGAGACCCGAATGCTCAGTTTGCTTAGAAATTACTTTACTTTCTCATTGACACAGGATATCTCTGAATTGGTCTTCCTTTCTGTAATATCTGTCCTTTATTTTCCCCCACCAATCCCCTCTCCCCGTGTCATAGTCTATCAACCATGTCTACTCCTTTGCCCATCACCTTTAGTTTGTATGGTATAGCTTCCATTCACTCAACACGTTATCGTGCCAAAGGCAAGAACATGTTTTTTTTTAAACTGCAGTTTCAAGGTGAATACTCAAAACAACAAACCTTCACATACAGCGGGGAAACCGCAGCCCAAGATCTCAGGTTTTGCTATGGGGGGACAAAGTCAGTAGCCCGAGCCAGATCCGGGGGATTTGTCAATAAAGGGGCCCGAGAGTTATTCAAGGTGAAAGGTTTAACACTGCTGACTTGATGCTAGAGAGGAACTCTAATGTTCCTTCTTTGTTTTCCCAGTCCGTCAGCTGTGTGCCAAAGCTGCAATTATGATGCCGGAGCGGAACTCCTCAACCGGTGAGTGCAGTCTGCAGGAGGAATCTCCGTTTCAGGATGCCCGCCACACGTGGAATCGGTTCTCCTTCTCGATCCAGCACATTTGAGTACAGCGTATCGATTCTCACGTGTAGGCATCAGGTCTGTTCTTGTCATCACAGATCTGGTGCAAATGCCACAGTGTAGTAATAGGTTTTGTCTGACCAGCGGTGGTTTTCACAAAGCCTTACGATTCATCGTAACTCAACTTACAATGGATGGCCTTTGTAAGTTGTCTCGGGGTTTGTATTGTCACCGTGCATCACTCTTCATCTTGCGATTGTTCGGTGATAAATCGAATGAAACTTTGACTGTAGGGTTCATCGCCACGTGTGTCTAGGGTTGGGGGACATGGCTGCCATCAGTGCAATAAGGGCTTGCTCTACTAGATGAGTGATCAGCATTGCTTGCTCAGTGCTTTATCTAGTTGCGGCTGCCAGCTTCTCTGGGAGAATGTAATCCAATGAAAGCTTGTCCTATACTTGACGTACAATCAGCACTGTATGTGCTTTGTACGATTGTCAGCTTAGAAAAATGCAGGTAGCTGTCAGATGAAAACAAAAAAACAAGCTCAGCGAAAGGAAACAAGCATTTAAAAAAAAATGAAAAGCACCAATTATATCATTTTCTCAACCATTTGCCTTGAGGTTGTTATGGTTTTGGTGTTTTTTTGTGTGTGTTCAGATTTCAGCAGATGTGGGGCGAGATACATCGGGAGATTGAGGCAACAGCTGAACAGGCAACGGTAGGAATTGCCACAGTATCCTCTCCCTGTTGACCACATGTAACCTGATTATGTCCAAACAAACCAAGGAAAAACTGACTGGGAACTTTTGAACAATTTGAAAAATTGTCAAAGAAAACTGTCTGGACCGGGACTTGAACCCGAGACCTCTGGACTAATGTACCAGTGCTCTTCCATCTGAGCTATCCAGCCTTTAGATGGTGGCCTCCCAAATACTAGTCTTTGCCGGGGGGGGGGGGGAAGTCAGAAGCAATTCAACCATTAACTGCTGTACATATCGAGGGATCACACTCCCGCATTCATTCTGATACAAACAACTAATTGTTGTAATAAACCTGGCTACGGCAGCTCGGGGATCACACAAAGTGGATGCAGCTTTTTCAATTTAAGTCAAACAATTTAAGTCAAGCTCAGATGGATGATATTAAGACCATTGGTACGTTAGTCCAGAGGTCTCGGGTTCAAGTCCCGGTCCAGTCAAAGTTTTCTTTGCCAATTTTTCAAACTGATTACGGTGTGAGAATTAACACCAAACCCAAGCGATTCACAAAAGGGTTGATTTCATCGTTGTCTGTCCAGGTGGTGGACACTCGCGTCCAGGAGGCGTTCTTGAACTACGAGCGCCGCGCCGAGCCCCTGCTCCAGCTTCAACGGCAGCTCATGGACCTGCCGCGCTTCGTGGAGAATGTTCAACTCCTGACGGCTTCCATCGGTCAGCTCCCCCTCTCTCTCTCTCTCCCTCTCACTCTCTCACTCTCTCTCTCTTTCTCTCTCACTCTCTCTCTCTCTCTCTCCCTGCCTCCCTCTCTCTCTCTTTCTCTCTCTCTTTCTCTCTCTCTCTTTCTCTCCCTGCCTCCCTCTCTCTCTCTTTCTCTCTCTCTCTTTCTCTCCCTGCCTCCCTCTCTCTCTCTTTCTCTCTCTCTCTTTCTCTCCCTGCCTCCCTCTCTCTCTCTTTCTCTCTCTCTCTTTCTCTCTCTCTCTCTTTCTCTCCCTGCCTCCCTCTCTCTCTCTTTCTCTCTCTCTCTTTCTCTCTCTCTCTCTTTCTCTCCCTGCCTCCCTCTCTCTCTCTCTCTCTCTTTCTCTCCCTGCCTCCCTCTCTCTCTCTCTCTCTTTCTCTCCCTGCCTCCCTCTCTCTCTCTTTCTCTCTCTCTCTCTTTCTCGCCCTGCCTCCCTCTCTCTTTCTCTCTCTCTCTCTCTATCTTTCTCTCCCTCTCTCTCTCTCTCCCTCTCTCTCTCTCTCTCTCTCTCTCTCTCTCACTCTCTCTCTCTCCCTTTCCCTCCCTGCCTCCCTCTTCGCAATGGGTGACTTGGCAAATGCTTTTACATACAGTGGAACATCGCTATAACAAACATCCCGGAATCTATGAAAATTATTCGGTATACCGGTCGTTCTGTTATATAGCAGTTGCAGCCACATATCTTGTGCACAAAAATCGGGAGCCAAAGGGCATGTTCATTATAGCCAAATGTTCGGTATATCAGTGTTTGTTATAACGAGTGTTCCACTTTATATCATATCGGTGCTGTCATGAACTGAAAGCGGAATCATGAAATTCTGGGGGAAACCCGGCTCTCACCAATGAGGCATCAGCCACCGCTACGAGTTATGAACATCTCACGATCCATTTCACAAATTACCATGACTGTTAGTGTTGTGAATGCGGGCAAAACGACAAACCCGGGACCATCTTCTTGTCTTGTCTGGGGGGGGGGGGGTAATGGAGGATTGTGGGGGATTGAGGAAGGTTGTAAAATTTACACCAGAGGATTGAGGAGGATTGAGGAAGGTTGTTCGATTTACACTGGAGGATTTTTGAGGATATGAAAAGCTGTGGAACTTTGACAAAGGCACGTACCATGGAGCTACCTACTTATAGCATCATCCATGTCTATAAACAAAGGATCCATTTACATTAGCTGTGGAGGATTGAGGCAGTGGGGTACATGTACATGCACAAACGCATAGTGGAGGATTGTGGAGGATTGAGGCAGTGAGGATCTTGCACAAATTCACATTGGAGGATTGTGGAGGATTGAGGCAGTGAGGATCTTGCACAAACTCACATTGGAGGATTGTGGAGGATTGAGGCAGTGAGGATCTTGCACAAACTCACATTGGAGGATTGTGGAGGATTGAGGCAGTGAGGATCTTGCACAAACTCACATTGGAGGATTGTGGAGGATTGAGGCAGTGAGGATCTTGCACAAACTCACATTGGAGGATTGTGGAGGATTGAGGAAGTGAGGATCTTGCACAAACTCACATTGGCGGATTGTGGAGGATTGAGGCAGTGAGGATCTTGCACAAACTCACATTGGAGGATTGTGGAGGATTGAGGCAGTGAGGATCTTGTACAAACTCACATTGGAGGATTGTGGAGGATTGAGGCAGTGAGGATCTTGTACAAACTGACATTGGAGGATTGTGGAGGATTGAGGCAGTGAGGATCTTGTACAAACTCACATTGGAGGATTGTGGAGGATTGAGGCAGTGAGGATCTTGTACAAACTCACATTGGAGGATTGTGGAGGATTGAGGCAGTGAGGATCTTGCACAAACTCACATTGGAGGATTGTGGAGGATTGAGGCAGTGAGGATCTTGTACAAACTCACATTGGAGGATTGTGGAGGATTGAGGCAGTGAGGATCTTGTACAAACTCACATTGGAGGATTGTGGAGGATTGAGGCAGTGAGGATCTTGCACAAACTCACATTGGAGGATTGTGGAGGATTGAGGAGGGTTCCAGGCACGCAGCACTAGGGGGCTAGGGTTAAAGATTGGTGCACGCTCGGCGATCTTTGAAGCCTCGACCCATCGGTCTAGGATGGTTTGTGTGGCTGGGTATAGTGTAGAAGAAGATGAAGAAGACAGCACATGCATTACTGTTATCCTGACGTCACTCTTTCTGCATCCATGTCTTTCAGGGAAGCTGGAGGCCGAGTTCGAGGAGGTGGAGTCCATGATTCTGGGCTTTGAGGATCTGATAGGCCACTGTGATCTACTCCGCAACAAACACACACAGACGGCAGAGCTGGCAAGATACACGCAGCAGAGACTGTTAGTAACCAGCCCAAGCCCATCAAGGCGGGGGAGTCCAATTCTAAGTTCACATCTTTTTAAAATGCAGGGCAACAACAAAAGGCCACCTAGATTGCTTAAAATGAGCTGCCTGCCTACCTGCATGGTTCGCTGGGCATGGTTCGCGCAATACAAACCAAAGGAATGCCGTTCTAGACTGAACTGAATGAGGGCGTTCTGCGCCGCTGATCATGGGCACGTAACGCATGTACGAAGGTGAAAGATATGGACTCTGTAGGGACCAGGTGACCTAACTAGATCGACTGGTCACACATGGATACTTGTATAAGAAACCTTGCACATACAGGACATGTATGCAGCTGTGGGGGAAACAATTGGACGATTCTTTTGAAAATTTAATGTGGGTTTTGCCCTAACTCGAGGTATACTTAGCACTGCATGCTCGGTGCTTTGCCCGATTGCCTGCTGGAAAAAGATACAGGCAGCTTAGGCGGGATTTAAACCAGCGACACGTGTTCTCTAGTGCCGACGTCTTTATCTGTCACGACGGAAAATCGTCTTATTCTGACTGAAATGTGAGTGGGTTTAGCCTCATCAAACAAGACACTAAAAATCCATGAATGTGTGGCACACAAGTAGGTAGCTGCAGTGCTGTACTGCATCTCCCATATTTGATCGGTTTGACAGCTTCTGTTCAATGAGGTCTTGCCCTACTTTGCACCCATTGCCTGCTGAAGAAGCGCAGGGAGGATTCAATGCAAGGACTCCAGCATTCTTTGCTTAAACCACTTGACCACCGAGTTGGTCAAGGTCATGTGGCACATTCAAATCATTACAGTGGAATGTACTATAACGGACGATCGCTATACCCAACATTTTTCATGGATCTTGGGATGTTCGTTACAGCAACGTTCCACTGTATTGCGGCAGGTACTTGATCGATCACTGAGCTCCTGTGTATGCAGCTATAGATACGGAACATCTGTCCATATCTTGAAATATTTCAAAGAGGAAAATGACTAAAACTAAAGACAGTGATAAATCATATTAGCCGTAATGAAATTGAAGTATATTGAATAATATTGATTAGTCTGTGTTCCTTTTTCTTGTCACTTCTGCAGCAAAGAACAAGGTCTGATGCGAGGTGAGCATTAGAGACATATCTGATCAGTGCGAGAGGCTTGTGCTCCAATGGCAATAAGAAGCTATTGGCAGAACCAGCACAAGGAGAGCAACTAGACAGTGATTGAGTTTGGTTTTTTTGTAATCCTGCAGGCACTATGAACATCTATACCATGAAAATGGGGTGAAAATGTCATTTAGCCGTGAAAACAAAATCACCCTTATTTAATGGCACACAGTTAGCCAAGCCATTTTCACTGTGTTTTCACCAGTGGTCTCCAAGGCCACAATCCTGGTGGTAAATGGCTAGAGGCAATTTGTATCTGGGAGTGACAGTTACAAGGACACCATACAGTACCTCTATGGGGGCTGTTGGTTCCTACTGGTAATTGAATTAGCCATCCCTCAAGGCTGGAGCTTGCCACCCTAGATATTCATGTTTTTTTCACAATCTCTTTAGTGACCTAAAGATGTCCTTATCTGGTCAGAGAGGCGATTATTTTCACGGTGAATTCACTGTATGCACCATAAAATCACAGTGACTTTTTAGTTTTACGGCGAAATGACACTTTCGCCCCTTTTTCACGGTTAAGATGTTCATAGTGAGGGGTGCTATTTGTTTGTTTTTCCTGTAAATTTTTTCAAATCTCATTTTTCATTCATTCATTTTTCGGATGTCCGCAAGGATTTTGTTTGGGGAATAACCATCTGCCCCCCAAAGAAGTACCCATTTTTGTGTAGTGCAGTGGAGTGTAATGCTACTGTGCATGTGTATGGACGCTTCAGGATGAAGTTTGGAAGCAGGATTCTCAATTATATAGACCGATTGCACGACCAATGCTTATATGCCATCATGTGACTTACAGTGGGTATATTTTCATCTTATTTGGCACAGAGGAGTGACGAAAATGTACAAAGAAGAATGTGGACAATATGATACAGTAGTCTTCCTTCCTCATTTCCACCCTTGTCCTGCACCAAATGAGATGCAAAAATACCCACTATGAGTCACGTGAAGGCTTGTAAACACCGGTCGCGCAATCAGTCGATTCCATCTTGACTTTGTGATTTAGTACGGTTAGCCATTGAATCGAGGTTTACTTTGATATGCTGATTGTCTTCTCCTGACTCTCCTCCTCCCTCCCTCCTCCCTCCCCCCAATCTCTTCCAGTCCGCCTGCAGGAGGAACACGACCTCAGCATCCGTATCATGGAGGAGGCGCAGAAGGCCGACAAGATGGAGCGCCAGCGAGCCTTTGAGGACGTCTTTACCGCCGACATGGAGCACTACAAGACCTACGGCCAGATGCAGCGTGAGTGGGTGCAGCTCACACTATGAACATCTAAACCGTGAAAATGGGGTGAAAATGTCAGTTGGCCGTGAAACTAAAAAGTCACTGTGATTTCACGATGCATTTTACAGTGAATTCACTATGAACACTATGAACATCTAAACCGTGAAAATGGGGTGAAAATGTCAGTTCGCCGTGAAACTAAAAAGTCACGGTGAATTCACGATGCATTTTACAGTGAATTCACCGTAAAAATAATCGCTTCTCTGACCTGATAAGGACATCTTCAGGTCACTAAAGAGACCAAAAAAAAGGTGAATATCTAGGGTGACAAGCTCTAGCCTTAGGGGATGGCTAATTCAATTACCAGTAGGGACCACCAGCCCCCATAGAGGTACTGTATGGTGTCCTTGTAACTGTCACTCCCAGATACTTCTAAATTGCCTCTAGCCATTTACCACCAGGAATGTGGCCTTGGAGACCACTGGTGAAAACACCGTGAAAATGCCTTGGCTAACTGTGTGCCATGTAATAGGGGTGAAAACACAGTGAATTTTCTTTTCACGGCTAAATGTCATTTTCACCCCATTTTTACCATTTAGATGTTCATAGTGTCATCGTAACTTAAGATCAGTCGCAAAACAATGAGCCATGCACTGAAACCATACGACCTATCACAACTAGCGATAAGGTGATCCATCGTAAGTCGAGTTACGATGCATCGTAAGGCTCTGTGAAATCCACCACTGGTGTCTCAATCCTAGTAGGACCCTTAATTCCCACTGGCAGAAGAATCGCCTTTCCTTCCAGGCCACTCGACCTCTGGGAAAATCCTCCCCGATCCCACAGTCAGACTCCATTCGTACAATTTGACCTTTCAGGCGTGCTCCCCGCCGAGGCGCCCAACGGGTCAGCCGAGGTCGGCTCCATCGACGATTTCCGGGTGGACGTGGACTGCCGAGAGCAGGAGGCACTGGATGACTTCCTGGGAGAGCCGCCCCGGGGCGAGGCGAAGACGAGGGAAGAGGTCGGCGAGGGGATGCGGGCCGGGGGCAGGGAGGAGTTGGAGAGGGAATCTGAGGAGGATGAGGAGGAGGCAGTAGGACCCTCCTTGGAGACTGTCCTGGAAGAAAGCGAGGAGGATTCCGATGCAGACGCCAGGGAGGACACATCACCAGCAGCCGCAGCAGCGGCCGCAGCAGCATCAACAGGTATTCATCAGACTCTGAAACCATTGCACTGAAGTAAAGTGGTTTGCCATGCCTAGGTTAGCCAAGCGTGACAATTATGTCATTTGTTTGTGGAGTCTCAGCCCGTCCCCCAAATGGTGACACAAATCGTAGTTGTCAGTCAAACAGCATTCTGTAGAAAGGCTGCACTTGGCCACTGCCAGGTAACCCAGGTTGTATACTCAAGGATGGCACAAGCACAGTGTGCTCACCAATTCTCAATCATGTTATTTTCAAGGAGCAATGCTTGCATGACATTAGTACCCAGAACACTGTGTCCAATGCCTATAGACTCTGTTATTCCTTTGCCGTCTGCTTGTCAGTCTTCAACATGCATTTGTCGAGGGTTGAAGAGAAAAGTCTGCATCCTCTGAAATGAATTCACGACGATCCTCTCTCCCCTTCTCCCTTCTCCCTTCCCCTCTCTCTCAACCTCTTTCCCTCCCCCCTTTCTTCTCTCTCTTTACTACTCGATCTTTCTCGGTCAGTGGAGGAAACCGACGAAGCCCGAAGCAAGGAGCACCAGGAAGAGCAGCAAGAAAATCCTGAGGACAGTAGCAGACAGGAGGAGCCCGTCAGGGATGGATATGAGCCAGCCACGGCCCAGGAAACGGACGAGGACGAAGAATTTGACACGCCGGAGGAAGGCTCTGAAACAGAGAGCACTTAGAAGACCAGATCAACTGTGGTACTGGACGGGGCAAAAACGAAAGTCAGCCAAACACCAAGTAGAAGAGAAATACCCTGATTTATAAAAGAAAATATAGATAGGCTCCCTTGTGTATGGTTATTACTCACTTGCCCCTACTGTTCTAGGACCTTCAGGGCATGGGTTGGTCTCATCAACCACATCCGCACCCATACACCTGTACACACGTATACTTGTGGGGTATTCCATTTGTTCTCGTGTACTAAAAAACCCACTCCCAGAAAAGCCTAATTAAAATCGCTCCCTTTCGAACAAGAATCACTTTCCTAGGCTGAAATTTCTAGCGAACGTCCCTTATATAAAATAGTTCTATTTGCGACAAATAAACATACCTCAGAAATTCCTCCTTTTTGAGTTAATTCCAAATAATCAGTTTCGTGAAAACCTTAAAGGGGGTACCAAAAAAGTACCCCACAAGGAGCGGTCCCATTGTTCTGAGTACCCACCTATTGTTCTGGTACCCCACAACCCACCTTATGTAAGCCCATCCAACCCCACAGATGAATGAAGTATGAAGATGGTCCTCCTCCCATAGGAAGGACGAACGAACATTACCTACAGAAACACAGCAGTGTCGTGTCCCATTTATACACTGGTTCACTAACAGTACACCCACTATTATGGTATATTACACATTTGATTTCTCTAAAACTAGAAGTGGAAATCAGTGGTACCAATCCACACAGAACATAGAAACTATACTAGGCTGGAAAGGGCTTGGTATTAACTGGAATGGTCTAAAAATGTGCAAATCTTTCTATACAAAAAGAATTCCAAGTCAATTTTTCCTTCGTTTGTTTAATACTTATGTGCATGTAAATTTTAAAAAGCTGCATTAAATTTTGTGATTCTCAAACTGCTGTAGCGAGGTTTACAACAATTGGGTGTTTGCAATCTTAATACAAACAGGGGTGTGATCCCTGGAGATATACGGCAGTTAAAGGGGAATGAAACCCAGAGAAAAATGTTGGCTTATCTGATTGGGTGTTAAAAACAACCTACAATTACCTATGTGCTACTCACCTACAAGTTTCATAAAGAGGGAAAAATCATGGAATTCGGTGCCAGCGGGGAAAAGCTGGGGAAATCTCTCCATGCAGTTCCCGACAAGGACAAGAGACCTGTTTGACATCCTGGCAGTACATGCTAGGCAGTACACCATTGTTCAGCTCGCGAGTGTATAACTGCACGTAGTATATACGTGTAGTAGGGGTACATCCGTCAGGGCCCATGCGGGAGTTTTCCGTTGCGATGTCATACCCCCGCAGTGACTGGCGGGCCATTCGAAAAGATGGCGGTTTGCGGGAACGCGAATTCGACCACCGAATTCCATGATTTTTCACTCTTTATGAAACTCGTAGGTGAGTAGCACATAGGTAATTGTAGGTTGTTTTTAACACTTTTTTTCTCTGGGTTTCATACCCCTTTAATGGATGAATTGCTTCACCCCGGCAAAGGCTAGTTGACTATTTGGGGAAGCTGCCATCCAAGGCCTTGATAGCTTAGATATGAGCGCCAGTACGTAAAATCAGAGGTCTTTGGTTTAAGTCCCAGTCCATTCAAAGTTTGCATTGCCATGTAAGGCCCTGTAACTAACCAAGAATGGAGATTTTGCCAATGTTTAAATTGGGGGGGGGGGCAATTTTTCATTTATTTATTTATTTATTTGATTGGGGGGGTCTTTTCCTTCTACTTATCATTCTATGTCTGGCCAGACATACACTTACTAGCACTGACTAGTAAGTCAGAATCCATGACTGAATTTGGCCACCAATGTCAGCCTTTTCTGTAATTTTGGCTTTAGCACAGTCAATTCATATATTGTACATCGAATACAAACAGAAGACTCGAACAAGTACCCCCAAAACGTGTTTTCTAGTTATTCTACTCCTAACTCATTCTGTTCGTTGACAGTGGTTGCTATACTGAACTAGAACACAAATGCTGAGGGGAGAGGCGTGTCCCTTCTCACAAAATGAATACCCAAAGCAGGCAACTGTTTTTTCCCACTCAAAAATCAATTTAGATCAGTTTAGATCAATTCAGGACAAAGGGGTGTTACATATGAGTGACAATCAAATTGATGGTCCAATTATTGATTGGGTTATCATCGTTGGGAACAAGAGCTAATGTATGAGTTGCTTTCTCATAATTGTGAGTCTTGAAGTGATTTCAAAATCTTAATGAATGTAATTTGTACAAGCAGATTGAAAACTTAATGTACAATGTATATAATATGTAAAAAAGGATAATAAATCTTTATATCTCTGAGCATTTTGTATCTTGTATTTCAATTCAATTGGTACACTCCGAGGACAGTCTTACAAGGCTAACCCCTTGTGTGTGATATTTGGTAGATTTTGCCCAGTTTGCCCCTTTATTTGTGCATTGATCTGGTATAGAGACATTAATAATAATATTATATTAATAATAAAGTCCATGCATGATGCAATGTACCAGTGGGCTCAGACCATTGTTTGGACAGCTTTGGGAAATAATTGAATTTTGGCGAAAATTGGCAAAATTTGCAAGATTATCCCCTAAGGTGTTTTTTGTCAATTTGGGCAAAATGTTGCTGTTTGTTTTTAATTTGAACTTGGTCTAGAGACCCTACCGGTACTAGTCACATGTATAAAGTAATCACAGGAACTGCTGATATCAACTGATGTTCCTCTCTGTTTTATTTTCAGGAAAGGAAAAGTGAATATCAAAATATCACACGTTTCCACAAGAACTATTAGAACTGATCCCCCAGCAATTACAAAATCAACTCACATTGTTTTTAAGCCCTTAGATAACAACCTGTACAATTAATGCGCTCAGTATAAACCATGCCACAATGCTGTAAATATTACCAGCATCTCGTACAACAATAGGGTTGGATCTAGTGACAAGCCAGAAGTCATAATGGGTCAAGAGCAGTCCTACACACTTCAATCCATCCAGACACTAGTGACGATTTTATCGAGCTGCATATGCAAACAAAGTTGCTAAAGCACAAAATGTCATGATTCACAAGATCACTTTGCCAACCCAAACTTCACTTCACTTGTAAAGAATAGTGGAATACAAGTCATGTACGCTTCTTTTTAGTCACACGTCCCTCAAATTTTGAAATGAAAAGCTGACAAAATGAAATCATTGTCACGTTACACGTATCTATACCTTGCTAATGCATTTACAGAATGACCCAGGTTGCAAATAATCCATTGATCAAGGTCCCAATGTTCACATGGCACAAACATGTAATACATGATACAATGTATTTTTTAAAAATAACTATTTAACTATTTTTGAAAAATATTTTTAAAAAGAAAACTTTAACTGAACGCAGACTAAATACAAGACCTGCCATTGTGTGTACCAGTGCTCTTACCATCTGAGCTATCCAGCCCTTCGATAGTGGCCTTCCTAAAATAATAATCAACTAGTCTTTGCTTGGGTAACTATACATTAACAATAATCTAATATTGATGATGGTATTACAATAGGAGACCTCTACATTTATGGTAATGAATACATAAATGACAGTCCACTTCATCCAACATCAAAGCAATGAATAATGAATATCGTGTGCAAAGAGAAGGGCCTTCAACAATTGGCAGATTCTCCATCCTTTAAGGGAGCCCTGAGTTTCTTGGGTGCCAGGGGCAAGGCATGAACCAATTGCATGCTGCATTGATTTATTCCTGAGATGAATTGCACCAAGTTACAAAACAACGGTTGCAGGAAAATTTCAATTCCGGCAATAACAAACACACTTAGACATGAAGAATAGATAAACACACGTATGTATCACACATAAATAGAAAGACACCTTGTCCCTGATTCAAGAATTGTATAAATTACTTTTTACAATAAAATCTGTAAACGCAGAATAACTACATATGCAATTATGTGTTGTCACAAAATCTTGATTTATATTAACTTTATTGTTAGTATAAAATCGTCTTAACAGACAAGGTATTCCATAGGCTTCCACGGGCCATCCCTAGGTCAACCTAGGTTAACCCAAATCCTAGGTCATCCAAGGTCAACCCAAATCCTACGTCATCCAATGTCAACCCAAATCCTAGGTCATCCAAGGGCAACCCAAATCCTAGGTCATCCAAGGTCAACCCAAATCCTAGGTCATCCAAGGTCAACCCAAATCCTAGGTCATCCAAGGTCAACCCACATCCTAGGTCATCCAGGGTCAACCCACATCCTAGGTCATCCAGGGTCAACCCAGATCCTAGGTCATCCAAGGTCAATCCAAATCGAAGGTTAACTCTGGGTCATCCCTAGATTAACGCTGGGTCATCCATCGACCAACCTGAACCAACCCTGAGTAACCCCGTGTCAACCCCAAAACGACCCTGGGTCGACCCTGGGTCAACCCTAGGGGTCACTCTGATCATCATTCTCGCTGAGAATGACCTTTTCAAAATCTGGGTCAGTTGATTAACCACACCTGCACTAAAAAGATAATAGAGAGGTTTTGCTGTGGGTGGGTCTACAGATTCAGATACAGAACTTTGGGTTTCCGTACAACAAAACCTCAATATCATATGAATTTCTGCGACAAAAGATAAAAGAAACTCATCCAGATTGCGGACAGGGGATAAAACTGACACACATTGGCATAACAAGGGGGATGAAAGGGAAGATAAAAAAATAAAACCTGGATGATTATCAGTCCACCTCATCCGCAACTTTATTGATGATGCGGTTGAATTCCTCACATCGGTCTGCATAGACATGGTGGCCAGCATCTGACAGGACCTAATATAGAAAGGGTTGAACGAACCAAACACACACCAAAAGGTAAGAAATTGTGACGCACTCATTGAAGCCTGTCAATGAATTCTGAAAGGAGGTTAAAAGACAAAGCGAGGAGGGCGGGAGGTTGATTTTATTGGCAGGGGTTTTGAAGGAAGCAGGGCTTATGGTCACTGCTGTGGGCCATGATGTCCACTGCCTATACCAAACTGCATGATTCGGAAAGTGGAAAGGACAATCACATAGGGTCCTGTTATCTTGAAATTCATAGGGCCCTGTTTTCCACTGAATGAGCCATTAAAGTCGGATCTTTGCTTGTTCAACAAACTGAAAATCCCCTCTGACATTCTAAGGATTAACGAGCCCCTGGACCCTGATTTCAAACGATGGATGGTATGAGTTGCTACACACCTCTTCAGGAGAACACTGCATGACCCTGTGACACACACAGGCCACCAATAAATGTAAACGGCGATGTCTAAATCCATAGGCTATGGCTTTGGTTAATAGTACGTGACTCTATGGGAATTGACTGCATCCGCTGGCTATAGGTATTCCCATAGACTCGTACATACTTCAAAGCCAAACCCAATGACTTTGGCCAGGGCCAAAATGGCCATGTCTGAATCCATAGGCTATGGCTTTGATTTACACGTGACTCTATAAGAATTGACTGCATCCGCTGGCTACAAGAATTCCCATAGACTCATGCATACTTCAAAGCCAAAGCCAATGACTTTGGCCAGGGCCTAAATGGCCATGTTGGATCCATAGGTTATGACTTTGGTTAACACGTGACCCTATGGGAATTGACAGCATCCGCTGGCTACAGGGATTTCCATAGACTTGTGCATACTTCAAAGCCTAAGCCAATGAATTCGGCCAGGGCGTGACTCAGAAGGTATCAAGACACACACACAGACTCACATGCATCTTGACGTAGGAGTCCTTCCGCTTGAACTTGAGGTCCATGCCCGTATCGCTGTCCATCCAGGACTTTTTGCCGTAGATCATGGTGATGGGCACACGACTATCCAGCTGATTGGCCCGTGGGATCATCGGATTGACCGCCCAGCCAATCATATGGGCCATGGACTTGAAGGCAATCTCCCCACTAAGAAAGAAAGAAACAAACAAATAATCCCTCAGAAAGGTCCTGCCAGGATCAAAAAGTCAGACCCCAAAACATCAGGTGTATATTACTCTGATGTATAAAAAAATGTTGCAAACTGTTTACTGACTAAAAATACTAAAATGCAAATCTCAAAATTAAGTGCGCCTGACGCTGCAATCCTAGCAGGACCTTTCTCAAAGGAAGAGTGAGAGAAAAGGTCCTGCTAGGATCAAAACGTCAGGCCCACTAAATTTTGAGATATATATTACTTTAATAACAAACAAGAAAAAACAGCAGAACGCTTACTGACTACATTGACCTGAAATGTACACTTTTTCAACAAAAGTGATTCAAAAATCTTATTAACTGCTTACGGACTTCAAAGACCAGAGCTGTACACATCTCCAAAAAAATCAGAGGGCCTAATTGTTACTCGAAGGACCTTCATGGCAGAATCATGGCAAAGTTAAAGAGCATGGCTTTCTACCTTCGAGGTAGATCCTACTCAGTTTTTAAACGGCTATTTCTCTTATTTTTCAGGATTGACTTGAAAATAACCCCAGAATAAGATGGATGGCAAACTTCAGAATCGTGATGTACAACTGGCTTGGCAGTGGTGGTGACCAACTGAAAAATATGTGCAGCCCATGCTCCTTGACTTGTGGTACAGGATAAGGTACCATCTACTATAGGGCTTGTTTGTGTCACACTGATTACAATCTGCCTCAGTGGGTACGATCATCTGAATCTCTGGAACAAACCTTGATGACTCGCTAAATTTGTTCCAGATCTTGGTGAAATAGGTCTTGGCCACAGACAACAGTGCCTCTATGTATTCCAAGACCACGATCAATAGTAAAATGCTCTTCCCAAGCCAGTAAATGCCAAGGCAACACAGCGAGGCAGACTTACCTTGGTTCCTGTGCGTTGCAGTGGTAGACGTAGTTGCTGATGTGGTCTCCTTCAAACAGCCGGTCAAACTTCTTGTTGAGATCGCCCCGGACTCGTTTCATTAGACGGGGACCTGAAGAGACAGGAACACATCGTCATCATCTAGATCATCATCATCGTCATCATCATCACCATCATCATTATAATGATCAACAAAATCACCAACATCACCTCCATCACCATAATCATCACCATTACACCCACCCTCATCACCATCAACATCAATATCACCATCAACGTCACCATCACCATCACCATCACCATCACCATCACCATCACCATCACCATCACCATCACCATCACCATCAACATCACCATCAACATCACCACCACCATCACCATCACTATCAACGTCATCATCATCAGTTTCAGCCATGATCCTTCTCATAGTCTTCACCTTCTACTCCTTCTTTGGGCTCCTCCTTCGCATCCTAACATCTTTCTTCTCATCCCTACTCATTCCTCAAGTCCTAACCATGTATGCATTCTATCCATCAATTGCCCTTCTCTATCCTCCAGCGAATAATTGTCATCATCACTATCATCACTATCATGTCATTGTCATCACCGTTTCCAAATTACTATTGCCTTCCTCATCATTCTTGGTCTCATAATTATTGTCACAATCAAGGTCGACACTCATCATCATCATCAATTTCATCTTTGTCATTGATGCCGTCAAACATCATCACTGTTATCAACACCATTGACGTCGCAATTGTCATCATCATTACTATCACTGAAAAGTTGAAATGCTGCACCAACCCTCCCCCCTCCCTCCTCCCCCTCCCACCCCCTCCCTCCTCCCCTCCCACCCCTCCCTCCTCCCCCTCCCACCCCCTCCCACCCCTCCCTCCTCCCCCTCCCACCCCCTCCCTCCTCCCCCTCCCATCACTCCCTCCTCCCCCTCCCACCCCCCTCTCCCCGAATCTCGAGGGTGCACATACCAAGAGGGCCCGCCGCCCTGATGCTGGACAGTGGGTTGAACCTCATAGCCACGGCACCGATGGCCCGCACCCAGAGCGGGTACTGGAGCTCCTCCGGTGGGGGCTTCTCCGGGAACCCCCAGGGATCGGCCAGCACCAGGTGCCGGACCCGCTCCGGGTGCCGGATGCTGTAGGCGTAGGCCAGGTAGCCACCGAAGCTGTGGCCGACCAGGACCATGCGCTCCAGGCCCACCGCCCGCCGCCAGCTCTCGATGGAGTCCACGAACTCCGTCTCGGCCTGCTCGGCGTCCCTGGGGATCGGCGGCCGCGAGCTCCGGCCGAAGCCCAGCAGGTCAAAGGCGTAGAGAGGCCGGCGCTCGCTCAGGGCCTCCAGGTTGAGCGCCCACATGGCCACCCCGCTGCCGAACCCGTGCACGAGGACGACGGGCGTCCGGTCCGCCCCGTCCGGACAGTCGGGCCGGAAAGCCAGCGTCCGTATCTTGTCTTCGTTGTTGATGGCCACAAATATGCTCTCGTATTTGGCCTTCAAGCCTGGAAAAAAAAAAAAAATACAATCCACAAGGAATTACAAGTTGAGTAACTGTATAATGCCCAGCTATGCTTGGCCTCGACTTTCATCACTGGCTGGCCAGCAAGGCCATCAGAGCAAAAGTTCAGGTGGCCGGACGGTGGCCGACTGCGTAACAGCTCTGAACATTGGCACTTTGGTGTGGGCCTTTATAAATACAATTTTGGGCGTGGCCAGTCAAGGCACTGAGAAGATGACTTAAGGAGGCCTGAAGCCTTTTTAGTGGCCATGTTTCATTTTTGGAAATTTTTGTAAGTTATTTTCAGCTTTAATACTGTTTGATGATTTAAAACTAAACCTGTATATGCCAGTACTTATTTATGTATGAATGAGGGCTTAAATCTTCACATGGTTCCTCCACAACTTCTTTTGTTTATAATCTATATTAAGAATATTTTTGTTTTCTTCTGAGTAGCAGCGAACCATTTGATTGGACTAATTTGGAACTCTCCTAAGCAGGGTCTGCAGGGATACCTGAATTAGCTATTGTTTGCTTTTGCACTAATATATATAAAATAAAAATAAAAATCTATGAATGACAATCTGAAAGTCAAAACGTCCAGAATTCGGTGAGGATTAAAAAAAAATTCCCCAACGAAATAAACCAGGAGACAACCTGACAATTTGTTCTTACACGAGAGAATCTTCTCCTCGGCTCTTTGTAGGAGACTGACTGAGGTGGGCCTCCAACGTCCCCACTCACACTGATGGTCCCGCGATCCGCTGCAAACAAATTGAGCCAAATCAACCTTTATTTAGTCTAGAATTTGCATGCAGGACAGAAATTGCTTGAATGCTACAACGACCCACACAACAAACCTGGCATTTTTTTCACTGCACCCGAACTGCAAATTGCTAGACCAATGAGCGGAATCCAAACAACCGGATCAAAATCAAAATTGTTTCTAAAAGAAGGAGTCAAAGGGTTGAACTTGAAGTTACTGTGTAGCCACTTAATACCAGTATCTCATGGCATAACATTAATAGATCTGTTTTTCATATCGTTGGTCAAACAACGTGCCTTCTCTGTGTGAACTTTCGAATATACTCCCCTCCATATACAGAACTTAATTAATAATGATTCCCCACAATCGATACATTTAAAAGTCGGCTCAAGAGTCAAGACCCACTTTTTTACACCAAAAATGTTGGTCAAACTTTGTTACGAATGTTATTATTTATGAATGAAACTGTGTTCAAATGGATCATTATTCACGTGTCAAATTACTGCAGGTCATTTTTGTATTATAAAATGTGTCCTACTCCTAGGAGGCAGGGTGTTAGGTCAGAGGGGTATGTGCGTGCCTAGTCCGAGTAACTTGGACCCGACAAGTCACACTTTTTTATCGATTTTTGAAATTTTGAGGTTCGGGTGACTGTAGGGTCCAAGGAAGATGGGTAAATTTCCATTTGAAACGGGACTTTGAAAAAAACAACCCTTCAGAAATCCCTAGATTGACTCTACAGTCACCCGACCCTCAAAATTTGATAAAAAAGGGTGACTTGTCGGATCCAAGTTACTCTGACTTGTGCGTGGCTAGCCATTAGGAATCAACCATCCTGGCCCCTGTATATAGCCACAGTGTGTTGTTACTGTTCGGATTTTCTTCTTTAACTAATTTGCTCCAGTCATGGTACTAGTTTTTGTAACGCTAGTTGCGGTAACCATAACCCTCATCCTCCCCAAGATCGACCTTCGGGAGGATGAGGGTTACTCAATACTGTTACCGTAGTCCGAGTAACTTGGACCCGACAAGTCAACCTTTTTTTATCGAATTTTGAAAATTTGAGATTCGGGTGACAGTCACCCGAATCCATGTTAACTTTTAGTGTTACCGCAACTATTGTAACGCATAATAAGTTGCATAATTGACTTAGAAACATTGTCTCAAGCGCCATAAAATTTCTCATAATCATCATTAACACAACAAAGAAAGTGACCCATCCCAATTATCAACATCTTGAGCAAACTTGTTCACACATATATGACATAATTGTGAATTGAATTTAGCTTCTTCTTATAACTTAGGGGATGCTTTATTCTCAATCTATTTAGTAATCTACAACAGCAAGCCCATTTCAGATTTCTTTAACAAATTAAGTGAGAAATAAGACCCTAAATATCAGATGGTCAAGATAAACATTCGAACTTTCGAACCTGATATCGCCGGCAACGTCTTCTGTGGACGATGCACCGGATGCCTGCACTGCAGTCGTCTTGTTGTTGTGGTTCATCTCGATGCCCGACTCCTGAGAATGGCTGGAGATTGAGGTCGTCGAACCACCGGCAAGAGACATTGCGTTCTGCCTTAGTTTTACAATAATTACCACCAAATTAGTGAGTCTGTCAAAAAGATGGATCATGTGAACTTGTGAAGCAAGCTAGACTGCTGTCGTGACTCATCAAAATAATTGAAGTCAGCATTTTTTGTGATTGCATAAGTACCGGCGAATGTAAACAGTCAGTGTTAACATTTCTTTTGACACGGAACCGGAAGTATTCTGTCAGGAAATGAGTACATCGACAGTGGCACCCGCGCATTTTGTACCGGAAACTGGTCAAAACTTACATTATGTAGCCACTGACTATTTAGTCCCGTTCGTTGGGCAGAGCAGGAGTCTGGATGCCGCGCAGCCGGCTCAATCCCACAATGCATTGTCTCAAGATGGCGGTGACGAGAGCAGACGATTTTTCGTTTTATGTGTTGTATTCAATGAAGCCCCTTTCTGAATCGTCAATACAGACTCCAGTTGTATTTCGTTGCATCATAAATAAGACACGACAGGTTTTAAAGAAGATATAAATGATTTATTTATGATGTATGTAGTTGTAACGAAGCGGTAGCTACGTCGTACTGACGTCGTCTGCATTGTCCATGACATTGGCATTGTTATGATTGTGAGGCCACCTCATCAGTTGGCATGGACCTCTAAATCAGTATATGTATGGACCACGGTGTAACTTCAGTTACACAATTGACAATACAGTATTCAGCAATGGTTCAAATCACTGCTTTTTGGGACAATTTCCTTTCTTCTGAGTAACAAAATATGATTGATTTCTGAACATAACACTACTCACTAGTACTAACAGCCATCATAAAAATATCCCTTCTTGCACTAACTTCCCATGATTCCCACTACATGTATTTCCTAATTAATGTTTTGGGTCAAATGAATTAGGAGGGCCTGACGTTCCCATTCAAGCAGAACCTTTCTCAAGGGCAGACAAGGGCATTCCACCCTTGAGAAAGGTTCAACTAGTACTACTCTAGGATGTAAACATCATGTCCTAATTTTAATTGACTTTTGCAGTTTGGTAATTTTAGTCAATAATCAGTTTGCACCTTTTTTACATATTGTATTATGTTGGTCACAATCAGTCTTGTTTAAAATGAGCAAAGTTGTGGGGTGTTACTTTGATGGTATGGGATAAATTATCAACATTTATTCAAAGTGGGAGGTCTATATGTAGCCAGATCACATCCAGATTTATTCCTTTTTTGGCTTATTTCAAGGTTAACTGAAACAGTACAACTGAGAAAAGTCATCAACATCTGACACAATATTAGTCTTCGTTCTCTTGCTATTCTTTTTACATGTTTTAATGGTAGCAACATTAACCAAACTATGCTTAAATTAAGTGATGTACTGAATATAAAATATGTCTTTCTTCTAAAGCTGTACATGACTACCCTTTCATATCAAATGGAGTTTTTTTCTTAAATACAAATTGGGGAGATTCCATTTTCAAAAGCACTCACTTTTACCAATGCGAAGGGATAACACCATCTTTGGGCATTTTGGGAATTGAAAAGAAGAGAAATTGGCTCAAGTTGTGAGTGCCTGTGACAGGAAACAAAGGCAAGGACGTTTCATATTTAAGCTTGTAGAAAAGTAAACGAGGCATAACAAAAACACTAACAACCTGGACCCTTCCCCTAAAAAATTACAATAATACAAGAAGCCCGCGGGAACCCATTTTTGTCAGGGGGTGCTGGGATTTGTAAAATGGATTCCCATGACATAGTGTTCTTTAATGTCTGTTTAAAAAACAGGTGCGTGCTGTAGCGTATTCCATCAACCCAGCATAAAAATTGGGGGTGCTGCAGCCCCCCTCAGCAACCCCAGTTCCCGCGGGCTTGACACATGATAAAAACAGCATAAAGATGAGTTTGGATCCATCGTTGACAATGGCAACCAGAAGATGCTCACCCTACAGGGTTAAGGATGAGTTGATTTTTTTTTTCTATTTAAAAAATATAACAAATCAATTACAATGTCTATAACGTGTGGCCAAATATTTGAAAGACTAAGTTTTGACTTAATACTTGACCACGCTTGACAGGAACTCATTACAAAAAGTGTATTCTTTTCATGGGGTTATCCCAAAACAATACAGCGTGAGGTATAGTGACAAGGGTAAATCTTTGGTGTCGTACAACACATTAGCCAAGTACTTTCGTCCAATGTCAATTTCATAACGGACGTATTAGCACTCGAGGTGTCCTATCAACCCTAGACAAAAGTTAACACAAGGTATATAGAATGCTTCAAACCACAAGGATCTCTGGAATGCACAGTACAACCCATTGCAGTTTTAAATACATTGAATGAACTGTATCCTATAATACACTCAATACAGCCATTCAAAACAAATTTCATAGGCCTAATGAGCTGTGAACTGTCTGGCAGTCACTTCCAGTCACCATTTCCAGTAACTCTTTAAATCTCAACAGTTAGAGGGCCTGACGTTTGAGGAAGGTCCCGCTAGGATCGAAACGTCAGGCCCTTTAACTTTTGAGATTTGATGTATTGCAGATCATCTTAGTCAGTGAGCAATTTACAACAGTCTTTCTGTATTTACCTTGTTTACACACAAGTACTGGCCCTGCTTGCAATCATTGCTATTAGAGTGCATGCAACTACCCCTTTTTCTCAATTGGATGACTTTTTTTTAATATTTGTATCAAAATTAGCTGGCTTACATTGATAAGCTGGCTGATTTTTTTTTAACAAATCCCTTGGCATCACAATATTTAAGTCATTGTGATTCTCAACATGCGTAGAGTGGAATGCTAGCAAGCTGAATTTGATATGATGAACTTCATTAAGGGGCTGGTCGGTGAACATATACTACTAGTGACACTGTTTGCCAAGACGCTCATTGTGGCAGCTATGATCAGCAACCTACCACACCACATAGTAATATGTAGGCAGTATATGCACTACCAATACTGTCACAAATTAAGACAAAGTAATAGAGACACATAAGATCTATTATACAAAATAAACAGAAACGTATTTGCAGGAAAACATGAAACTTGTAAAAACAAACGTACAGCTCATGTCACTCGAATTCCGTTCTTGAATTCATGATTTCTGATTATCCCATGAATGTACCTTTGCATTGTTCAAAATGTAACTGAATAAGACTTAAGGCTTTGAATGGTGGGTGAAACAATATAGGAGGGTTTGCGGTCACACCATATAAGTCTCTTAAAGAAGAGGCCGTCATCAGGAGATTGATGGCCAGAGCATACTGGCCGGAACATCGAGTTACCACTCAGGTTCTTTTCAGAACCACACCTCTTCTTTAAGAGACCTTAAACATGGCATCACCGCAAACCCTCCTATATTAAAATGAAACTGCTTGGCTGCCTTGTGGTCAGGAGCAGTTTAACACAGGTCTTACAGTTTGTCTTACTAGGGAGATGCGTTGCAGAAAGCACTCTGTAGTCTGTAAGAATTCTTTTCTGACTGAATATACCTTAGGTATTCATTAGGATATTGACAGCCCTGGCCCAGTTTCATCAGGCAGCTACAAAATAGATTCAGTTTCACCAGCCCGAACTCCATGTACAGAGCAAACATCATTAAATGATTGAGTGGCAGAGACATTCTGCTTTTAAAACAGGAAAACAAACGAACATCCACGCAAACCAAAATACCAGCAGCTCTATGAAACTGGGCCCAACATTTTTCTCCAAATTACATGTTGTTGAAATCAATCTTTTTGAATGGCTTTGATGGCTCGACAATGGTTATCAGAATGTCAATAGAAAGCGGTAACACATCCATGCCACAGTTCTGGATAACTATGTCTGTGAATTCCTTTCCAAAGGAGAATCAGCATTTAAGAATTCATGGCACAATTTGCTTATAAAGTAATGATATATTCATGGCAATCACCGTTCATGTCCAAGTCCAACGGCTACTTCCACCCTTTTCTTCATAAAAAAATAATAGAAAGTCCCAATGTGAAAAACAGAATTCAAGATTACCACAAAAATGTGACCTTAATAATGCAAATTAACAAGTAATAAAAAACAGAGGAAAAGTGATACAAAAATGTCTACCTACATACATACATATGTACAGTGGATTCATGAAAAGGCACTTACAAGGCTTAGTAGCTCATACAACCAACAACTGCCCCAAAACTCTAGGATGAAAATCCAAGTCCACATTGCTTTTCTTGCGTCCACACAGAAATTAGTGTCTGTCTCAAAACCACTTCACAGTAAAAATGTCTTCATGATTAGCTCTGCGCGTCTACAGCGTTTTCTCATAAGCAAAATGTCAACACAGGCACTAGTGTTTTAACGCACATCCACACTTTTGACAATTTCCACTTTCAGCATTTTTCTGCATTTTACAGAAAAGGGAGAGTTTATACAATTAAAAAATAAAATACTGTGGCCTCTGAAGTCCCATTGGAAACTCGTCTTTTTTAATCACAATTCTTTCCTTCATAATTTTGACAATTTTTTTTTCACACTGCGAGAATCTCAACTAATGATGCTCTCATCTCGTTGCAATGTATGACCATGATATTCTAAAGGCACATTCAATAATCATTTCCACAACTTTCATCCTTTCCTTTGGCACAAAGTAACTTTTCACACAAAGTAACTGTGCTGTAGTCCAAAAGTCCACGCACAGAAATCATTCTCCTCGACTTCAGATATGTAAATTACTCCACTCGTATGGTTTCTTCCACTCGTATGGTTTCTGCTTTGTCAATTAAGAAAATGGTCGGAGGAACGGAGGTTCAGATTTTGGAGCGGACACAAAATGTAAAGTCTCCTCACTCTCCTGCAAGGGATTACTGCACTGGTATTACAGACATTGCAAATTTCACACAATAATACACGTACCTGCTCAACAATGTCCTGTGACTGGCCATTGGTTTGGCAACAACAGACTCCAGAAAAGTTTGCGTTGACACCATGTACTAATGATATCCATTTTTGAGTTTGAGTGGTTCTAAGACCAACTGGATAAAGTAAAAAATAAAATATTAGTGCATGGTAGCACTGCAAACATCATTTCACAATGAATTCCCGAGAAACTTCGCAACTGATGGGTTACCTAGTTCACGCGTCATATAGGGCTGAGATTTACAGGGAAGAGTAATGCTTGGAATTGTTGGTCTCCTTTTTGTTAGAGTGGATTGAGTTCAACTGGATGCAGACTCAGATTAGAGCTCCACGCAGCTCCTGAAGCTCTGCTGGAGCTCCTGCCGTCGCTTGTCCTTGCTGGGCCTCATGCGGCAGGCCATGGCCCGCCCGTTGGCACACTTGCGCTTGTTGTACAGGTCGGCCCGGGTGGGGGACATCTTGTGCGTGTCCCGCATGTGCATGGCCAGGTAGTCGGTGCGGGCAAAGCCGACCCCGCACCCGTCGCACTTGTAGGGCTTCAGGTGGGTAAACAGGTGCTCTCGCATGTGCTGCTTGCTCTTGAAGCGCTTGCTGCAGTCGTTGATCTTGCACTGGTAGGGCCTCTTGTCGGCGTCCCGCTCGCTGGTCTCCACGATGGAGTAGTACGGGGTCAGGTCCAGCCCGCCGCCGATGTGGGTGGAGAGGGCCTCCACCCGGGAGCTCGAGGACTCGGAGATGGGTCGGCTCCGGGGGCGGCCTCTCTTCTTGCCCCGCTTCAGGTGGATCTTCAGCATGATGCCGCGTTTCTTCTTCCACGGGCCCCGCCTGGTGGGGTTGTACTCCGGATCGTTGTTCTCGCCGTTCCGCTTGTGCTTGGGCCGGAAGGTGTAGTTGCCTGTCCTGCGCTTTGGCCGCCCGCTTGGGGTGAATAGCACATCGTCATCCGCCTCCTCCACGGGGCTTCGGATTGCGGACTTGATGTGATAAGAGGAACTGTATTCCTGATCACTCGCTTCCTCCTCCTCCTCCTCTTCCTCCTCTCCTTCTTCAAGGTCTTCGTCTACATCTCCTACTTTCTCTTCCTCGGGTTCCACTTCTTGAGTCTCCTCTGCATCGCTGATATCTTCTTGCTTTATTTGCTTCTCGCAGTCCTCCACCGGTCCATTCGAGTCCTCCTCTGTGACCTCCCTGATGCGGTCTTTCATTCCGCTCAGCATGGACTCGTATGCATCGGTCGGCTCACAGCTCTCCAGAGCACTTTTGTCTGCCGTCTGGCAATCGGAGCTGGATTCATCTGGAGGGGCGACCTCATCCTGCATCGTATCGGGAGGGAGCTGCTTTGTGTTGGACCAGCTGGACTCATTTTGGGGCGAGGAAAACTGGGCCTCGTCCAGTGGCGACATTTGGGCCTGAGTGCTTCCCGGAGAAATCTGGGCGCCGTTTGCGTTGCCCGAAGCGGCATCGTCAAGCTCATCTTTGGTCTCGACTGCTGCCACTGAAACTGGAGTGACGGTCGAGTCTCCCTCCTCCTGGCTGGAGGAAAGGCCAAAGAAGTCAACCAAGTCTTCGTCCGGGTCCTCGACGCCCCGGTGCTTCTTGCGTTTGTGCTTCTCCCTGTGAACGATATCCGTCCCTCGTGGCAAGATGATGGTGGAAGACGGCACCACCATACTCCTGGAGCCCGGAGAAAACCCATTCCGTACAGGATGTGGAGAAGTGCTTTGACTTTCTGAGTTCTCTGAGGGAAGCGGCTGATAGCAGGTCTCGGGAATGTGATCGGTTGGCTTCAGCCGCTTGCCCGATTTGAACATCATCTCCAGCTCCCGGGAGTCCCCCTCGAAGTTGTGGTTCTTCTTGAGGTGATCCGCCAAGTACTGCCAACGCGTGGTGTCAAAGGAGCACTCGCCGCATTTGTATGGCCTGGAGTGGATCCGTACGTGATCTGTCAGGTTGTTGGAGCGCTTGAAGCGGTTGCCGCAGATGTGACAAGCGTAGGGCCGCTCCTCGGGGTTGTCGTCCACCTTTGCCGAACGGCGTCTGCGCTTTGGCGGGGTCTGCTGATCAGAGGATCCCGCCGACGAGTGCCGTCGCTTGGGTGAGTGGGAACCGGGTAGATCGGGCGATGAGAGGGACGGTCCGACATGGACGGGTGGCGAAGTGGGACCGCCGGAGCCACCTTGTCCGGAGATGTACATGTAGTCCGAGTGATGCTGGTGAGCCAACGGAGGATGGCCAGCCCTATTCTCCAGCAGCTCTTCTTGGCTAAATGACGGTCTACTCGATTGGTCTCCAGAGGAAGAATGCATGGGCAGAGGAGGGGGAGGTGGAGGAGGAGGTGGAGGCGGAGGTTTAGAAAATGGATGTACGCCCTCCCTGGAGGAGGATGCTTCTTTAGCAGCTTTGGGGATTGGTTGCACCAGGGGGTATTCAGTCACAGCTATACTTTTATCGACGTCACCCAAATCGTCTTCAATTACATGAATGACTTCTGCTGTGCTGGAGTCGTCATCTTTCGATGCCCGCATCTCAGGGGCTTTCACTGCCAGTTTCTGGAGGGATAAGTCTTCCGGCTTCTGCGGGCCTTGGTAGACAAGGGGAGGGGGTTGGTCGTTCTCACTGGGAAGCCCACGTACTAAGTGTCTGGGCAGGCTGGCTCCATTTGGGAGAGTCTTGCCGGTGTCGGCAGGGGTACTGAGGGAGGAAGGTAACTCAGAGCCCAGGGGAAGTGCTGGGGGCCTGGGCGCAAGGGACTCCCCTGCCAGAGGTCTGGCTGGAATGTGAGAGGCATGAGGGTAGTGACACCCTGCAGGTAGGGAGGGTGCCCCATGGCTGCTGCCTTTCGGCTCCAGGGCAGTTGGCCGCTTGGAGATTTCAGAGAGGTGGACAACCTGTCCGTTCACGTCCTGTGAATGGTGCCTTTTGCCGGCCTTATACGGATCACTGACATTGGTGACAGCATCTGAGGAATTTCGACGAGCGGTGTGCATCAGTGAGTGTCCGCTGATGTCATCGAAGGAATACTTGGGGAAGAGAATCCGCTCAGCCGGACTGAGGCCTGAGCTGCTGGATGGGAAGGCTGACTGGGATTTCTGATGGGAGGACGGGAGAGGCGTGTAGTCACTCCGGCTGGGGTGCTTCTGGCGCTCCAGCCACTGCCTGCTCGGGTGTGAATTTTGATGGGAGGACCTTGACGAGTGCTTGCCATTGTGGCTCTTGGAATGCTTCTCACGGCCCTGATGCTCACGCTGCTGTAGGTAGCCATCCGCTCTGCTCATTCCCAGCGGGTATCGGTTGGGAGGGGGAAACCTACCGTCCGGCAAGGATGCAACTGCATGGGGAGACCTTGGATTGTAGCCCATGGCCGCTGCCTGCCCCGGATAGTACTGCTCCCTGGGATCGACCAGCCCTCCCGAGTGAAACATGGCTAGGTAGGGATTACCAGGATGGGGGTAGCGGGGCAAGTAGGGCTGTCCCATGGAGGGATCTGCCATCGGCATCCCGATGGGATTGTACATTAGTCTGGAGTGAGGCGGCTCATAGGCGGGAGAGGAGGGCTGGTACGGCTGGGTGGGGTACTGCTGGGAAGGACGATTCAGGGCTTCAAGGATGACACTCTTCCTGGGATGGGTCACCCCTTCACTGGGGTCACAGAGAGAGCCGACCGCAGATATAACTGGCAAGCCGCTAGACCCATTTTGTTTGGCACTGGTGGTGGGACCTCTCGGAGATTTGCGAGCGTCCGTGGTAAAACTACTCGCAACTGCTGAATCTCGCTTTTCCATGCTGCCACTGTGCTTTTCTGTGCGGGCTTCACGGGACTTTTCACGTGAACGTTCTGGAGTGTTCAACCTCTCCCCTCCATTCGCATTAGGTTGGGAGATGACATGTCTGGAACTGTCAGCGTACCTGCCCGTGTACTCCTCAGCAGATGGCATGAAGCCATTGGACGTACTGTCTTCTATTACAATTGGCTCCTGCTTTATTGTTATCCTTGCTGCCAATTTCTTCTGCTTCTTGGAACGTTCCGGTTCTGGATCGGGCTCGCGCGACACTTCTGGGAAGACTTCCTTCGGACCGTGGGGCTCCGGGGTTTCTGACATGCTCCTCTGCTCTGCTGACTGGGAGACAACTGCTTCCTCCTGTGGAGGTTGGTCTAGCTGCGGCGCCAGTGATTCCGGGCTGCTATCCTCGCCCGGGCTAGATTTGCCAGATTTGCAGAGAGACTGGTACTCTGTTTTCACTCTCACATCGGGGTCAACGTCGCTCTTGGCTTGGGCTTGGCTCACATTGTCTTGCCTGCCATCCTCGCCTCCCTCCTGGCAGCTCATCTCATCCACATCGTTCGGATGCAAGTCAACGGGAAAGACGTTCTCCGAGTAACTCAAGACTGGAACCTCTGCTTCCTCCTCAGAACTGCCGTCGGAGAGAGACATTCTTCCCTCTTCAGGCGCGTCATCGTTACTGCCCTCTGCATTCAGAACAGTGTAGTAGGCATTGGTTTCGTCAGCATCTTCGATGGCTCCATTGCCAGATTCGGCATGTGATGTGCCTCGATGCTCTGGATACCTGGATCTTATTTCGAGATTGTCTTCATCGATGATGACGTTGTCGTCAATTGGGATGGATGCATTGCTCTGGGTTTCATCGTTGCCCTTAAGAAAGAATGGTCTCTGTTGCTCATAAGAGTCCTCGTCTTCAGGCTGCGTAGACCCATCTTCAGAATCAGAATTCAAACTGTTCCATTCCAGGATATCACCGTCCGATTCACAATCGCTCTTGAGGAGGGAATCCATACACCTGTCACTGGCATCAGTGGGTTTGATTGGGGCATTCTGAAGGTCTTGCGGCAAGATATTTGGGGGGTTCGAAAAAGAGTCTGCCTGTGGCTGGCACTCAATGTCTGGGAGGTGGGTGGGGTCAACAGATTTCTGTTGATCAGAAGACAACTGTGGTTCCTCAGCTGGTTCGACTTCAGAGCCAATGGCGTTGCACTCTTTAGTACTTGTAACAGATTCACTGGATATTTCACTGCCGGTGTGTTCAACTTCGGGACAACCTGGACTGGGTGCACCGGCAGGAATGGGATCTTCTTTGGTGGGCGTTATCACAGGAGTGAAATCAGAGTCAGTCTCTGTGACAGCCTCCCCTGCTCTGCCTTGGTTGCTGTCATCTACTTCCGTGGTTTCTTGATGACTAGTTGATTCATCTGGCTTGTCCTCTTGCTCCATCGGCTCTTCACCTTCCTGAGAATCAACTTGGGGACTGCTGTCCTCAGGCTGGTGACCAGTTTTCTCAGCATTTGAGGGCTTCATGCTCGTGGAAGGGGTTTGATCGCTGGGCCCGCTGCTGTTAATATCCTCAGCGGATGGTGGCTTAGTTATCTCGGCCTCAGCAGACACTGTTGGAATTGAATCAGCACCTTCAGCCGCTATCTGCATCCGAGTCAAGTAATTGTGGTCCTGTGGAACGGGAGTTGGAGTTTCATCATTGGTGTCCTTCTCTGTATGCTCTGACGGGGAGCCGGGGGACTGACTGTCCGAGTCCTTCCTGTCTGTCTTGTCGTTGCTGCCCCCAGAGTTGTCATGATCACTGTCATCATCGTAGCCATCAAATTTCCCACTACCGAAGTAGTCGTTTGGCTTATCGTCATCGTCCATTTCAATATCGGGATCTTCGTTTTCCGAATGGTCATCTTCGTCGTTGTCAGCGGCCTTGGCCTCACCCTCTGCTTCCTCGACTTCCTCCTCGACTTCCTCCTCTTCAGTTGAGGAGGGCGAGAGCGTTTCCTCTTTCTTGGACTTGGGCTGCCTCTTCCTGCAGTAGGCTGGCCCGCCGTGATGCAGCTGGATGTGCTTCAGGATGTTATCCTTGCGGGCCGACTTCCAGCCGCAGGTGCTGCAGCTGAAGGGCTTGATGTGTGTCTTGATGTGCTCCAGGAGGCAGTGCTCCGAGCTGAAACACTTGGAGCAGATCAGGCAGGAGAAGGGCCGGGTGGACTTGTTGAGGTACTTCCCGTGCGTCTTGATCAGGTAGCGGGTGTTGGCGTCCTTGTCCTTCACCACCCAGGAGGCACAGCGCGCGTTGTGGTCGCTGGAGGATCGCCGTCGCTTCTTGTGCCGGTGCTTGCTCTTCTTCTTGCGCTTCATGCTCATGACAAGTTTGATCGGCGGCCTCGGATCTTGCAAGCCGGCGACCTCGTTGGACAGGTCCACCGTCCTGGGTTCCAAATCCTTCTCGTATGACGCTTTCTGCTTGGTAACGGGCAGACGAGCATCGGGGCTCGGCGACTGCAGAACATTGGGCAGAATTTTACCACTGCTGGGGGGCTCTTTCTTTCGCACAGTGTCGTCGGTATCCCTGTCTACAAAGTCCGGATTCTGGCCCGGGAGGAGATGATGGCACCGAACGACGTGCCTCTCAAGGTCCATCAGGGCTTTGAAGCGGAGCTTGCAGATGGAGCAGATGATGTTGAACGTGGGCTTATCCGGGATGCAGGGCCGGCTGCGGTGGAAGGCTGCCGAGGCCTTGAAGGCAAAGCGGGCCTCGCAATGGCTGCACTTGAAGGGAAGTCGGACGTGCTCGGGAATGTTGTCCGTGTGCATCTCAGACGCCAGGTGGTTGAAGAGACTGGCCTTGCTGACAAACAGCTTCTTGCACTTCTCACACTGGAAGATCTTGATGCCGCCTCGGTTGGCGCTGGGCAGGACCGACACAGAGGCGTTCATGGACACAGACTCCAAGTCCGCCTTGACAACCGAGGGCTTGGACTGCATGCTGACGGTGGATTTCGAGGTCACGGTGAGGGTGGACTCGCCGGTGCTGGCGAGCGACGTCGTTCGGATGAGCTCCAGCTCGGGATTGGGGCAGAGCACCTTTTGCCGCTGGGGCTGGACACTGGCCACGGGCTGCTTGCCGAGGAAGACCGGCCTGTTGAAGGAGCCCACACTGGCGTGGGTGACCACCGAGGGAGTCACCTTCATGGTCATGAGCCGGGACGGGTTGGAGGTGGACACGGCGAGGGCGGTCGGGCTGGGCTGGGTTCCCGGCATGCTGATCAGCGGCGACACAGCTCCAGACGGTTGCCTCGTGTTCAGCAGGTTCTTGATGGTGTTGACTGGAATGACCGAGCTGCCGGGCTGGATGACGGGTGTCTGACCGACGCTGCCATCCAAAGACTCCCGTCCGGTGATGATCAAGTTGCCATGGATGTCCAGCTTCAGCATGTCGCCCCGCTGCAGGACAAAGACTGTCTGCTGCGGCTTGATGACGGTGGGTGTGGGAGAGCTGCAGGTGAAGATGGTGCTGTTGGACTGTTGGGCACTGGCCATAGGCATCTGTGCAGTCTGCGGAAAAAATTAAATCAGAAACAAACACAAACACAAAGTTAAAAACCTCAATCTTCACCATTTCCATGAACCATCTAAGAACCCATCATTCACAGGTAGAATTTGGGGTAAAAAGGGGCTTTGATTAATGCACATTTACTCTATGAAATCTTTGGGGTCATTGGGGTTCATCTGTCAACTCGGCTTGAGATAATAGCAAAACACATCCAATCTGTGCATTAATGAGTAGGAGTAGTTTTAGATGTTTTCAGATTCATCCTGCAGATGAACTTTTCAATGGATGAAAATGATCAGCAATGGAACTGGTACTATCTTAATACTATCTTGACTCATTATCAATACAAATGAAAGAAAACTTTGGTGTTGTGTGGATCGCTGTGTGGTAGTAAAGTATAGATATCTATTGAGAATAGGGCAACAATTAAAGGGTATTGGTACAACTGTACATTTGGTACAACTGTACATTTGGTACAACTGTACATTTGGTACAACTGTACATTTGGTACAACTGTACATTTGGTACAACTGTACATTTGGTACAACTGTACATTTGGTACAACTGTACATTGGTACAACTGTACATTGGTACAACTGTACATTTGGTACAACTGTACATTTGGTACAACTGTACATTTGGTACAACTGTACATTTGGTACAACTGTACATTTGGTACAACTGTACATTTGGTACAACTGTACATTTGGTACAACTGTACATTTGGTACAACTGTACGAGTCATTTTCACAAGTTAGGGCATAAGTACAAATACAAATTCTAGAACACTAGTGTAACGTTTTTGACCTCATCCATGATTTGTATCAAAGGTCATTGGAATGCATACATGTACATATGCACAGTGGCAGAAACAAAGAATTGATGCAGTGTGAAATTGATCAACAGCAGTGTTGTTGTTTCTTATCCCAAAGATATGTACAAGGGTTACAAAAAAACTCACCTGCTGTTGTAAGACAGGAAGTTGACCCTGATACAATGGTGGCATGACAGCAGTCTGCTGGATAACGGGCGATCCGACAGGCACATGCTGCATGGGCACAAACTGCTGCTGCGCTGTGGGTGGCGGCTGCTGCTGCTGCTGCTGCAGGATCACACTACTGGGCGAGGTCATCTGCTGGGTGCCAGCGATGGAGGTCAGCCCCGTCTGCAGGACGCCCCCCTGCACCAGGTTTCCCTGCAGCAGGATCTGCTGGCCCTGCTGCAGCAAGCCGCCGCCGCCCTGTGACAGCGGCTGGATCAGCTTCTGCTGCAGGAGCGAGAGCTGCTGCGGCTGCGGAGGCAGCACATGCTGCACAAAGTGGGTGGGCTGGGTCAGCTGAGCCGATCGCTGAGGGGTTAGTGACTGCTGGAGGGGGATAGAGGTCGGAGTGGTGGGGGGCTGAATGGAGGTGGTCGGACGGTTTGCTGAGGGGATGGCGTTTTCAGCCAGTGTTGTGGAGGGCTGGCTGCTGATTAGCACATTATTCTGCTTCGGCGTGGAGACAGTGTCTGTCCAAGGCAGGGCAGTCACAGTCTGTGATGCCGGCACGGTAGGCTTTGCCACTGGGCTATCATCAGCCAGTTCAATAATTTCCACAGGTGGGCTGGCTCGGACTGCTTTCTCGGCCGGCGGGGTGGCTGCCGAGTCCAGCCGCTCGCTCAGCAGCAGAACGTCGTCCTCCTCACTGTCGTGGAGAGTGCTAGCGATGCTGAAGAAGTCTGTGGGATCGGAGGCGGCGTCGATCATGCTCTCCAGGGAGGAGCGGTTGGGCAGAGGCTTCTTGGTTTTCCTCTTGCTCTTGCCCATTATCTGAGTCACTGGCTTGTTGATGATCAGGTGCAAATCATCGACAGCTGGCTCAGGCCCCTCGCCCTCCTCCTTGGCCATTGAGGTATTGTCCGCGCCGTCAGGCTCCGATGACTTGACCACTGGGGACAGCTGGATGACCTCTGTGTTTGGAGGCAAGTCAAACACTGTGGTCTTACCATCCTTTTGAGCACTCATAGAGAGGTCTTTCTTTTTAGCATTGAGAATGTCTAGTAACCGGTTCTTCTTGGCCTCCAGGTTGGAAATCCGGTGGGTGGAGCTGCTGTTTTTCGGCCTGGGCTGGGCCGTCGCATCCTCTCTTGACGACGGCGTCGCGGTCGGCGGGCTCGACGCAGTTTCCTCATCAAGCGGCAATGCGACGTCAGCGACATCAGCGTCCGCTCCACCAAGTTCCTGGCTCTTGTGCGAGTGAGAGTTTGGAGGGGTGTCAAGAGGAGTTACGACAGCTGTGTTCTGGTGGGCTTTGGGGTGGCTGTCGACATGGTCCTGACCACTGTCTCTGTCGTGGTTTTCACCCTCCAGCCCGGCAACGGCACAACTCTCGCCATGAGCCTGCGAGGACAGGATATCCCGGTGGAGCCAGCCTCTGTCCTCGCCTCCATCAGGAGTTTTGGCATCGAGCGCCAAGGCCGCCATGACAGTCGGTCCAACTGCAGGTCCCGGCTCTGGCTGAGACAACGACACTGTCGACTCACTCCTCGTTGCCATCTGGATATCAGCGGCCGTTCCCTCGGGCTCCTCGCCGGCTGCTGTGGGCTTCTCAGCCACGACATCTGAGCATGAGCCTGTGGGCTCTAGGACGGACTGCATCGGGGCCAGTTCCTCCGGGACTGGGTCCCGATCACAGGCTGCCACCTCATCCATGACGGCAAAGCCGCTTCAGAGACGCATCTAGAAGAGGCGAGCTTGCACTGCGGCCTTGTAGCACTCAGTACCATCTATCGATCTCATCAAGTCATCGCACGAGTGCCTGCAGAATGCAAACGAATGAAAGAAATCAAAGTGAGTTCGGGCGTGCTGAACTGAACGGAGAATGAACGGACTATGCTCCGTTGTGTATGCAAAGAAATTGTTGCTGAAGAGAATGACCTGTAAAAAAATGCAAGTCTAAAGTAAGGGGCCTGGGGTTGTGATTCTATTAGGTCCACTCTCAAAGGCAGAAATGGACTGGTCTGCTAGAATCAAAACAAAATGCTCTCTAAGTTTTCGGATTTGCATTGTTTTGTTTCCTTTGGCATCTTTCACACTTTGTTAGAATGTAAGAATTAAATTTGTTTCGTTCATTCATTATTACCATGGCAATGACAATGATTCATGATGAAAATGACAATCCCTTGTAATTTTTGTAAAAGAAAATTAAATTTGTAAAAGGGTACAGTACATTCTAGGATAAAGAATATTCCACCACTGAAAGTCAAAAGGGCATCTGACAACAAAGCAAAACAACAGTCCTGAGAATTTTTTCTACATACAATGAATGTTTGTCTGATTGCAAATGCAATAAGGCTTAACTCGAATGATAAATTTCTTATCCTCTATCTGTAGCCTTGACTAGACTGGAAAACAAAAACTAAGTGAAGATTGAAACTTTAGGCCTAATCGTAAGGTGTCATTTTAAAATTGGGAAATGTTACTCAGTAATTTCACTTTACTTGGAAGGTTTTTTTTTAATCAAGCACTTTTCCCTCCTAAACCAAACCAAGGTCAGCCACTTCCTGCAGGGAGTGGATAACTGGAAATGCAAACTATATTCCTGCTGCGGCAAGCCGTACATGTAGGCACATGGAGGTAGTAAAGGTCAGCGTTGAATGCTCTGCACAGTTCAACACACTGAATGGGCCCCACTGTGTACTACATGCTGAATGAGTTTAATGTATCCAAAGCTGGGAATGCAACAGTTCTGGACAGGGCACCCTGCCGACATGAAGTAGTTATTGCTGGGCCTTGACACAGCATTTCGACTGTTTGTATAATGTATTTACTGGTATGTACTGTACGTACTGTTCTGTACATAGTTTTACATTGTGCCATTCAGAGGTCTAACAAAATGTAGGCTGTTGAGGCACACACCAGAAATCATGTCTAACAGTACAACTACTACATGTACAAGTACAGTACATGAATATATACATGTATGTACAACCATCAAATTGGGCATGCGGGATAAACCACTGTACACTGCTATCAGAACTGTAGAATGTATCTACCGGTACATGTACATGAACATGTCTGTACCTGTGGTGTGTACACAACTGGTTCTTTACAGTATGTACATGTAAATTATGGGTACTTGCTCAGCTATTATGCTAGTACAGTCCCTCACAGTGTCTGCATTCTTGTTATTCAACCTTGGTTGTGCTTTCTGTACAACCATGTACAACAAGCTGCAGTGGACATACACGTACATGTACATGTACTTGTGCTGTACTTGTACTACAGTACATGTATACTGTGTACATGTAGGCCTACACCGTACATGTACCCCATGCATGTACATTTGTACAGTACATAGAGTACATGTAGCAGTACATAACAGTGCTGTGCACAGCATTTTATTAGCAAATTACCTTCAGAATAGTTATGTATGGAAGAGGTATATTCATTCGGAGCTTTAGAAATTCAGAGATCTGTATTCTTGAATTCTTTCAAGTTATAGGGAAACTTAATTTAGAATGTACACATGCACTTGTTGAGTACACTGTACACTTTTTGAGAACACTATGTATCATATGTGTGCAGTTTACATGTACCGGTACTTCATGCACTTCTTGCAGTTTTATAAACATTTAGTCTTTTCTAAGCTTGTTTCAGCTCAAGTTTTGTTCCACTTCCAGTTCTGACGTTCACTTAAAAAGAACTATAATATAACATTTTGAGTCGAGGAGACTGTACTTCAACAATGTTGTCCTTATTGACAATACTGTGCACTCAGTGCTTTGCCCAGTTGCCTGTTACAAATTACAGGCAGCTTGGGCGAGATATTAGTTTTATTACATGTACACTGTATGTGACAACTGTTGGACTTCCTGCAACAATCTTGAGAAAATAAAGCTCTAACCTGTAAATAAGCTCTGAAACTGTATGAAAAGCCACAACGGCTCAATAAGCTTGAGCCATAGAGTATTAAAATGCAATCGAATACAAGGAATTGAGAAGAGTTCAAGTGCTGTCAGATGTGCTGGCTATACATGTACAGTGTACTGTACCTACAGCCATGTTATGCTGAGACTAGCTGAGAGCATTGTTCTTTCTGTGTGGAGCTCACGCTGCAGAACTTATTACACACATACACGTATGGTGAGGAGTATTCCCTATTGATGGGCCATAAAAGTGCTTGTCTGGATTGGCAGTGCCTCTGCCTCCCCCTTCCCCCCTTCCTCCCTCCCTCCCTCCCCATCCTACCCAACCACGCTAAACCATTTACATGCAAATGACGTAAGCGTCTCCTGAATCGGGGACTCATTGAATCCTGCGGACCATGCCGTATGGTTTAAAAACCTCATTGAAATGGTGGAGGGCAGGGAACTGGCGCATAAAATGCACGTTATGCACTGTGTGTCACTGTGTGTGTGTGTGTGTGTGGGTGTGTGTTGACTGGTGCCACACAGAGCTTCTTCTGTGCACGGGACCCCGCGGCCACACAGCGCAGGTTGAATCCAACACCACCGCAATCCTTTGTCCAAATGTGGAACTCTTCGTCACCACATGTACACATACAGTACGTGTACAGCACTGTACATGTGCATGTACATGTACATGGACATGTACGTACAGCACCTTAGGTGCCAATGAATAAAATCCAATGAAATGGGGCTCAATCAAAGTTCATAAATATCATGTGCAAAACAACGTATACTGTAAGCTGCAACTTACATACTGTACAAAAAGTGGACGTAATTCGGTAAAATTATATTCTCGTATTAACGGCAAACTAATATACTGTACACGTATGTATACAGTGCTTTCGATTACATATCACTATGAGCTTAAGCTCCTCTTTCAAGGACTTGAGATTAATACACCAAAACTAAAGCCAAGAACTTGCACTTCGAGTCTAGAGGAAATATTGCTGATCTGATTGGCATAAAATGATGCCTGCACTCCGCATGGACAAATTAGTTTCAGCCGCTATGAAAGATACATGTACATGTACTATATATACCTAGAAAATGCAACTGAAAGAAAAAATGATTTGAAAAAAATTTGATTGGACTGGGACTTAAACCAGAGACATCTGGCTGTACCCGGTACGTACTGGCGTTTTTTCCCACCTGAGCTATCCAGCCCTTGGATGGCAGCCTTCTCAAATAGTCAACTGTTTTTGCCACAGTACAGGCACCAGTCAGAAGCTTTGAACCATTAACCTGACACTTCTGCCAAAATGTAAAATAAAAATGATTTAATGAAAAGGTTTTATAATGAAAAATTCTTCAAAATACTGAAGATAAAATTCACTAATTGACTTGGACAAATGCAAATTTGAATGTACGGTACATGTACATGTACATCATTGTCAAGTAAAACTGTGTTTTTGTGTTTTTTTATCGTGCAATTTGTGCTGTGTGCACTTGCATGGCTCCCAAGATGCATTTCACGTTTAAGGTTTGGGGCACTGTAACTGTTGAGGAAAATACATGTATATATCCACTGTCTTTCATCCATGCCTACCGCCTACGCCCTACACATGCATACTGTACATGTACAGTATGTACTACATGCATGTACATGTACATGTACATCATACGTGTACACGTGTTACATGTAGCTGTAAATGTGCAGATTGGGCTTTAGTTGTAATCATTAAGATGTCATGAACATGTGCAATATATGTTTTAACGTAAAAATAAGATTTAAAAAAAAAATTGACTCAAGTGTCACACACTTCATGCTGAATCGTGCAAACCGTATTTCCTGGCATCATATTTATACTGTGCACACTTTTCTGAGACCCTGGGATAGGTCAGCCATTGAACCCCAGGTGTCACACTTTGAAAGTCAGTCTACTGATGGGGCAGATCAAAATGAAAATAAGCGCACATTTAATTGATTTGTTTCAGCAGAAGGGAAGCAGGCTGTACACAGACTGTACAACGGTACGATACAGGATAGATAAGGCAATTTCCAGTGCGCAAATTGGCTGATTGGGGGGTTTTCGAGTTGTTTGTTTAAACTTTGGCGAGGAAATCCACAATTATGAGTTGCGGCCGGACTTCAGACAGGAATAGTTTCTGTCGTGCACAAAGGAGTGCCCAGCCTCTCGGCAGGGATCCATCGTGTGCGACGGCGGCAACAACGACGGCGTTCCCATCTGCTTATTACGCACAGCCGTCGACGCCTTCCATGCATTATTATAATACGCCCTCGTCTGATGTCTGCCTAGCCTGCCTGCGCACTGGGCCAGGAATGCAAGGGCTGCAAACCAGGGGGCGGATGTGGCCGCGCACACGTCGCCATATGTAAATGGCCATCGGTGAAAAAAGACAGGCTACACCCATATTCGCTCCTATACTCCCGCAAATGTAATGCTTCATGGAGCAATTAAAGACTTCATTTGTGGAACAAAACATGTGTATGAAAAATACCGTATACATGTACAGGTACATGTGTACGGTGCATGTGGAAAGACACATTTTGCACAGATCACGTATCCACACGTTTTATACAGTGTACTAGCTGCAAAACGTACTGAATACAAACAAAAATTTATCAAAAATGTACAAGGATAGGATACACAAATGTACACAAATGTACATGTACACTCAGTACATGTACATGTTAGTGTTACTGTACTCTGTACTCTGCACTTTATATTTGGGCAATATCCCGTAAAGATTCAGAGTAATTAAAAACGAACAAAACATACGTACAGTACATTTGTACATGTACGTACACGATGAAAAATGCCATACATGTACATGTACATGTACGTATTACGTGTGCACAGTGCATGCAGAAAGACACGTTTTGCACAGATCACTTTCACATGTATGTGTACGTGTTACATACTCTGCAAAACGTACAACTGAATAGACAAAAATACACCAAAAATGTTCAAGGATGTATACACGAGTACACTCAGTACATGTACATGTTACTACATGTACCGGTATACCGGTTATATTCTGTACTCTGCACTTTCAGGAAATATCCCCTAAAGCTTCAGAGAGTAACTATTAAAATACAAACTAAATGTGTTTTAAAAAAATCACACAAACACTTTACATGTGCACAGTGCAAGTGGAAAGACACACAGAAATCACATACATGTACATTGTACATGTACATGTACGTGTATACAGAACGGGTACATGGGAAATTTGCATACTCTGCAAAACATACCGGTACATATACACCAAAAATGTACAAGGACCATTTCTGACTGACTCCTAACGAGTCAAATTAACTTATTTTTTTGTAGTTTGGCGTGCTACAACTGGACGGCTTCTCCCTTCCAATGTCCAGCATTTGGCTAACGAGCTGCAAAAGACAAAAGGCCAAATGATGGTTATCTACCGGTTCCGTCACTCTGCGTCAGATTTGAGAAAAGTAGAATACCTTCCGGAAGGATTTTTAAAAAATTAACGTTATGTATGCCCAATGCAAAAGTACAGTAAGCCAACAGCTCTGATGACAATTACTCCGTTTCTGGATTTTATTTCACTTTTAATTTTGTTCAATCGTAGCCTTCCGTATACGATAAACGGAACCGGCACTAGAACATGTACAGTACAGTGTAGTTCCGTGAACATTTCAACAAATCGCTGCTTTCTCGGTGTATAAACGTGGGGCTCTGAAGACGCACAGTTGACAATGTGTCGAGGCTGGTCCCTGAATGCGCAAGGGAGGGAGGGAGGGAGGGGTGGGGGGAGCCAGGTCACTTTCTGCAGCGCCATCTGCTTATCATCAGGAATGGCGCTCACTCGGCTGTATGATAATTGGACGTCTGCGCACACCCGGCAAGGCAGGGGCGTTTGTGTTGTAAGCTGACTCACGCTGTGTACATGTACCTACGCACTTGCACGTACGTACATACGGGACCCGTGCCTCCATTTTGTGTTTCAGGGCACGGCAAGCTCGTGCCCATTAACTGTGAACAGAACCTGCAAGACTAAAATAACAAGCAAGGAAAACTTGACGATTTTGATTATGTAATCAAAAGAAATCTGATATCTTAAGCTGAATTCGCGACTCCGTGCCCCCCAACCCCACACAATATTCTCAATACAGTACAAAACCCTGCAAATGTGCGTGTGCTGATAACAAAGTAGGATGTTGGAGATCTCTCCAACTACATGTATGGTTGAAACTTGAAATATACAGAATGATCCTCACTTGGTCCCATTTTCAATTACCGTACATAGGACTGCTTCTATTTCACGAACGATACCGGTACATATTAATATCAACAAGATCTTTCAACTTAAATACACGGCATACGCGAAAAACCACCCCAAAAAGTATCTACTGAGAAATTTGCGGTGTATCTTATGCAAGACAATTGATATTTTCACCTGAAGAAAAATACGCAGTTTTTGGTCAAAATTTCCGAGAACAGGGCGAACAAACGTACAATCTATACTTGAATGCTTTAACGGGCATGTATTTTTATACTGAAGTTCACGTTAGATAGTGACTTTCTGTGTTCAAAAATCGCTAACGTGTTAGAGTCTCCTATTTAGAGATCCCCTCTTTCCCTCCCACCAGATTTATTTACCAGTAAACGAGAGCCAGCCTGTTCGATGCGCACAAAGGCACTCGTAACATTTCTGCTGGTCCCTGAATAGAAAATAGATCCCCCGCGTATGCACCAGGGTGCGTGCACACGCTGCCCTCCCAGTACACATGCGTGAGTGCAGCTTGCCCACCCACACGTCCATCGGGTGATTTATATGCGCATGGCACTTCGCAAGGCATGCCTCATTATCATAATGCCGTATGCGAGTCTAACGCATGGCATCCAAACCAAATTTGACCCAAAACGCTCGACCAAAACTACAAGCTATAGAGAGTGAACAAATCTGAAGCTTTAGTGACAGGGGTAAAGGGGGAGGAAGGGGGAGGGAGGAAGAGGGATTAACTTTGAGGAAGGGGTGGGAGACTTGGAAGGGTAAGTGGGAGCATGGTTAGAGCAAAGGAGAGCATTTGCCGCATAAAATTATAGCCCAAGATTCCCCACAATTGCTTTCAAAGGCATTTAAACCCGCGAACTTAACATTCTCCGAACGCCCTCCCCCCAAAAAAACAATTCATGTCGCTCAGAGTTGAGAGCAGTACATGCAAGAGAAATGCAAGTTGCAAAACAAACAGTGACCGTAAATGTGCCTGACCCAAGTTTAAATTTTGCTTTTCAGCTTCTCAAATCAATACAGGAGGCAAGATAAATCAAATGCAACCTCGGAAAACAAACTCCTTCTTCATCCCCTTCTTCAAAGATGTTTCGGTGCTCCCTGTACACTAAGTTGTCACAAAGTTGTTGCTTGCGAGGATGCTCAGGGCTCAAACGGAATATTCTCGCGTCGCTCTCTCATGTCTCGTCTGGGGACGGTAAAATGGGAACAGAATTGCGGGCATGTTTTTCGGCGGATTTTTTCTATTTTTTCAGCGCGGTCGCGTCGTCATGCTGCCTGCTGACAGCCCGACGTGGTTGGCTGGGCTAACGCACTTCCTCGCATCCACGCTCCAGCCTCTCCAAAAAAAAAGAGGAGAAAAAAACGGTAATGAACGAGGCGGCCGGGTGACTCACCCTTCCAAGCGGACTCAGTAATGGCCCGCTTTTTGCTGCTACGCCTGTCGCAAACATGAGTCATCAACACTTGTGTGCAACGCCAAGCTCCCCTCCCCTCTCCCGCCCCCTCCCATCACCCGCCCGCCCAACTCCCCTCTCCCCCTCCCCTCTCCCGCCCACTCCCCTCTCCCGCCACTCTCCTCTCCTGCCCCCTCCCCTCTTCCGCACCCCCCCCCCCCCCCCTCCGTGCTTGCCCGTCAAACTGAGAAAGGGATATCTGCAAAACAAAAACGTTCACTTGATCCACAACCTTCACAATCTTTTGCATTTCCAGGCGTTTTGGGGTTTTCAACTTTTCATTGTCAGATGTCGTGGACGGCGGGATACAAAAATGTCCTTTGTTATGGAACTTGTGTTGAGTTTGAACGCCACAACACATTAATCTGTCCAACAGAATCCCAGAGGAAAGGCAGCGGGCATTAATGTAAAAAAAAATCAGCTACAGTATACAAAATGCCTGGCCAACAGTTGAGCTCAAATCATCAAAACTAGCCTCACTAGAACTTGGCAAGTCGTAGTTACTTTGGCTTCGGGTAAGCCCCACGAAGCACAACAAGAAAGTCAAGCGAAATGTCACAAATACACGTGCATGTGTAGATTAACTCTGTACATTTTATCCTTAACTTGGAACTGGCACAACTTCCACCCCAGACAAGCTTTTGTTGTTTTGGGGGTTTTTTTCCATCAAATTTTGGAACGTAGGAAACGTTCAAATGCCAACGTTTCCAATCACAACCAAGTTTTTTAACACTCACCACGACTCAATGGGAGACAGGGATCTTTCGTGTCCCAGTGTGCAAAGTGTATACTTCCTAACACGCGATATGGTCAACTGGAAAATAATCCGGTCGAGTTTTGGTTTATAACTAGGACATCTACATCTGTACATGTACGGCACGTACATGTACAAACACACTGTACCGTCTGTACAGTACGTATGCCTGGAACAGGAACACTTCCTGGAGAAGAAAATACAAACGCCATTAGGGAGCTGATTGGAACAGCCGCGGAGTGAAAACGAAATGATGGAATAGCAGGTTCGACATGTTTTTTTTTTGTGAACACCTCTCTCAAAACATGGTCAAAACAAGAAAGTTCTGAGCAAGTTGGAATTTAAAACCAACATGATGCAGTCAATAATTGCCTTTGTTTGTTCACCAATGGGGACTGTTAATGCTCGGAACCGTTAACGTAAACGGTGAAAACATTTTTACAGTGCAGCAGAGATTAGCATACATTGTACATGTACATTATGCCAACTGCCCTCATCACAGCAGGAAACTGCACACTTAAACCATCAGGACACGTAGTCGGATTTACATCTGGCTGAACAAAACTTAAAGACTCAAAAATGAACCCACGGCTGTCTTTCTACGCTGAGGGCCTAGAATCTGAGGGTGCGGCGGGCCCAGTACGGTCGATCCTAAGCAAATAATTTCAAATGGTCTTTATACCGCAGCAGCAGACCTACATGAAACAAAATTGTCCATAGTGTGCGGAATGTCTGCCAGGCGCGGGTGTTTGGGGAAGCCAACTGCTAAAGGTCAGCGGATACGTTGCGCTGCCAAAAAGCGTACAGCTAGCTTTCTGCACACGTACATGTACAAGTACGTAGTGCATGTACAGTAGGATGATGTGCATGGCAAACAGTGGGCTAATAGTAGTGACTCAGTGACCCTTGTGAAGTTGTGTGGAGGTGGCAGCACTTGCCTTACCAGAAAAAAAAACTGCCATGGAGCTGTGGTTGCTGGAGGTCAACATAGTGGTAGATTGTATTCTAATGCGTGTAGTGCAGGGAGAGTATGGCAGCGTGCACACAGTGCTCATACACTTTATAGACGTACAGTGTACACTGAACTGTTCGTACACACATTGTACACGCACTGTGCCGCTTGCATTATGTAGTGGTCATTTGGTAGGCAGAGAAATTGCTTGAAAACAGACCTGTTAAAAAACTACCGATACATACCGGTAAATGTACATGTACATGAATGTAGGCCATGTACATAAAGGTTGAACAATTCTCATGGTGTCCAATCATGTACAAGGTTACACACAAGTATTGCATCCAATTGCATTCAGGAGTTTAAGCTACACTGTATTACTCAGTACTCAGAAACAACGTTCAGGCAAGCACTACCACTAAAAACCTGAACATCACATAGGCAAAAAAAAACCTACAGTACGAAAGGGACAAGATCAAGATTGTACACTTGTGCAGGGCATACTGTACATGTACAATGTACATGTACACGTACTGAAATTCTATGGATTATAAGTGCATACAGCCTTTCAGGAAAGTCTTGGGTTAAACCAGAACTATGGCAGTATAAAGTTAACAGTACTTTGCATAGCACAACTGTCGGAGTATACCGGGGGGGGGGGGGGGTAATTTCACTACTCCTCAAAAAACCTGATGTCCGTGAAGTTTTTAAGTTTACCTTTGACTATTTTGTATTCAAGTTCCTATAGGCCATGGCTTGTTTGCTCTTTATAATTCACCTGGATTCTTGGAATACAGCGTGGACACTGCGCAACAATGAAGTAAGCTTGTCAGCAATGTTGATAATTATCCTTTCATTAGTCAGTTGTGTTACAGTTCACAGTGACTGGATGGGCATTACATGTATTGCATAACATGTACCAGGACAAACACATGTATGTGAACATAAACCATGCCAGTGCATTGATAGGGCCTGCAGTGTAGAGTACAAGTCTGTGCTGTGCCTGTGCACATGGCATGTGCTTACACCCACCTCTTACATTTTACAAGACTAGAGGAAATCATAGGATCAGGACTAGGAGTGTAACTTTCCAAGGTAATCAATAAAATCATGATAACAAAAACTTATGTGTGAATAGAATGAGTCTGTTCTGTCTGAGGATTTTCCATTTCTCATTTGCCTAGCACTTCAGATAATAACGGGAATAATGAGTATTTGTCACGTTCGTTAGTTGAGGGTCGTGACCGGTATACGATCTGCATGTACCTTGAAAGTGGCGAACAAGAACAAAATCGCAAAGAACAATTTGACAGTTCACGGTGAAAAACGGAATGTAATTCAGGCCTTTCATATTATCAAAAACCGTTTAAAGGCGTTATGGTACCCCAAAATAGCGAACTAAACTAATTTCAATAAAAATAAAGTTAGTCACATGAGTCAGAAAATCGCAAGTTGATTCTACGAGCCCGTACACGGAAACCCATGGATACAAAACACACATTCGTGTAAAAAAGTGGGAAATATATTCTGATGCGAAGGATAACATACACGACTACATACCGCGGTAATGATGACGGCCAGCTGATCGCGTTGATTTAGCCTAACGGAGGGGGAAAAACTTGACGAAACTGCAACTAGCCGTCCAGAACAGCAAGTCAACCCCACAGAAAGGGTCCCGTTCACCACCACGCCAGGTTAGGATGGGATGGGGGGGGGGAGTGAGTGCAAGTGCTCGTGTACCTATGGGCAGACTGTGGCGGGTTGTGGTGGGTTGAGAGTTTGGTACCAATGCCACGCCAGCCGCCTTGGCTCCCCCCCACAGTCTGCACACACAGTAAACCCCGTTGCACACAATTTTGTGCTGGCAGTGCCTGGTCACGCCTGCGTATCAGATGACAAGCCATGCTCCGGGAACACACACAATGCCCACGCTGGGGCAGCAGACTCATTTCCATATGAATATCTCATTATCATACCCCAATGCCTCGCTGCTTATTGGTGGAGGCGCAGTGAAGGGCTGCTGGCTCACTGCAGTTATGTAATCAGTGGCCTAGCATTGTGTTGACAAGCTTGGGTTTTTTTTTTTTCTCCCCTATTTTTTCACAGAATCCCAAACTGAGTGGGCCGATTGAATTAGTCAGTGCTCCAGACTGCAGCACACAAGTAGTGTGCGGTAACAAGTGGTCTGTCAGTGGTTCACAGGTGCTCCCAACATTTTCAGAAGAGATTTTTACAATTACTGGGAACAGGATGGGCCGAAACAAACGAGGGCTGGCACAAAACGCATGAAAGCAGCAACTGCTAACAAGCCAAAAAGTGTGATTTACTTTTCTTGTGTGGAACACAAGTGTCATCCGTAATTAACACAGGCATACATGTACATGTACGAGTACAAGTGTACAGGAGAAAACAAATCACATCGAGGTCAACAACATGCATGTTCCAGTATGATTATGCCAGTCAATACGAGATTAATACAGGAACTACACATACTAGCATTTTTACCAGAATCATTATGAATGAACTTGCTTCGGAAGAAAAAAACTCCCAATTTGAAGAGTTTAGGCCTATTCAGTCCAACATGTTAGATTATTTTTTTCAAGATTGCTCACGTTTTTATCAATCGCAATCATTTGGAGAAAGCAGGCAAAATGCTCAGTCACACTTCACAGCTTCTAAAAAAAGGGTTCCTTAGATGAAGAAGACAAGTTGTCTTTTGAAGACAGAAGCACAAAAAAATGGCAATGTGATTCGGTACCATTAAAAAACAATAACTAAATTACATAATAAAAAGGAAAGGAAGAATAAAGACTTAAGGAAACAGACCAGAGATTCTATCTTTCTATGATTTTTACACATCTTTCTCAACTTGAACCATTCCTTCAAAAGTCTTGTCTTCCTTGTCTTACTAAAGATTTTACGGTAATAATAATAGGCCTAGTAATAACGCCCAATGCAGTAAAGTACATTCATTTAGTGACTACTGGTATGTGCGAAACCAAAATTGCCAACATTCATGGAGAAAAAAATTATAATTAATATCTCAATTCAAATGCCAATGCAGATCTTTCCTACGAAACTTTTGTCTTCCACTGGATAATGAAGTTTGTTTAATAACGGTAATAATGCCCCACTGCAGTAAACCATACGTATAGGCAATGTGGTGAATTCAAACAAGTTTATAAGTTACTAGGGGGGAGTCTGACCATAGAAATAGACGGCTGCAATGCCCTTGCACCCAATTTCTGGGAAACGTGTCAAGCTTCAGCTATCCAGTCCTGAGGCAGACAAGCAGAAAGCAAGCGGACAAGCTGAAGCAAGCAGGCTGGGATGCAAGCAGAGGCAGACCATGGAGGGCAGACAGTCATCCACCCACCAGGCTCCAAAGGAACCACACAGCCGGCAGCAAGGGCTCATTTGCATAGGACAGCCGCCGGAATGCCATCTGCATGGCCTCACCCGCCACAGCCGCCCAATCAGCGGGCTGTGATCGGTGAACTTTGCCCTCTTCCCCAACTCTCTGCCACACCAAGACCGCTGCCGCTGCCATGCAGGGGCACATGCACAGAATCCACCCACATGTGCTCCTCCATGCTCCAGCAAAGGGGGGAAAGGCCCAGGGTGGGTGGGGGAACTGTTGTCAACACATGAGGCCCCCCAGAGGGAGAGGGAGAGGGAAAGAGGGAGAGGGGAGAGGGAGAGAGGGAGAGAGGGAGAGGGAGAGGGAAAGGGGAGAGGGAGGGAGAGAGCACCACAAAACATGGCTGGCAGTACAAGTACAAGTAGGCCTGCCTGCCCACATGCATTTCCACATGTACACGTCTGATCTCCCGTACACTTACACACACCCCTCCTATACTGTAGTACTAAAGGGTCTATTAAAAAACAAAACAGCTGAGACTTGCATGATAAAAAAAACCTGCAGAAAATAAGTTGGGGCCGACAGACAACCAGAATCAGGTGTTCCAAACGTATCAAATCTTCTCATCAGTTATTCAAACATCAAAACATGTCATTTTTTCTTCCCCGTTTCTCCATGGTTACTCTTAATGAATTATTTTTACGTACATGTACTATACATGTAACTACATGTACCGGTACGTAGATAAATTAACATACAGTGCACCAAATTTTGTTAAAGGTAAAATGCAGAGTCAATTTTGATTACCCGGTATAACAAATGCTTCATAATCAGTCTCAAAAAGGATCGAAAAAGTGGAGAAGTTGGAAAGTGCAACAGAGGCTTTGTGCTCAAACACACGCTCGCAAAACATAATCTGGGGAAAACACTGTACGTAATCATGGCACAATGTCGAGTGTATGTAACATTTTCAGAGTCTTTACGAACGAACAGATTTATTCAATCATACATGTACATGAATTGTACATAACATGTACATGTACAGTTATTTGAAGGCAATTGTTCTTATTGACCTTGATCTAACATGTAATTTTTTTTTTATTTGTCAGCCTGTGATTAAGGAACCTCAGTACTTTATAGATGTGTACAACGTACCATCTACATGTATCAAGCACTTTATTTCAAGTGGCCCATATTATTGACCAGTAAATCCAAAAAAATTTCAATTGTTGGCGACCTAAAACAGAAACTCACTAGCCCAAACTCATTCAAGTAAGCAATTGAAAAGTTTGCCGTGAAAGCCCGTGATCAAACGTTTTTCACAGAAGGCACACATGCCACACAATTTTAAATGTCCAATTTGGGCACGCAATATTTTCAACTTTTGATGACCCAATACCGGTACATTTTACTGGTCCCAAACCAGTGTTAAACCGCATTTCAACTAGACTTAAAAAATGGAATATCTAAGACAATGGTTTAAGCCGTAAGACTGAGTATCAGCGCCTAACTGGTTAGCGAAGAATTTCTACGCTAACAATTAAATAAGTAACATTGATTTTTTTCTACTACCATGTACAGTAATGCGTTGTCGGGGTGTAGAAAGTGGTAACAGTTGCATTGCTGTGGCCATCGAAACGTACATCCGGGCCAAATTTTGCACAATGGAATTTTGACAGATAGCGCAAACCTTTTTGTTTTTTCTCCAACGTAAATTTGGGCTAGGCACAGATTCTAAACTTGACGGTAACCTGTAATAGTGTAGGGCATTTCTTTTGACTCCTGTAACATTCATATTATCTCCTTACATATATGTGTAATGTATACATTCATACATCAGTCAGTTTCAGGCACACTCCCAGGCCTTCTTTCTCTTTTTCCCGCATCAATGTTGTCCCTCGTGGGGTCCCTCATTTATTTTTCCCCTCCAAATAGGATATTGCTATTAAAGCAGCATCCATTTCAGGGATTTCAAGGGAGTTGCTTTCCTGATTTTTGTTGTCCTTCATGTTTATTACCGGTAGTTGTAGCTGGCTGTGATTTAAGTACATGTAGCAGCAGAAGACAACACACATGTATGCTTTTCACTCATGCTATGAGGATTCCGGGGAAATTTTCCGAGCTTCGCATAGCAAGAATGGAAACTCTCCCGTGAAATACATGTACGCTAAGCCGCTAACCATAAGCACAAAAAAATCCATGAAATTAGGCCCGGATGTTTGTTTTTTTATTGCCAATAACGGGTCGCAATAAATCCAGTGGAAACGCGGCTTTAGTTTCCAACTCCAACCCTCGGTATACATACTGTACATGTACATACAAAATTAATCAACAATTTGTACTGCTTACATGTACTTTCAGTAAACTTCAAAAATGATGAACTGGACTTTTCATCAACACATGAACGCAGGGCTCGAACTTAGCACTAGCCTGACAGTCATTGTCTAGTAAAAACAGCTGCAGGCTAGTAAAATGACCCACTTTGCTAGCCCAGCGGACTAGTAAAAATTAGACAGCGGTGTGGCGGCAAAAAACAATGCGGGCGGGGATGAGAAAATAGAAACTAAGAATTTGTTTTATTTGACATAATAATCTTGTGTTAAATTCAAAATTAATTATACAGGGCTAGTAAAACTTGCTGTGGGCTAGCAAAAAACTCAATTTACTAGCCCGGCTGGCTAGTTAAGAAAAAATTAAGCGCGAGGCTTGGAACGTTACACACAGTTCATAAAAGGCGTAATAATTAACATTGGTTAAATATGTCATTGTGTACAGTCACTTTGGCAATTACATGTACACATGTACTTTGGCAATCAAATTATTCCTGTTTCCTGTTTCTATGGTAACTTTGACCTTTCTTGTTCAAGGGGAAGACAGCTTTAGTCAACTTTTTTGAAATCTAATTAAGATTTCAAACTTAAATCACATACATGTACATGTACTGGTAGACATTTACATGTACACAATGTACATGATGCATGTATTGTCCGTGTACCGGTATACAAATCCAACACAGCAATCCAAGAATTAAATCGGATAGGCCTATATTCTCATGCGTTAGACTGGTTGTGGAATGTGGATGCTGAATAGGTTCAAACAAGAAACATACGGAAATTAATCACACACAATGCCTATGTCTCTTCTGTCGCATTCCGTATCAACCAAAGAGGACCTACATGTATGGATGTCAAAACAGTGAAAAGACCATGTAATGACTATGAAGAAAAGCAGGGATAACATGAGCAGTACAAGAATGTACCAGTAAGTTTGTGTTTGTGTATTGCAGTGCAAGAGCAGACAGCATACACAGGGTAGAATACACAGACAGTGTACACGCACCAGTGCTTAATACATGTATGCACATGTATGGAAGACTTCCTGCCTGCCTACAAGTTGAAGAGCCGTGTAACGCTTATCGTGTCATTGGCTATTGAGCTTACGAGGGTGAGGGGGTTTGGACCAAGTTGTACCCTTGCATAATGTACATAAGTTCTGTGCTTACCGGGTAAGTTTCGAGGAAACTACAGTGTGTACCAACCTGTTCTAACACGAATTCCTTGACGGCATTTTTTTTTGGGGGGGGGGCAGGCAAGCGCAGCATTGCAATGGTAGTGTCATGACCCTGGTCAGAGATCACAGGTTACCTGTAAAAAGTCTGCTGTCTGCTCATGTCAAAATGGGTCACGTAATGCATGCATATGTTATTTATCATACATGTACAGTGTAATTTGCATCTGGAACGTAAATTAATACCATACCGGTAGTTTGCAACTTCCCATTTAAGCATGTATACATGTACGGTACATACATGTATGATGTACATGTACATACTTTGTACATAATGTACATTTCGTGCCAGTTTGAAGAACAGTTGTGGGTACAATATTTGAAGGTAAACTCCTAAATGCGTCTCAACTTTGAATAATGTTGGCTTGCATGAAGCATGCATTAACTTATTACATGTAAGTGTGTACATGTATGTTGCAACCTTCCAGTTGAAAAATAGCATACAGTACATGGACATGTACCCTGTACATACAGTACATGGAGAACTTTGTATGGACATGAGAAGTGCACGGACATGAAGCTTCACATGAAGCTCCGTAGATGTACCGGTACTCCATACGGTTGTTCCATGGGTACAGTACATGTACATGTACTGGTACACCGTACACGAACATGTGTTTGTGAAACTTGGCATAAATACTAGAATACTTTTGTAAATCAGAGAATTGACGTTACAATGTAATTTACTTACGTGTACATGCATGCATACAGTATGCAGTGATGCAGTGACAGTGTGCAGCCATGCTTACTTATCAAATGAGACAGCAGACAAACTCGGAAAAACACAGGAGCTCCAAGCACTGGCAAAGTGCTTGAGCAAGCAGTACTGTAGTGTAGGTTTTCACAGAGGACTTGCACTCACACTAGTCACAGAGGACATGCACATTATGAGTGTGTCTGTACTGGTACATGTATGACACCCCATAGCCACAGCTCAATTCTTGTGTCAGAGCATGGGGGTAGAGGGTCAGAGCATAAGCAACCATGGAGCAATGCACCACAGACCACTGTTGGACATGTGTATGTAGAGTACCGGTAGATGTACATGTACATGTACATGTACTATGTACATACAGTACATGTACATGTTGTACAGTACACGTGTACATGTACACACTGTACATGTAGTACATGTACATGTACATGTATACAGTACTGTACAAGTACCTCCTTGACTACCACAGTACACCACCCTCCCCAGGCCCCAGGCCCACACATCCCAGCCCTCAGCAAACCAAGACTCAGACTGTCCTGCCAAGATTATGTAATCACAAGAAAAGTCACAGTCCCACATTAAGACCACCTGGTACATGCATGCACAATTTGCACTATACATGTAGAGTATGTATGCATGTACATGTACATGTACAGTACTGGTAATGTATTTTCAAGGACTGTTGTTCATATATATATGTATTTCAACAACATACACTCTGTACATGCAAGTACCGGTAACTCAGGAGAAATACGTACATGTGTACCACAGAAATCCAAACTCACAATCACATACAGTGTACCGGTACTGGATTCAAGTGGTTCCTGACATTACACGAACGTTTGCAAATATGATTCATGTAATTTTGCAGAATACCAACCAATTACCAACACAGCCAAAGGTCCACATTTGCATGAACGGTTCAACACTGTTGAGCATATTGCACGCTTTCTGGCGTGGGCGACCTCAAGTTGGACCCCAATAATGTGCAATGCACTGCAGTCCAATCATCTGAGCACTGAATGTTCATCTACTATACTTACTAGTGCTATTAAGGAATGTACATGTACATGTACTATCAAATAGTCCTTAGAATCAAAAACCTTCTAGTCAGAAAAAAATGGTTTTCATACATGAAGCATGACAGATTTGAACAGCTAGGGGAGTGGAATTTGAAAGGAATTCATGTATCATACAATTTAAATGTACGCCTTCCTAGTATAAACAATGATGATAGAGTAAGAGGCCCTTGCAGTGTACTGTACATGTCTGATTTTTTCATAACAACCGTTGATACTGTCAAACTGTGACATGTTGTACAGTATGTAGCCTACAGTATGAAATAGAAAATTACTGTAACTAGACAATGTCTCAGATCAAACTGAGTCCACCAATCCTCAAGACCCCTTGGTTGCATCCGACGATCAGACCCACACTACGCTTCATCAGTTCATGCTGAAAGCAGTTTTGGCTCACCAGTCCCCTCTCTCCTTTAATTTTAATGAGGGAAAGTTCAAGACAACACACTGATTTTTTGCCCATTCTAAAAACAACAGCACAACTTGCTTGAAGTTCAAGCACAACTTCAAGTTGTTTGGTTGACCATGGCTTGACAAATGACAAAAAAGGGCTTGCTGACTCCACGCATGAAGAGTGATACTGTGCAGTGTGCACCATCTGATGTGCCACATTTCAACAGGTGTGTCAGTTTGTCAGGTGACCACATAACGGGGCTAAGGGGGGCAGAGTGTGTTCCTCCACCCATCAGGTCCCCAGGGCAGGAAATCCTACCTCATTAACCTGCCAGTCTGGCATTTGGAGGAGCCCAAGATGGAGGGCGGGAGGCTAGAAGGGGGTGAGGAGAGGAGTGTTAGGGGACATATTGAAGTTAGGGTCAATGCAGTTCATTAGTCCTGGTTTAACTTACATGTACATATATGTACAATGTATAGTCTATCAATTGAGTGAATTCAATCACTTTTAAGTTTGTGGAAAAAATGTGTTGTTGAACTTGAAACTGTGAAAAAAACATTGAAACATTGAAATTTCCATCATTACTAATAGGAAAACAATAACTCTACGTGTATACATTCCGTGCCATTTTGTAAAAAATGAGAAATTTAGAATTAAATGTCCCACGGCCTACTGTACACGTACAGTATACATGTACAGTACCCATACATGGAATAATATGTTGATACAGTACAATAAAATAAGTTACTACAGAAGGGAGCGGCTTGTCTGCAGTGCAGTGAGAAGTGTGTTCCTCACTTTTTATTCTAATTTTGTTTTAATCACAGGGCTTGACGTTTCCATCACAGCTGGACCTTTCTCAAAGGCAGCGAGAAAGGTTCTGCTGGGATCGAAACGTCAGGCCCTGTAGCTTTTGGAGATGCGGGTCATTTACATGTAAAGTCAGTAAGCAGTTGTCTTCATCTTTGTATCAATTCTAGTCATTTTAGGGTCTGAACGTGTGGGTCTCGGTCTGCCGTACAGAATACCGTAGGCCCCACATCTGGGCATTTCATTGGTGGGGGGGGGGGACCTGTACGGTTGCCAACGTGGCGACTGGTGAGTTCCGCTCAGCCTTAGCGCAGCAAACCAGCGCTCGCTCCTGCCCAACTGCAGGCCAAATCGAAGGCCCCCCCCCCACTGCCAGCTGGCATGACCTTTGAACCCCATATTCTCTGTAGTCTGATTTCCCCGTCCACTGGGGACTGCTGTTATTATGCAGGAAGTGAGGCCCCGAAGAGGGGAAATTCTGTCTCGGATACGCTGCGCTAACCAGCAGTCCCAGGCCGTAATGCAGCGTGCTATGCAGTTTTCATGCAGATGGCATAAGGGTCGGGACGTAAAAAACAAAACAAAAATTCTGGTTTTGAACCACATTTCCTCTTAAAGAATAGGACATCAAGAAAAATCAAAAGACCGCGAACTGATTTTTACATTTTCAGTTCCGGACCATTAGGCCTAAAACAAATCACGTTCTAAAACAAATTCAATGTACATTGTACAATGGAATCTGTTCTCCCATCCCGTGACTACTGTACCAGTGCCTCATTCATATGCAATTTGGTTTGTTGTAATTACTTTGTCTGTATGCACTATAAAATTATATGTATGTAATACATGTACATAATATTTAATGTGTATTCACGTGCATACTGTTATGCATGAATCACACTAAGATAAACGTGATGATAAGGGAATGGTGCAACTTTATTGAAAATTTCTCATTCAAACATACAGCTTGTAGGAACATCGTTTCCCTTTGAAATTATGAAATTATTTGAAATTCCCTTTGAAATTATGAAATTATTACGTCCATGTGTTGTATAGAACGTTAAATATCATTGTGCACGTATAGTGTGTACCGGTACTACATGTACATGTATGTCTACCGGTATGTGTAGATTCTTCACATTAGCCCCGAAGCATAGGAAAATCTAACTACACAAACGTTATGTGTAAGCCGTTTTCTCATTTTCATGGTAACCATCAGAACAGAGTAATACAAAAAATGTATTGCTTACATGTGTAAACGACCCAAATCATACAAATTTCAAAAATTTCAAAAACATTTTGATCCAGAAAGGTCTTGATACATGTACTGTGTGATTGAAAAACCGGGCCCTCTAAATATGTCGGGACCATCAGAACACAGGGTATTACGGTAATTTCCTGAATGAAAATGTACTGTGTACATACCGGTATGTACCGGTATTCGTCAATAGACATAACCCTAACAGTGTACGCGTACTGTACATGCACTGTACATGTACCGGGTATGTGCACATATACAAAATTGTACACATGTAGTCATGTACACATATGTACATTGTACGGTATGTATGTAGTATTGTACTGTGCGCATTAAAAAATGAATGTACAATGTACATGTATACATGTACATGTACTCGTGTACTCATAAGCACTCATTTGCTTGGTAAGATGACTTTTGTCTTTAACAAACTGGTCAACGCACAAATGAAATGATAACATTCACAAATCCCAAAAGGAACAACTTAACGCTTGAGCTTTGCCGAACATGTATCACTTTTTTATCAGGGATTTTCCTCTTGTTTTAAAATAACTAGATTCCCTAATGCCAAAACTGTTACCAAGTAGTGTATTGTAGTCTACTGTTTGGAAACAAAATTTCGCATTTCACCTGAGAAAGAAGGTACAGTGTACATGTACTGTATAAAATGAATTATTTTCCCCTATCATCACCATTGAATTTTTTTCTTTAATGCATACTGTCACATCACGATGTATTTTGTACAGTTCTACATCAGTACATATGTGTACCTGTTTTCATAAAATGCACAATAAGCATCACTCACAAGGGAATGAGTACTGTACAGTACACAGATTGAAATGTACTTTACTGAGAACGTGAGAACTACTTAGCCAGACCCAATTTTATTTCTTGCTAATGGCACCACTTTTTTGCTCACAGCACATACATGTACATGTATGCCGATGAAATTTGATGCAAACTCCTAATTTAATTTATAAGCAAAAAAGCAAAGTAGTACCGGTAAGCGGGAACTAGTACATGTATGTGAATGCTGAAGACTGAAATGTCTCGCAAACCCATGAAATAGCACACTAGACTAGCATACACATAATTCTACGCTATCATCAGCAGTGGGTTTTTTGCACTTGCTGTTTTCCATTTAATAGAATTTGGCTTACGGTAAAGTGATAGGCCCTATACATACACAAATATTGCAAACTGCTTACTGACTAAAATTACCAAAATGCAAACTTCAAAATTTAGTGGGCCTGACGTTTCGATACTAGCAGAACCTTTCTCAAAGAAAGGTCCTGCTAGGATCGAAACGTCAAAGAAAGGTCCTGCTAGGATCAAAACGTCAGGCCCACTAAATTTTGAGTAATACTAATAGAATTTGGACTACATGTAGATCTCACTGAGTAACAATCTTCCTGATGAATGAAAAGACACCAGCCAAAATTGACAGCACGATGACATACATTAATGGGGTCTACAGCTTTCACTCTGAATGCCATGGAAACAGAACATTAAAGGTCAACTGCAATGCATTTTGGAATTCGTTTTAATTATTTTAAATAATACTATGGTGTCAGTAAAATACATCCATGCATTTTTTCCGAATTTTAAATTATGGGAAAGAATTTAAAAAAAAATTTAAGTTTGGAAGGGGGAGCAGCCACGCCCCCGTGGAGGACGTCCTTGGTGACGTCAGCGGATGAAGACTCGGTCCATTACTCTTGTCGGGGAACTATATTGTATTGTACATTCGTATATATACCAACAGTCAGTGCACTTTTCTCAAGAGAACCGATTTCGGGAGTAAATATCGACAAACCATGTGACACACCAGCCAGATTCGTTGTTGAAGATTGCAGCAGTGGAATAAACATTCATTTATTCCCTGACTTTCCTAGAATAAGCCGCATTTTGACGTCAAAAATCACGCTGACACGACCGAAATAATCCGACCCGTAAAATTGTGCAGTGCAGTGTCCATTTCGAAGCTTGTTTTCACGGAGACCATCCGGGCTCATACGTGTATGGTTTGGCAACGTGTTCCCGTCTGTGGCCATAGGAAAACTATTTTCAGAATCTCTATCCTTGTTATCAACTTAGAATTCATCTGATTCCGAAGAAAAAGCTTGTCGAAAGACGTCTCGGCCAACAAAATTGTAAGGTTTTTCTCGCCGAGAAAAAGACTGGTGCCAAGCTCAAAAAACGTGCATTATCTACTGAACGCGTCAGGGAACCTCTCCGACTATCTAAGTGCATACTGCTTTCGCGGGGAGAGAAAAAAATTCTGCGTTCATCCGGTGACGTAAAGAACAGCGCCCTCAATAACTACGAGCATAATTTTAATTAATTAAAAAAGGCTTTTAATAAGGCTGAAACACAAAATTTATGTTTGATCTGGAATTACAATGTACATGTACCGATGAACATATTTAATGCCAAATCAGGATTTTCTAATTTTTGCACTTCAGTTGACCTATTTAAACACAGCGGGTCCTCAGAATTCTGAGCGCTGATGAACATTGCTATGTGCCGGACACTCTGAATCACACCACTATTGTCCGAATTTCAACCTACATGTACATGTACCTACATGTACCACAAAGTAATATGTACATGTACATGTACCATGACAAACACCTGTTTTGACGTGCTGTAAGTTGCCACATGAATTGCCAGATTGGCAGCAACAACTGAGCTATTTTGGAATCTTTAGGCTTTGCTGTTAGTGTTACTGACTGAGGGATAGCGCACTGCCATGGAAGACAGTATTTGGGCATATTTTATGTCCAACAGCCCAACAGCCATAGGACAGACAGTGGAAATCCATTCACTGCCCTCACCGCAAACTTGGGTTCGGGTAGACCACCTCGAAGATTTGTCAACCTGGAATGGAGGCTAGTAGTCTGTGGTCAAATGGCGGCAGTACTGGCCTACTGGGGCTAAGTACTCGGACATATGGTATACACTGTACATGTACTGTACATACACATGCACAGTCGAGTCGCGGGAGGTATAAGCCGCCTAATACTGTACCTCCATGCTATGCTCCATTGACTATGCACAATGGGTCCTTTTATCCTGCAGATAATCCCTTGACAAAATCTATGCACTGAAATCCAAATAGTGCCAGGTTAGACTCCAGGTTAGACTGCACACATTGTATTGTAGAATTTGTAGTATACGGTAAGTACATGTACATGTACTCCTACCGGTATATGATATATACCGGTATTTCAAAGATATATACCTTGTTCCTCATTGTTTACCGGTAGTCAAATTTTAACATGACACGTTGTTTAAAAATCCCCGTATGGCGGTCATGGGCACCGGAAATGAGTCCAGCGCGACAGGGATAATATTGGTACAGTAGCCAATGTACACCGTCCTTTGCCCAAGGTTAAAATTTGTTTTTCAACAGTGGGATTGAAAAAAAATCTCAAAAAACCCAAAAACAAAAAAGCCCAAAAATATTATCAATGCCGTTCAAACATAATAGGCCCAATACAACTGGTAAAGGTCGAAAGATTACCCGTACCTCAGTTTGTAAGTTACCATTTAACATACCGGTACCCAAAAAACAACACAGTGAAGTTTTTAGCTCAAACAATAATCTGAGAAAGGAGAAAAGGGCAAAAAAAAGACGTTTTTGTACCAACCTGTGAGAGATGAATGGATTCAGTTGGATTTTTAAATAGCGCCCTCATGGGTTTTTAACCGACTATGCACAACTGATTTGTGTCGTAACCACCACAGACCAGGATATGAATGTACACGTACATGACATGACTTGTGTACATGTACGTCTGTAGGGTTTACAATGTAATTCAAAACAGTCGTTAGCTTTTTTGTGGGGGGCAACATTCAACAAATCGCACAATAAATTAAGTTTTTATTTCGCGAGATAAAAAAAATATTTTTCGGTGTTTGAATGAAGATTTCTCAAAAAGTATGCATTATCCCAGACCGTAAGGCGTAAGATTTCAACACGAGGATTCTATCATGACCATCTACAAACTGTAAATTAGAAGGAAATCTGTGGACATCGATGTTATGTAGTTCCATGCTTCCAACTTTAGCCAGGTCAGTGTGCAACTAACTGTGCAACAAACAAACCCCTTAACTCACAATATGCTCTTGACTCAAGTTGGCTGGCCCTTGCCCTAGCAGTGCTGGCAAATCAATTCTGCATTGGGGCTGACCACATGTTCTGGGACCCTATTGGCTGCTACTGCCGACCTTTGACCTTCAGGCTAAATACAGAGATCAAGTCTGAAGTGTACATATGTACATGTATATATGTAGCTAGGATTCTTGCAACCTTTACGGTGTGCCAACCACTTTGTTGTTCGGTGCAGCGCAATAAGAAAGTTATCATTAAAATAGTGAATACTAATAGTGAATGGACAAATGTTTTTATCCAACAAGGATTGAAACATCAGGCCTGGGCCCAAGCCCGCAAAATAAAACCACTTCCGGCTGCAATTACAATTTACAAAAGCCGGAGTTGAGCATTTTAAACTAAAGCCTGCTGTGAATGCACAATCCTTGCAAAGTGTGTTATTGTGGAACTTGTGGCATTGCGCAGGCTGAAAATTGACCGGATGCTGGTTTTTTTACCGAGTCGCGTTGTACTGAGTGGCACATTTCCAATGGACTTATTGACTTGGTTAAACCATGGAGGATTAAAGTTACCGGTACAATGCCAGTGGTTGATTTCATGAAATGCATCATAACTTATAATCCATCGCAAGGCCATGAGATATATATATGCATACAGACCATATGACCTGCGATAAGTTACGATGGGTTATCGATCACATGTTGAGTTACTAATTATGATGCATCGTAAGGCATTGTGAAATCCATCCCAGGTCACATTTACTGTACAGACTACAGAGGTTGACAGCATCAGACTCAGAGAGAAATTTGACTGGGCCATTTTCACTGGACTTAAAATGGGAAAAATACCGGTAACCATTGCATTGCTCGGTGAGTTTAACAAAAATAAGTCCAGTGGAAATGCAGATAATTCACTCTTGGACCATGATTTTACATACAAAAAAGTGAAGAAGTGAACATGAAGAAGTATGGTAGTTATCTAGTCCGAGTAACTTGGACCCTTACAGGCTTACAATCGCCCTTTTAAAAAAAATTGAGATTTCGGGCAATGTAGGGTCATTTGTTTTACTCACGTTTGGGGAAAAAGGAGAAATTTTCCCTCAGGTTATCGAGAAGAATCTCTCCCGTCCGACGAGCCAATCCGGCGGCCATCTTTGATTTCAAATTGAAACGGTATACACGCAAATCGATGACGTTTTGCGCAACCATAGGGGTGGACGCATGTGTGCGCGCACACACTCACACAGACCCACTGCGCACACGTACCTGTCAAAACGTCATCGATTTGCATGTAGCGGTTGCGTGTGCCGTTAAAATCAAAGATGGCCGCCGCATTTTGGCTCGTCGGACGGGAGAGAATCTTCTCGATATTAAACCTAAGGGAAAATTTCTCCTTTTTCCCCAAACGTGAGTAAAACAAATGACCAATATTGAAATCGGTGATTCTCACTTAATCCAGAGATGGGTGCGTGGGACGGTTTCACGGGTGTTTTTCGGGGTAAAATCTGGGGGTTTTGGTCAGGGGTAGTCGTGGAGTCGAACAAATAGTTAGTTTGACGGGATTCCGAGCAGTTTTTCTTGGACCCTACATCACCCGAAATCTCAATTTTTTTAAAAAGAGCGATTGTAAGGGTCCAAGTTACTCGTAGACTAGTACTACTACTACTCCGAGTCACTAGGACCTTACAAGTCAGCTTTAAATTTAATTTGAATTTTTGGAGGCAGTCGCCCGTAGTACAAATAAGAAATGTTGGGAAGATTTTAGTTTAATACCCTCACTATAATTAAAAGTCTGGGGAAAACCCAAACCCAAATTAAACCACCAATTGTAAAGTAGACAACATCCAACTCCAAGGTCTGGCACAACCACTTGTGGACACAAAATTGGACAGTTACAGTTACAGTTACAGTACAATTTTTCCCAAAATTCATGATTCTGTGGCGTGTATGTTTGGCACGTATCGTTGTACGAATAGTGAAGTGCATGATGTGTAAGCAGTGCCTGCTGTCACTGCTGACCGTCGTACGGTTGACGAATACTCATCACAAAATCATGATTTTGAGAAATACTGCAAACAGCAAAGTGCAAGTCGAATTTGTTTGGCAAGTGCAAGTGGTTGTGACAGACAGTGTCATTTCTCTTTTATTAATAATAATAATTAATACTTTTAGTTTGTCTATAAAGGATACGGTGAGGATATCAAACCAAAAAACTTTCCGAAATGTTAATAATAATTAATATATTGATGGCCTGCTAAAATAAACATGTCAATGCTCTTATTCTATGTCAATGCACTGACCAACAACTTCGGCGACATGAGTAGGGCCACGGTGGAAATTTAAAGACCCCAATAAATCCATCCAATTTCAGTCCTTTACTCAATGCCAGCGCAAACCATAATCACAATTTCTGATAGAGAATCGCACGAAAAAAGACAGCAGGCGTTTGCCTTCTCTGGGTCCGCTTTCTCTTTACCTTGATTGGCGACTTTCTGGAGGCGAAATTGGCTCTGGTTCTGCGCACCACGCGAGCTGAGAAGCGGTTGTCACACGCGGTCACGTAGTATACTAGTCACTACCTACCACAGTACCAGTACCAAGCACTCTCACGCGAAGATCTCGCATGCGGTTATTCCCCAGTTTTGCCCACGCAAACAATGCCGGGCCCTCAGCCAACAGAGGGCGCTCTTCCCATTTCAATTAAGGCCATTTTCCAAAACCCGGCTTAGGCTTCGGCTCCGGCTTCGTCTCTGTTATCCAAAAGCTGAAAACACAGGTTGGAGTTCTATTGGAGTTCTATTCTTTGTTGAAGAATATATTACATTCTGAAACGAAGCCAAAAGCCTCCCATTTTCAGCCTTATACTTTAAAACGGACAAAAGGAAGAAGGACAAAGCCGGAGCCTGAGCCTAAGCCGTGTTTTGGAAAAGGGCCTAGTAATAAATCGAGCTCCCATTGAACACTGCAAAAACCACTCACTTTCAAAGCCAATAATTATCCCACACCCAAAAGTCTCTCAGTTCTTGTAGCTGTACTGAACATTTCATCTCTCGGATTCTTTTCCATTTTAGTGCCCTTAGCCAATTAGATTTTTTGCTAATTACCCCCAGAAAAAAACACGTTACAATCAGTCAACCATTAGTAACTGCAGCATATCTCCCCCTTTCATTTAGATTCAGACTTTTTAAGATTTGTAGTTTCAACATTGTGTTAATTCAGAAAAAAAACCAAAAAAACATATCATTGTATAGAGAAATAAAATGAAAACAGACAATTTGAAAGGTATTGCCAGTCTAAACAGACTCCTAAAGAAACCGTACCATAAGCATTTACTATTTTAAGTAGCATTATTTTTATTTTTATTTTATTTGAAAACAAACTTTAAAATGACATTTAAAAAGTGATAAGGCCAAACAAATAAAATAGTTCTGCTTCCGGTAACCCGACCGGCCCTATTTCTAGCCTGCGACTCTAATTTGTTTATCGGGAAACAATGATGATAAAAATTCAATGTGTAATTTGATCGTTTTATTATTACCCTTAAAGCTTGACCACATGCAGATGCCTTCATATAATTGTACAAACAAAAATTTGCCAAAAAAAATTCCCTACTTACCTACCCTAGTTTAAATCAGAAGCAGATCTTTTTTTTTGGGGGGGGGGCCTAAGTCAAATTTGAACTTTTACATTTTCACCTTAGGGTCCCTTAACCCTTTGCTTACGGGACTAAAATTTATGGGGTGTATTACCATCATCAACCCTGATTCAGGCAGAGCTGTGGGTTCGATTCCTGCCCTCCTCCCTGTGAGTCTTTTCCCACAGATGCAACCAGACGCAACCAGGCCAAATTGCTAACGGCATCGTACATGCTGGGGAATAAGTGAACCTCGCTGACTAAATGACTCAATAATTAGCCATACGCACTTGACATTCACTGACTGACAACATTTTGTGACTTAACTCATACCCTTTGTCTCACTCCTACTGGACGGAAATACAGGACAATCAAAGACTAATATAAAAAAATATGCTTAAAAGTTAAAACATCCCTATCAATGGGGCTGCTTGGATTTTCTTTTCAGCATCAAGCAGGCAATCGGGCAAAGCACTGAGCACAAAGTGCTTATTAGTTCAAGTAGGGCAAACCCTCACTGAAAGAGACTCGTTGACTTTGTGGGAAGCCGCCATCTAAGGGCTGGATAGCTCAGATGGTAAGAGTGCTGGTACGCAAAATTAGAGGTCTCGGGTTCAAGTCCTGGTCCAGTCAAAAAAATTTTTTGCCATTTTTCAATTTGCTCAAAAGTTTTTCCTTTATTCATAAAATTCTAACCTGAATTACATTCTCATTGATGCAAGCACCATATTATATCTATAAAACACCCTGTGCTGAATGCAGGACTTTGCTTTTTATGACAAAGCAAGGAAAGGTTTGCCTTAGAAGGCTTAGAATACAGTGAAATGTCGCAATAACGAATGCCGATATACCGAACATTCGGTTTAATATAACGAGCATACCCTTTGGCTCCCGATTTTTGTGTGCAAAATATGTGGCCGCAACTGCTATAGCGAGCGACTGCCATACTGAACAATTTTCATGGATCCCAGGATGTTCGTTATAGCGATGACATTCCACTGTACAGATTGGAAACACTAGCAATCAGTGTTACCAAAGTGAGCCTTAATTTCCAGACAAGTTTAACACAGAGCAAAATGGTTGCAATAAGGAAGGTAATAGCGAAGAGGTTCTTAACCTAATTTCCTTACAATATGATGCAGCATTTACAATGCATGGTCTGCTCTGGCAAACATGTTGGCTTCTAAAACCCAACACACACAGCAATCGTGCCTGGTGAGAGGTTTCTAGTGTACAATGCCAAGCCAATGATAAACCTGTCGACATAAATGACAGGTCTTTTCATTGGTGCATGTCTCCAAGTTGGCTTACTGTTGGCCAACCAAAATTCATGTGAGATGTTACATTTGGCTTGCTCAGAAATTCATAACACTCCAATATGTCCATCAAATTTACTATAAATTTACATATCATATACAAAGCACATCCATTGGCATCTAATCAATTTTGTATAGCACAAACAAAGCATTAGTATTGCTCCTTAAGTATTCATGTGCACCTTTACTGAAAGAGTAAATCTCAAAAGTTAGAGGGCCTGACGTTTCGCTCCTAGAAACACCCTTTGCCTTTGAGAAAGGTCCTGCTAGGATCGAAACGTCAGACCCTCTAACTTTTGAGATCTATGTACTGCATTTGCAGGCCAATTTAGTCAATGAACAGTTTTAACTTCACTCATAGTAAAAAGTTGACTCTTTGGGAGATTTCACAAAGCTTTATGATCCATTGGAAAACAACTTACCATGGGTAATGCACTATAGTTGTGACGGGTCATATAGATTTATTGCACTCCAAATTGCCTCACGATTAGCAGTAGTTGCAACGAGTACTCTAGCGAAGTCCAAAAGCCCTGTATTAGAGTTTCCAGTTCCACGGGATGCACAGCTCCCCGCCCCACAGCACGGCGTAGATGTGACCGATCCGTAGGCTGGCATCCTGCAGGGACGTGCCCAGCTGGGCCCCGCCGTCCATCAGCCGCCGGCAGCAGCCGACCATCTCCTCGGCGGTCACCGAGTCCTCCTTGCTCAGACCGGCTAGACCCAGCTCCTCCCGGCAGGCCTGGACGATGGCTATCTCCTCAAAGATGTACCTGGGTGAAGGGGCGACCGAGAGAACAAGGCCAGTGGTCGAACGAGACTTTGCACTTTGAGAAAGGTCCTGCTAGGATCGAAACGTCAGGCCCTCACACTTTTGAGATTTATGTATTGCAGGTCATTTTAGTCAGTGAGCAGTTTGCAACAGTTTTTATAATAACTTCATGCAACATAAGACCATAGATATAACATGATGCTTTGCGTTGAGGAGAATGTGATTCAATGAGGGTCTCCTGACGACAGGCAGAGTACACACTACCCTAAACCTTGAGCTACCGGCCCTTTTCAGAAAGAGAAGTGTTACATGGTGTCACCACAAACCTTCCACTACCGTGCAAACCTTCAAGTCTTATACAAAGAGCTCTGCTCCTCGTAATGTCATGGTTTAACCTGGGGAAATTTGCCAACCTTGCTCGGAAGCAGGGTTAAGCACGCTAACACCCAGGGTTATGCGTACTTCCTGGGAATTAGGAAAATTAGGAAGTGTGAGCCAGAGGCAGGATTACCTAGCCCCAGACCTGTGTGCATGTCGTTGTAAAGTCCTGTGAAACTGATCAGTAGTGCAAACTGACAAAGCAAAACCGCGGGGAAATAATAACAATCTGAATGATAGCCAATGCGCCAATCCAGCCTTCCCTTGTACTCAAGGTTCCTCAGACCCATTGGTTAAACAGCTGAGGCCACGACGCTAGTCAAACAGCATTTGCTCTCTGGATTTACCTTCGATGTGTCCTCCTGAGGGCCTTGATACGGAAACCATTCTCGAGGAGGAAGCTGATGAGATCTGGCAGCTGGGCAGACGCCGTCACGTTCAGTGTGCCTTTACAGGAGGTGTAGAGTCGGCCGGAATCGCTGCATGACAAAGCGTGATACGTGCACTCAACATCAACATCACTGGCAGCGGGATTTCACCGCATCTTTCACCAGTATCATCATTTGGTGATAGGCCTTTAGAGTGCCTGTGCTTCCAAACTATGGAATGTGCTACCTGCAGGTGTCTGTGATGCAGGGACTGGGGAATTGAAGTCTACATTGATTTTTTTTTATTGTCATTTAAATGATTTATCTGCATTTTTCATTATCTTTGAATAGTTTACAAGAGGAATGACACACAATAAATGCTTTTATCCCCTCGTGGGGATCCTCCTTGCTGACCTGTCTACGTGTGTATGTAAGTCTGTCCGTCCGTTGGTATGTAAGTCTATGTTCTGTGTTTATTCACTCTCTCCCCCGTTCCTTCGTGTACATGTATCTGTTTTGTCCTTGTCACTCTGCCTTTGAGAAAGGTCCTGCTAGGATCGAAACGTCAGGCCCACTAAATTTTAAGAATTATTATTATTACTATAAATTTTATTTTTGAATTGTTTTTCTTTTGTATTGCTTTTATTTTTTCATAAATTATGAGGGCTCGATATTTCGATCATAGCAGGACCTTTCTTAATGGCAGAGAAATACTTCCTGCCTTATAGAAAGTTCAGGCTATCATCAAAACATCAGGCCCTCCTAATTCATGAGGTTTGTATTTTGATCATTTTAGTCAGCAGCTTGCAACAATTTGTGCATATTGCTTTTGATATGTTGTCGGATAAGACGTCAAGGTTTGCAAAGTGGAAGGTTTGCGGTGACACCATGTAATACATCTCTTTTGGGAAGGAGTATGTGGCTCTGAAAAGAGCCGGCAACTCCGACCAGAGCAACATACTCCAACACCATGTAACACATCTCTTTTGAGGAGGAGTGTGTGGCTCTGAAAAGAGCCGGTAACTCTGATGCAGTTACCGGCAAGAGCCAGTAACTCCGGCAGAGTTAACAGAGCTACACACTCCATCTCAGAAGAGATGCATGGCAGTCAACGGTTAAATTGCTTCCGACTGATGCCTCCACCCCGGCAAAGACTAGTTGACTATTAGGAAAGGCCACCATCTGGTACGTTAATCCATGACGTCTCGGGTTCAAGTCCCGGTCCAATCAAAGTTTTCTTTGCAAATTGTTCAAATTTGTTAAAAAAGTTCCCAGTCAGTTTTATTCCTCGGTTTGTTTGACTCAAAAAAGAGATGTGCTAATACATGGTGCCAGTGTAAATTATTCTATTCGATGTTTTTTTTGTCGCTGCTTTGGTTGACCGACCTGACAATGTTCATCTCGACGTCGGCCAGGGAGCCGCGGCGAATCCTCTGACAGTCCCGCTCCCCCTCCGCCGTCCGGCGATGCTCCCTGATCCGATCGCTCAACTTCAGCAGGAGGCCCAGGTAGGTAAGGGCCCGCATGGGGTTGCGGGCGCAGTGGCGGCACATCCGCAGGCCGCCGCCCAGGAGGTCCGACAGCCGGCTCTCCGCCGCGGACACCTCGTCCAGCACCGCCATCTGGTGTGGCAGGGTGCTCAGGAACTGCGCACAGACGCAACGGGGAGGAGGAGAAGAGACGGATCATCGACACCTTGAGCACAAATTCCTTTTGTGAGTGAGCGGAGCTGTAGGGGCAGAGCATAGAGCTCTATACAAAAACTAGAGTGCGCACTCCCCTATCAACGCGCGGTACGAACGTGTGCCGACAGGGACGTGCATCCACCATTACCAAAGAGGTCAACTTCAGCTCGAAGTGCCCGCCTGTCAGTAGCAATCGTGCATAATATGAATGGGGAAAGGTATAGCCGAAAGGTAGAGAATGCGGAAACTAAAATGTCATGGTTTTTAGTAATAAAGGAAAGGCCATCAATACCTCAAGGGATTGTCAAATTTTAATGTCCTACTTTCTTTTGTAAAAATTGGGATTAGTTTGCCGTGGTTTGCCCCATAGAGATTTGCACCTCTATGGTATTGGCGTCGCAGTCCCCTTGTCGGCACGCGCCACGCGATGAGTGCGCACTCTAGTTTATTTATAGAGCTCTATGGGGCAGAGTGCACAGGAACTAAAACACAGACGCACTCCAGAAACGGACCAGTCTGTCAACGTGAGGAAAGTTGTTCGCATACTCACGGCAAGCCACTGCAGCTCGACGCCTTTGTAACTGAGCATCACATGGCCCTCCCTGGACACACCGGTCACGCCGCCGAACACCAGCTTCTTCCCTAGGAAACAACGAGTACCAGTGACTGTCTTGTGACCACTTTCAAGAGAGGAAACAGGCTCTGCAGCCACACCAAGTCAAGATCAAAGTTAGCGTCATAGTATAGCATGATGTTTGCGTCGAGGAGAATGTAATTCAATGAGGGTCTGCCCTGCTCGATTTGATAAACACCGAGTGCTCAGTGCTTTGCCCGATGCCTGGTGGGATGCTTGGGCATCGGGCGGGATTCAAACCCGCAACTCCCGCTTTCTAGTGCAGATATCTTAACCACTTGACCACCGAGCTTAGGAATTTATCAGGCATCGGGCAAAGCACTGAGCACTCAGTGTTCATCACGCTGAGCAGGGCAAACCCTCATTGAATAACATTCTCCTCGACGCAAACATAATGTTATATCTATGATGCAATGCAGTACCCGCCGCTATTCAAGCCTCGACCAGCTTGGTTGTCAAACAGTTAAGACGTCTGCACTGTTTGAATCCCGCCCGAGCTGCCTTAAAAAAAATTTCAACAGGCATTGGGCAAAGCGCTGAGAAATCGGTGTTTATCCCTTTGAGCAGGGTAAACCCTCACTGAATTAAACATTCAGTTTGCAACCGTTCTCTGTATTTACTTTGTGAATTGAAAGTTGGCCTACGCCCTGAACGCAGTTATACCTTCCAGGTTCTTGGTGATCTCGGGGTGGTTGGCGTGGAGCTTGCTGATGGATCGCAGGCAGGCCCTGAAGGCGCCCACGTCCCACCGGGACATCCACCTCAACTCCTCCAGGCCCAGAGCCTCCAGCAGACTCTGGTGGAGGCGCTCTGTCTCCTGCCGGACCGGCTGGCTGGACTCGGCATTCCGTCTGCCGGCGGGAACGCCGTCTCTCAGCCAGGAGCTGGAAAGAGAAGGAGGATCCTACGGTTGATGCTCTCTCGGGGCGGGGGTGGGAGGGGAGGGGGAGCTGGGGAGGTCATGGGTAGATATTTAGGAGGGAGTGATTAGGCCGTCCTTTGTACTGAAAGGAGTCTTTGGCTGGACTTGGCATTCTGCCTGGCAGCGGAAACACAATCTCTCAGCCAGGAGCTGAATGAGAAGGCAGTAACCCACGGTTGATACTCTCTCGAGGCGGGGGTGGGAGGTGAGGGGGGGGGAGCTGGGGAGGTCATGGGCAGATATCTAGGAAGGAGTAAATAGTCCGTCGTTTGTACCAAAGGGAGCCCTTGACTGGACTCGGCATTCTGCCTGGCAGGAGGAATGCCGTCTCTCAGCCAGGAGCTGAAAGAGAAGGCAGTAACCCAAGGTTGATACTCTCTCAGAGGGGGGCATAGGAAGGCATGGGTAGATATCTAGGAGGGAGTGATTAGTCTGTCGCTCGTACCGAAGGGAGTCCTTGGCCCGCTGTCTTTTGGTGGTGGTGGTGGTGGGGTTGGCCTTGGGGTCCGGCTTGCCAGTGTAGGCATAGTACGACTGATGCCACTCCACCGGCCGTGGGAAGGGACGGGGTCGGCTCGTGGACAGCTCCCGCAGGCCGCTGGTTGACAGACTGCAGCTCTCCAGGACACCGCTGACCGTCGCGTAGATGTCCTTGGACAGCAGGCTGACCGTGACTGAGCGAAAGACCGAGCGGCCTGCAGAGGGCGACAAACAGCATCCAATGCCATAAGGCCACTGCACTGGCTGCACAGACATAAGTAACCTATACCCTTTATCTTACCATCACTATTCATATAAAGAAATCTGGTGAGATGCTGTGGACCACTGATTGGCCTTTGGGAATTTTGTTTTCTTAATTTCTGGAGTGCTATTGTTCACGTAAACATTTTATGTACAATTATTTTCTTAAGGAGAAAGGTTATCAAAGTCACACGATGTATCGCTGCTGGTAGCGATGTTTCGGTTGCTATAACTGCTAACTTTTTTTTTTTTAAATAGATGAGAAAATAGCGGGCACCAGAATGTAATGTCATGAAGACTGCCATCTGAAAAAAAGTATGGAAGTGAAGAGCACCACCATAGAAAAAAAAAAACTTTGGGGCATGGGCATCACTGTGTAGCGTCAAATCTAAACGCGCTTCCCGCACCTTGCTGGGTTGTGTGGTCCGACTGCTTGTTGCGCAAGTAGAAGGTGAGATCCTTGGGCAAGATGACATGGGCCGACTCCTCTCGGATGCCATCCAGGTGTGCATAGAGCTGCTTGAGTGAGTGCTCATTCACGGCCTGGATCAAAGAGGGGGGCCAGAGATCGCTCAAAGAGATCGCTCAAAGAGATCACCCAAGGGGATCGCAAAGATTCATGAGCAACTTGCTCAAACTCAAAGGAGGTGGCGTGCATTTCCATACTGTTTTTATTGTAACATAATTTTTTATTTATTTTTATTTTGGAAAAGAAAACTGTTACTGGAGCAGGACTTGAACTTGATACCTCTGGTTAAATGCTTCTGACTGGTGGCCCCACTCCGGTAAATACTGGTTGACTATTTGGGAGTGCCATCGCCTAAGCCTTTTTAGGCTAAGTGTTGGATAGCTCAGATGGTAAGAATGCTGGTGTTGCAACACCAGAGGTCTCAGGTTCAAATCCCGATCCAGTCAATGTTTTCTTTGCCATTTTTCAAAATTGATATACAAAAATGTTGCAAACTGCTTACTGACTAAAATTGTTTAAATTGTTTCTCATTATTTCCTTTATTTATTTCATTTTAGAATTGAATTATTTTTGACTGGATTGGGACTTGAACCGAGGCCTATGGTTTTCAACTTTTCATAATGTGTATATTTGAGGTAATTGAGGGGGTGGTTTGCAATATTGTAATTTGTACTTTTATTTTGAATAAAAAAAACCAACTTCACCCTTGAACTTAGACTAGAGTAGAGGCAGGTGTCCCCCCCCCAAAAAAAAGGGATGGGGGTGAAAATGTTTTTAAAAAGAACAAAAATGATTGGCTAAGACTTAGTCCGAGTAACTTGGATCCGACAAGTCACCCTTTTTTTATCGAATTTTGAAATTTTGAAATTTGGGTCACCCGAATCTCAAAATTTCAAAATTCGATAAAAAAAGGGTGACTTGTCGGGTCCAAGTTACTCGGACTAGCTAAGACTAAGAGGTAGTCCGAGTAACTTGGACCCGACAACTCAAGTCACCCTTTTCTTTATCAAATTTTAAAATGTTGAGGTTCGGGTGAGCGGGGTGACTACAGTCACCCGAACCTCAACATTTCAAAATTTGATTAAAAAAAAGGGTGACTTGTCGGGTCCAAGTTACTCGGACTAGCTAAGCCAGTAGTAAGACTAAGAGTAAGAGGCTAGAGCATTGGCACAATGTTCATGTTTTCCTGGCACGATGAGGACAGTTGGCCAGTGTACTGTAAAATTTAATTATTTCTACAGTCTAGCCATGGGTCAGTGAAAACTCTACACCTTCATAGTCCGAGTAACTTGGACCCTCACAATCCCCTTTTAAAAAAAATTGAGATTTCGGGCGATGTAGGGTCCAAGTTACTCGGACTAACACCTTCACTAGTCCGAGTAACTTGGACCCGACAAGTCACCCTTTTTTTTAATCGAATTTTGACATTTTGAGTGTAGGTCACCCGAAACTCAAAATGTCAAAATTCCTTCACGACACACGGGGATGATTACGCACTCTCTCCTTGGGATATTGGCCGAAAAAGTCGGGATGTACGGCGAAGAGGAACGGACGAAGGACCTCAGCTGTCTGGGCAGTGGTTAGAGGGCTGCACCGCAATCTCAGTGGCCCAAGCAGCAGAGGGGGACATGATCTGTGACGGAGGATTAATAGGAGTAAGACATCGATGACCAATTCAAATTTAGACGATTTCTCTTGTCAAGACAGGAGTGGAGTGGTGGACATGTGGACCGTCCTTGGTTTTTGACCAGCCAGACCAAAGTTTGCACCGGTGGGCGGTACCGGTGAAGTGGCAGTCGTACAATGTACTTCGCACGACAGATATTATAAACAGTACACGCTTAAGTTACCTGCACAATGCAGAACGAAACGGTCCCCAAACGGACCACATATCCCTCACGTTGACTACATTTGGTTTGAAGATGTTAGAAGAATTTTCCCATGTAGAATTAAAATTACGGCATTGTTCAATTAAGATTCACAAGTTCGGTCGGGAGGTTCATCGCTTGTTGACTTGTTGTCGTTTCTTCAAGTTGTAGTGAGCCCTCTAGCGGCGTGATTTTCACAGCTTTGAGGTTATTCCAAAAAGAGAAAAGGATATCGTTTCGATAGAATATGTTGTAAGGGGTACGACCTCTTCTTTGTCTTTTTGATGTGCCCCAAAGAATATCACAAATTATTTATCTTATCAGAGTACACAATTAATGCATGAACATATACCCATTCTGCCATTACAAAGGTGCTTTGATAGGATCATGACACATTGAAACATAAGGTGCTCTATTTTTGAAAAATTCTGCACCAATTTTAAAAAACAGAAGCATGACAGAACATAACATTTTTTAGAGATCATCCTATTGGACCTAGATTTTCCAACAAACTCAGTGCTACAAAGGGTCAACTTATTAAGTTGTTAGGGAAATTAAAACCACATAATCATTGAATTGTCAAAAGTAATTTTATTCAAAACAATTTCAGGACAAAATGCTACCCGTGAAAAAATAATAATATTTAACTAAAATAAAATAAAGTAGAAGCAAACTGACTGGGATTTTAAAAACAATTTGAACAAAAAGAGAACATTTTTGCTGGACTGGAGTTTTCTAAATAAATTGAAATGCAATGCACAGGAAATATCACCCCGAAATAAAAAGATCAAATCCTTTAGCTCATTGTCTGTCCAAAGTGATCTAAAGTAAAGGGGTAAAATAATGATATCTTGGTTCAAATTTTCTTTTATTTTCTTTCCAAAGGATTTACTTGTTCCTTTGCTCCTGGGAAAAGTTTCTTTTTAACAATGACCTAAATCAAACCGCGGGATGAATTTAAAATTCATACTTTCATTACTTTTAGATAAACTGCCATGAACTTGCGTTCATTTCATTTCTAGAATAGAAAACAGACCTGAAAAAAACCTTAAATTGCCAGCAAATGGTAAAGACTGTCAGGTATACTTCCAATATTTAACTTTTGAAGCACAAGGTTGCTGCTACTGATACCTTTATTTTCAAGCGGTATCGTATGCCTTGCACACAAATCATATGGACAAATTTCCTTGTTAGTAGATTGACTAGGGCCTTGTTTGATCGGAATTCACAAGAATGAACCAAACCTGTCATCCTTATTTGGAATCTGAAGTCAATTTATATCTTCTTTTTAATACAGAAAGATACATTCTGCTGTCTTTGGCAGGTATCAAACAACAAACTGCATACTAATCATGGTGATATGGTGTGAGTAAATCCACAATTTGCCCTTAGTAATCCAATGGGTATTCCAAACCTTCGCAGAAATCTTATTGAAACAGAGCTAAAGGTAGTGTAAAAAAAAAACCAATTTAAAGCAAAATGATCTTTTTCAAGAAGATATATACATCCTGGAAAATAAATGGCATGTAAGAATTCTGCCTTTGAGAAAGGTCCTGCGAAGATCAAAACGTCAGACCCTCCTAATTCCTAACATTTTCAATAGTGCACAAGTCAAGACAGGTTGCAGAGAAACAATAAATCATACATTTTTCTTTTGTGGTGGTACTATGAGTATGTGGATGTTTGAGAAGCACCAGAGGTCTTATTTCTGGAATAAACCAAACTTATCACCACAAACTATTCCTGACTTGCTACCTCCAACATAAAGATGCCTGAAATTTTATCTTGCATGTATAATTTAGGACGTATCATCAGCGTTTCCACAACTAAATCATCATCACCTACTGCCAAACTTTATTTGTGTCTTCGTGAAAACTAGTATTATGGCCAACAGTAGGTGTCTTCTCTTTCTTTATACTTCATTTTGAAACGTTCATGTTAGGCTTGAATCTATACGGAAAATCCTTCAGAACTGAAGTAGGTGTCTGATATGATGTTCCCCGTTATTTAGACAAGCTGTAAAAGTGTTTGCTTCACTGGGAAACGGCACTTGGTGCCGTCTCCTCAGTGCTTAGTGTCTCCAACAGGTTGTCCACCCCGCCATCTGTGTCCGGCACCACCTCATGCAGGACCACCGCCTCCGAGGCCTCTCCCTCCACAAGGCCCGGCACAGAGGCGTCCATGTCGTGCGCCACGGTGAGAACAGTGACCGTCACGCCGCACTCCTCCGTGTTCTGTAGGATCTGCAGGGTGCCCTCCTCCGAGCTCTGCTGGACGGCGCTGTGGATGGCCGCCGCGTCTGCCTCCGACAGCTGCAGCGCGTTGCCGTGCTCGTCCACAATCTGGTAGAGCTGCTCCAGCTCCTGCTGGTTGGTCAGCTTCACCGGAGGCTCTACCACCGCGGCTGGGTGCTGGGCTGGGACTGGGGTCGTCTGAGCCGCGGCCGGGGCCGGAGCCTCGCCCGGCTGGAAATCGTCGCCGAACGTGTTGATGCTGTGCTTCTGGTAGAGGTGGCTGAGGAGGCTGTGCTTGTGGGCGAAGGGGATCCGGCAGGCGCTGCAGCGGAGCGGCCGGCGCTTGCTGTGGACGCTCATGTGCAGGATCAGCTGGGCCTTGTCGCGCGAGGAGAAGGCGCACTCCAGGCACTGGTAGCGGAAGAGGTTGTCGTGGCCCTTCTGGTGCTCCAGCAGGGTGTAGCGGTCGGGCAGGACCTCGGCGCAGACGGTGCAGGGCAGGCCGGCCGGCACGGCCGTGTGCATCTGGCCGATGTGGGCGCTGACGTCCGACTGCTGGTGGTAGCGGGCGTCGCAGTGGGGGCACTTGTGGCAGGACTGTAGGGCCGTGTGCTTCCACAGGTGCTCCTTCAGGCTGCTCTTCTGCGTGAAGCTCTGGTCGCACATGCCGCACATGAAGGGCTTCTCGCCCGTGTGGATCCGCATGTGCCGCTTCATGCGATAGCCGGCCATGGCCGAGTAGTTGCACAGGGAGCACTTCACTTTCTCCCTGGGGCTCTTCTTCGTCTCGGCTCCCCTGCTCTCTGCTTTCGGCATCGTTGCGCGAGCGTCTAGTCCGTCTATGTTGAGAGGTACCAGGAATATTCTCTAGGCAAGAGTCAATGAGGATTTATGGACACGCTCTGATGAGGATCAAGGTAGCTGAAATGACTCCTTTGTCCTGAACAAATGATACTGGAAACCTACAAGAGAAAAGGAGGGGAAAAAAATACACTTATCATACTCAGTTCAATTACACATACATTCCTGACCAAAGATCCTAGAGCATGCGAAGCGCACAAGATAGGCTACTCTGCGCAAAAGATGAAGTCGCTCAGCGGCCATTTTAGTAAGCAACAGAGTCCTCTATGATCTGCTTTGGGTGCTCCGGGACCGGAAGTGAAGCGAGAAAGATACTGATGAACCTGCAAGTAGAAAACAACAACCGCTCTTCCCAAAAAGTGCTGTGTCATGTTACTCACAATACAAGGTCAGTGACATTTCCCCCTGATCATGAATTGTGGTTCATGATCATATCCCGGAATACTCTAGTCTCTTTCTTTACCTTTACAGTAGAAGGTTTCCTTATCTAAATGCAAGGAAGTCATTAGTCACTACCCCCTCACCTGACGCAGTTATTTATCATTGTTGTCACTGCTACTGACATTGAAGTCACTTTCATTGCTGCAATCAGCGCATTCACACGTATCGCCGACGTTCTCCGTTTGAAAGCAGGGGACGCCGTACACCAGGTGGTTGATGTACTTTTTCTGGCTGGTTTTCCGCAGCCGATGGGCCATCCTGGCCAGGTTGATGGGCTTCAGGTCCGTGGCCAGGGTCTCCTGTGGCGCCTGCCGCATCAGGACGTCGTTGACAATGTCCATGGCGGGCTCCTGGAGGTTGGTGACGGCCCGGGCCTTGATCTTGGCCGACACCAGCGACTTGACCACGGCCCCCCGGTCGGGCGCGTGGATGTGCCCCTGGGGCCCTGTCGTCATGCTTCCCGCCCGCTCCTTGACGTAGGCCGGGCAGCGCACCTTCTTGTTGCGGATGCTGCACTGCCAGTCCGTACTCAGGCCCCGCGCTCTCTTGATGTTGTAGACGTAGCCGTGGGCGTCAATCAGGCGTGGACGGCTACGCTGCGACGAGGCGGGCATGATGCGATACCCCATGGCTAGGGCTCCCTTGCTCAGCATGGCTCTCTGGGAGGAGCCACATTCAGGCGATGGCTCTAGCTCCCCCTGCGCCTGCCTGCCGTTCTCACCGGCGACGTCAAACAACTGCTCCGAGATGCTGTTCTCCGCGCTCCCTTTGCGGGTCAATGACGACAACACCTCCAGCCCGAAACCGCCCTCATGGGAGTGGAACTTGCGGCTGGCCACAAACGACCCCCGCTTCTGCTTGAGAACGGCGGGGCACTCGGCGGCCGTGTCTCTGAGAATGCACTGCCAGTGGGTCACCCGCCTCCGCACCGCCTTGATGAGATACACAAATCCATTCACCCGGTCTACGAGCCTGGGCTTGCCGTACCGGACCAGATGCGGCACCTTCTTGGCTTCCCCACTCCTGGGCTCCTGCAGTTCGCTGGTCATGGCGTTCAGCACCGTCTTGCTCAGCTTGGTGCCCTTCAACAGTTTCCTGGGTGCCTGGCGCCTGCTGCTGCTGCTGCTGCTGCTGCAGTTTCCGACGCCGCTGCCAATGAAATCCACATGGTCCAGCACAAGCTCCGCCATGTGGAGGTGAGGCTGGGGCCCGGGGGTGAATGAACCTTTCCTCTGCTTGACTGTGGCCCGGCAGGCCACGCTCCTGCCCCGGACGGTGCACTGCCAGTCTGTGATGCCGCGGCCCCGGGCTCGCTTGACGTTGTACGTGTAGCCCAGGGCGTCCACCAGCTTGGGCTTCAGCAGGCGTGGGATGTGCACCGGCCCCGGCGACTCTGCGGGGCCAGGGGACAGTCCGGCCCGGGCCTCGTCATCCGGTTCACCTTCATGGGGCAGCTCCGTCACAAAGGGCACCTCAAGTGTCTCCGAGATCTCGATGACCTGCTCTATCATCATCTCCTGTACGGCGGTGTCTTGGACAACTTCCATCCTGGATTCCCCGAGGCTATTATCCCCCCTTCCCCCTCAGTATATGCCCAATCTTGATACAACAACAGCGCAGCTGTTTTTGATTCAGCACCAGTTTATGGCAGTGACTGCATGCCAAAGATTAATGCCAAACAGTTGCTCCTGAAAAGACAGTAACAAAAAGACCGTGCAGAATTCAGTTTTCGAATTTTCAGAAATTTTGAAAGAAGAAAAATACTATGTGTGTATTATCCCAGAAAAATACAAAAGATTTTTTCTAAACTGGTGACATCACCAGGGAGCCTTTCTAAAAACCTGGCTCTTTTTAAAATTATGTTTTGTGTGCAATTTTTTTTCCCAGCCAACATGGAAAACAGTTGCATAACTGTCCTAGGTTAGTAATTTGGGTGAAAAAAAATTCTAAGCACATTCTACCCTTTCCTTTGCACTGTGCTTATTTAGTTTTTAATTTCAAATTTAAAAGCTGTCCGGGTATTCAGCAATTCTACATTGAATTGAAGCGGCCAATAATAGCAATATGGCAAGTCTGAATTGACAATACTACTTACTAAATACTAGGAAAGATCAAAAGATGAACCCAAAATTCCATAACTGAATCCGACTATTTTCAGGAACAACTGTTTCACATTAATTTAGCATCATTCTAACGTAACAGAGTAGACAAAATATATGAGACCTTAAAGTACAAATACAATGTTGAATGTATGAAACATTATTAAATATTACTGGTATTAATTAATCATTTAGCTCACTGTGTCATACAAGAAACTAGTTGCGGTAACCTTAGTCCGTAGTTGCAGTAACCGTAACCCTCATCCTCCCGAAGGTCGGAGACCTGATGGAGGATGAGGGTTAAGTTACCGCATGGTACCGCAAGTTCGCAACCATGCCGCAATGAACAAAACACTTACCTTCAACAATCACATTCACAGAAAACGAACACACTAATTTTTCTTTGAAACGGTTTTCTTTCAAAGGTTTGACTCAAACTTTGAGCGCTATTGTTGTGGGGTTAAGAATAGCTTTGGGGAGAGGAAAACGCGCCAATTTGCGGTGGGGTAGTATTTTACAGAAATAATGACAAAACCCGTCTTTTTTGGACTCAGACTTGCCAAGCATTTTATCCTTTACTCTTTAGACGAGTCCAGGCACAGGCGAGACTTAAAAAAAAAACCTGTCGGGACCGAAGTTACTTGGTGCTTTAACGCAGGCCGGGCAATGGTCCACGGACTGTGTCGATGCAGCAGACATCTCTACTAAATGTCCAAGGAGTAGAAAACATGTAATATTTTAACCATACGTATCTACGTGTATACTTACGAGAGAAATTCTCCTTAAAAACGAGCATTTTACCAGCGGAAAACTGCGACGATTTTAATGCCAACTCGAGCCACGCTTGAATAGTTGAGCATGGGCCTAAATTTGAGCAAGATAAAAGCTACGGTGTTCCATGAAAGACGCGCAATATTTGAATAAAGTTTTAAATACATGTAGTTCCTGGTTGAAAAAAAAATACATGTAATAATGAAACTATTGATTTCAGGTACAACATTATAAACACATCATCTTTTTACAGGAAAAACTTATATGTATATATACGATTTGTGTTTAGCCAGGAAAGTGCTTTCAGGAAAAACTCTACGTGTTGTACCATGGAGGAAGGAATTGTTGTATCATAATTGATACACTAGAATGGAAGGTCTACAATTATTACGAATACAAAAAGCTTACCGGTGTAGTTTAGTAAAAGAACAAAACTTCTCATATCTTTGAAAAGTTAATTAGCCAGCCCAACTAAATAAACTTTTTAAACCAGGCATGTGAGCAGGTCATGGAAAAAAAAGAGGAAAACTTATTTTAGTTGTTTAGTCACTAAACAAAATCCCATTATTTTTTATTCAAATTCACTCATGGGCGCTAAAATACGGAGCCCCTAAAGGGACATTCTAAAACAAATAAAAATGTGATATATATAAAAATGTTGCAAACTGTTGACTAAAATTACCAAAATGCAAACTTTAGAATTTAGTGGGCCTGACGTTTCGATCCTAGCAGGACCTTTCTCAAAATAAAAATGTGTTAATTATTTTGCGCATGAAATCATTTATTGTTACAATTCTACTTTATATTTATTAATGTACTGAGGGAACGGTTCAATTGTGACAATTTGTCCCATCCCAGTCCGTTATTGAGCCCCAAAATAACTATGTCGAGAATAAATTATTCAATTCTTTTATTTTTTTGGAACGTCCCCTCCCATAAATAGCCAGCTTGAACAATGAACTTAATTACTTGGGCAGGCTGATTGGCTTGATCAATTATTCGGGGGCGCTTAAATGCACTAAATGGGGTCTCACTCTATTGATTGGTATCAAATCTAATCGCTTTGGGTCAAATCCCCAGAGTATAATTGCTTCAAACATGGTCTGCTTTTTTTTCACGAGTATTTCCTATTGTCGTATACAATGCATTGCATTCTTGCTCTCTAACTTGCAAACAAAATGGAAAAACGAAAAAATCGTTCAAAACAACATGACTTGGAAGCATGAACAGTTTATTTGGACAGCACATTATTTGTTTCATTTACAAGAATTATGAAGTCACAATGCAACAGGATCCAAAATACTAGAAAAGAATGAAGGGGGGGGGGCTGAATAAGCCACACTCCTCACTGGCCCTCACATAGCGTGCCTTGTCAGCACGTTGTTGCCCGAGGTGAATTTTGGGAGTTCATGGACAAAAGTTGGTTCGGATGCTGTGAACGTCTGTGCCCCCACAGTGCATTTCTAGCCTGTCAAAAATTGCCAGGGAGAAATCTGTGGAACAATTGTCAAACCAACTCTTGCCTGTACCGCCAAAATGCAGCCCTGATGGCACAATACAATACTGGTCACTCAAACCTTCATTTTTTTTTTTTATGTAGACTTTCAGTTGGGAAAGTTAGTAATTTTTCTTTTTTTAAAGATGTTCCAGGGAGAAGAAAACACAGTCAGAATACCAGGAAAATGTATAAATATTTATCTGCAGTTGAAGACAAAAATTCGATTCAGACTGGAAATGCCAAAATCCAAGGCTACAGAAATGTTATATTTGCTGAAAAATATCCCCCTTTCATCATGAATCAGATGACCAATCACCAATGTTTATTCAATGTACTGAGCTAAAACCTTTCCCGTATGTGATGGGTGCTTACTGTTTAGAAGTACATAAAACGTGAACAAAGTTGTGTGATTGACCAATCCATTTTCCATTGCTTGAGTCCCATTGTCACAATCCTGATGTTGTCGGCTTTATATCATTATTCCCAAGCAAACATATCTTGGCTTCTACATAAAACATAATCTTTGTGCAGACCTTGTCAAGAAAAAAATGGCTAAAATGTTTAGCCCACTGCACTTTTATTTTTTTTATCCAGCAAATTCAGAATGGAAATATTGCTGATGCGTGTGAAATATTTGGATATTTCAATTGATAATTAAATGGTCTTTGACATGAAATGGTCTATAATGAAATGTTGGTCTTTGTACTTTTTAGTCCTTGACACACATCATCAAATCAAATAAAAGAGAGTTTCTAACTACATAGTTGTTTGAAAGTAATATAATACAAAATTATCACAACTATGCAAATCTCCAACAACCCAAAAAACAACAAACAAGGCGTGATACTTCCATTTAGAAGGACCTTTCTCAAAGACAGAACCTTGGAGAAAAGTCCGCAATGGATTGAAACATCATGCCCTCTGAAGTTGTGAGTTTTAAAATTACGTACATAGTTGTTTGTGAAAAAAGAAAATAGCATGACAAAAACATATCATTATATTATTGAAGGCATGATAAACACAATTGGTATATATCTCACGCACTTGGCAAACTGCAGGAGAGGTTCTGTACAATTCTAACAGTAACAACGACGAATCAAGAAAACTTAAAAGAAAACACCTCGACAAGTCTACTGCTATTGAAAACTCCCCAAAAAACATAAAACAACTATCTGTACACACTCTTGTTCATCCCTTAAGGTATCTTTGTCAGAAAGGAATCTACATCAGGGCAAAATGTTTCTTTCATGGAAATGCTATGTTCCAACTTCCACTAGGATTAGAAAAAAAGCCTCTACGTGGAGCAGTGACCCTATGTTGTTGTTGTTTTTAAGTCTATTTACAGTTTCTAAAAAAAATCTGAACTAAAAAAAAAAAAAAAAAAATGGGCTTTACAATATTTACGATGAGAGACATCACCAGGGTTAACGGGAAAAGATTGGCACTATGTTCCACCTGCTATCAAAACTTATGATTAACTGTGGGGCACAAGGCAATGCAAGACAGCACTACACGGCCAATCACCGGCATGATGGATTATCCTTTGTGAGTACAGTAACAGTGGATCATAAGATTATTCGTAACAAATCTTACAGTAGACAGTGCACATCAGTTTAACAAAGTGCACATCGCATCTCTCTCTCTTTCCGGACCTTCTGCTTCCACATTCTATTCTGCGGCAGGCCGAAGCCATCCACTTTTTCACAGCAACAGGGCTGGACCCAAAGTATGCATCTGGTCAGTCACAAACAGGGCAGTGAGGCGGTTTAGTCACAGGAGCCCGAGTCTGTGGCCTTGGACATGGGACAGGGAAGGGTGTGAGAATCCTCCCAAATAAACCTGGTGACCCATCTGTTTTGCATACGAATCAAGATACAAAAGAAGCACACAAACTTAAACCATTACCCCTCATCCCCCCCCAAAAAGAAAATAAAGGGGAAAAATGAAAGAAAAATACCATAGGATTCTCGCTACATTATCAACCTTTACAGAAAATGAAACGATAAAGGCTAAGTCTACATTAATTTACTTGGAATCACTAAAAATTGTAACATTAATGGTAAAGTTAGAACACGTTGTCTCAATATATATACAGCAGGAGTATAAAAAAAAAAAATTGGTGAGTTTACATTTGATTTGAAGTTCTCCGATTCAAGTTGCACATTCTGCTGTTCAGCTCCAATTAATTCAATTAAATTCATTTACAGGTGACAGATAAAAACAAGGCTCAACAGAAAGGGTTAAAATTTATGCAGTAAAATTCCCACCACTTACACTGATTGTGGACGATGGCCAACAATTTAAGGTCAAGTATAATGATGGTGCAATGTGCATGTAGTGGACCACCCGGTCTGAGGATCAATCAATTACAAAAATAACCACAACAAACTCCCAAACGCTATAAGATTGCTACTCTGTAAAGCCGAGTGGGTAAAAACAGAACTCAAATCAAAGATGAAAAATGAAAATAAAATAAATAACTTCAAATGGGTACAGAAAGGTAGACGTGGGCATCGCCATCGCAGGCGTACTGCCACTGCATGCACAGCGCTGCAATCTATTGACAGGACTGATTAATAATAACCATTACTTCACTGCATTGATACATTTTGTATGAATTAGTAGTACACATGCAGCCGAGATGGCTGAACAAAAAAAGGAGTCTCTAAATTGCAACCTTTTTTATGTGCTGTACTATTGGGGAATATAGAGTTCTCCATGGCTTCAATTTCATCCTACCCTACCAAAATTTGTGCATTTACAACATTAGGTAGCTGATATCTAGACACCTTCAGCTTTTGCAGTGCCCTGTTCGAATGATTGGCTAAGCAGCGCTTTTCACGGTTGTCTTTGACTCATCATATACTGGCAGGAAATCGTTCTTGTTTTACTTTTTAAAAGGCATCAGAAAATGCCCTTTAACACTAAAATGAAAACCAAAACGAGCCACTGTACCCACTTCAGGGTCTTGCATCGAAAGCAGAATCAGCACACGGGTCTGTGCTTAGAATGACGATTTGATCTTCGACAATCAAGGGGGGTTCAACAGACTGACAGTCAGGCAATGGAAATAGACACAGGTCATTGAGACCTTGCACTCAGGGGGCAGAGTCGTCGACCTCCCTTCCTTACTGCTCCTCAACAAAGAGGTAGATGGTTCCGTCATCGGCAACCTCTTCCTCATCGTCCTCCTCCGGGCCCTGACTAATGGGTTGGTTGGCCGGGATGAGAATGGATTCAGTCTGGGTGATGACGTTGGGCTGGCTCTCAGCTTCGGCTGCCACCTCCTCGCTGGCTTGGGCTTTCTGAACTTCCTCCTCGGCCTGCTCCGGGACTACTGCGGGCAGGTTGTCAGCTGCGGGCAGGTCTTCTGCTGCGGGTAGGTCGTCTGCTGTGGGCAGATCGTCTGCAGGGGGCAGGTCGTCTGCAGAGGGCAGGTCGTCTGCTGCCGGCAGGTCATCTGCCGTCTTGGCGTCCTGCATGGCTGCGTCCTTGTCCGCAGCCATCTCCGCCTTCTCCTCCTGGGACGCCTCTCCTGCGGTCTCCTCCTCCAGCTGACTGGGACTCTCCTCTTCCTGCGAGGTGGACGGCTGGCTTCCCTCTTCCTGCACCTGCATCAGCACCTGTCCCGGCATGAGACCGTCAGCGATGCCCTCCTCCGGCTGCTCACCCTGCTGCACGCTGGCCAGAGAGCCGTTGACGATTTGGATGTTCTGTTCCAGGTTGGCCACAGAGCCGTCTGCATTCTGGGAGACAGTCAGCACCGTGACAGGACCGCCTTCCTCGCCCTGGATGATCTGCAAGGTCCCGTCGGCCGTGCCCTGCTGCATCGCAGCCTGGATGGCCTCGGCGTCCTCCTGCGAGAGCTCCAGGGTGTTGCCGTGCTCGTCCACGATCTGGTGCTGCTGCTCGGACATGGCCATCCGCTGGCGGCGGGTCACCTTCTTGCCCGGGGAGCCTGTATCGCCGGAGTCCTGCCGCTTGCGCTTCAGGCCCACCTGGGAGGGCGGCTCCTCCTCCGGCTGGATGTTGTGCTTCTTCTGCAGGTGGTTGACCAGCGTCTGCTTGTGCTTGAAGGTCTCCTGGCAGTCGCTGCACTGGAAGGGGCGCTCCCCCGTGTGCACCCGCATGTGCACCACCAGGTGGCGCTTCTGCGGGGCCGAGTACTCGCACTCCAGGCACTGGTAGATCTTCTCGCCCTTGTGCGTCTTCTGGTGCTGCATGAAGCTGAAGCGGTCGGTGAAGCCGTTCTCGCAGACCTTGCAGATGAGGGGCTGGCCCTGGGTGTGCATCTTGCGGATGTGGGTCTTCATGTCGGCGTGCCGGCCAAAGGTGGTGTCGCAGTACTCGCACTTGTGCGCCGGGCGGGAGCCGGCGTGCTTCCACAGGTGCTCCTTCAGGCTGCTCTTCTGCGAGAAGCTGTGCTCGCACTCGCCACACTGGAACGGCTTCTCGCCGGTGTGCACCCGCATGTGGCGCTTGAGCTTGTAGTTGTCGGTGCTGGCGTAGTCGCACAGGGTGCAGCGGTACGGCTTCTCGCCGGTGTGGGACCTCATGTGCCGCTTAATCTTGCTGGCCTCCACGCTGTAGTACTCACAGAGCGGGCACTTGTGGGGCTTCTCGTGGGTGTGCATGTACTTCATGTGCCGCCCCAGCTCGCCCGAGGTCCCAAAGGCCTTGTCGCACAGCTCGCACTTGTAGGGCTTGGTGCCGCTGTGCGTGTTGAGGTGGTTGCGGAGGAGGGTGGAGGTGCGGAAGATGCGGCCGCACTTGTTGCACTCGTGCACCTTGGGCTCCCTGGGGCTGGCCGGCGTCTTCTTGGCCCGGCCCAGGACCTGGTCGATCAGGCGGCCGTCGTCGAACTTGGGCACCATGTACTTCTTGCGCTTCTTGGGCGAGTCCTTGTCGTCCAGGCTGGTCTTGGTGACCGGCTCGTCGTCGTTGTCCCCGGCGTAGAAGTCGTAGACCGAGTGGTCCTGGATGGTCCGCTGGCCGTCCTCGCCCTCCACCACCTCCCGGACGATCACGATCTGCGTGTTCATCGGCACCACCACCTCCTCCTGGTCCTCCCCGACCACCATGGCTTCGCCCTCCCCCACCGCAGCCGCTGCGGCCGCCTCCACATCGGCCGGCCGCTTGCGCGGGGAGCGGCGGATGGTGATGACCTTCTCCTTGGCCGCGTAGGCCGAGGGAGGGGGCATACCGCCCTCTTGTATGGCGGCGGCGTTGGCCACGGCCTGCTCCTCCAGCTCCTCCTGGGTGGGCTCGGCCTGGGCTTCGCCGGCAGCGGCTGCCGCTGGCTCGTCCCCTTCCTGGGGCACCTCGCCGGCGGCCGCGTGGGGGACCATGCCGCCGGCCTGGCTGGCCTCGGCTCCCGACTGCTCCTCTCCCTGGAGGATGGTGTACACCTGGGGACTGTGAGTGGTGCCCTCGGTGGATGGCTGCAAGCAAAAAAGAAAAACTCCATCTTTTAGACATTGATTCGTAGCGAATCCTTCAGAGAATCAATCTGCTGCAGAGAACTTCACCGATAAGACACCGATAAGGCAACTCAACTTCTCAAATGCAGAAAAAGGAACTGAGTGTCTTCAGAGTGCTTCGACACGCCCAACAGAAACCGGAACAGAAAGGTAGTTTAAGAAAAAGCGTGGCCCTAACAGTTGGTAAATCCAAATCCCAAAACCACAAATTACCACAACCATTGTGGTAATTTGTGGTTTCGGGTAGGGTTAGGAGTTAAAAGACCTACCTGTGTAAAGGCAATCTGAGTTCCATCCTGGGAGACCGGGATGAACTGTTGGCCCTGGCTGTTCTCATAGACAATGCTGTTGCCCACCACACTGACCGGCTGACCAGTGCTGCCATCGTTCTGCATGGCCACCATCAGCACCTGTAGAAAAGGCAAAGTACTTAAAGTCAGTTACACTGTGTCTCTTTGATCTCAGACAAATGCCTCGACTAACACAGGGCTGAGGCTACAGTCTCATAAAGCGGCCGGTTTTTTTCTAGGAGTCTTTCATGATCCTTCAAAATCTTCCAATTTACCACAATAAAAAATTAGCATTTCTCTCCAATTCGCCAAAAATTACTTAGGAACGTCACTTGGAAGTGTGTTAAGTTTACGCTGCCTTCGGCCACTGGTATGCATGTTACGCACCTGCTGTTGCTGCTGTACCATGTTACCGTGCTGGTCCACATGCTGCACCATGACCACCTGCTCTCCGTCCATGTTCTGGAGACCTTCAATCCCTTCAGTCAGAAAATACGCACAAATTGAGGAATGAATTTCACAGAGCTAGCTCGTGTGAAAGTGAGATTTCTAAATAATTTACATAATGCAGATTGATACACTATCACCGTTCTGCACGAAATACTTCAATCTGAAGCATAGCAACGCAGATCATGAAAGCACTTTTTCAGCATGAAGAAATTAACAACACTGCAGCCAGGATGACATATTCTGTTGCCAAGTAAGTGGAGCCAAAAACTGTAGGCTTACTTGAACCCCTGATCCAATCCTGTCATTTAGAAATCAACACTATTCGTGTTGAAGGACGAAAGTCAAGAAAAGTTTGTGGTGGTTCCATGTATAAATAATCTCTCTTCCGAGAAGAACCAAGGAAATCAATGCTTCAACAAAAAAATGTGCAGATTGGCGCCAGGGCTCTCTGATAAGAGGAAAAAAAGACTGTGACTGGCGATTATACATCTCCAATAACTAGATGCTATAGTGTGTACAGAAGAGTATGGTAGCACAATGTAGGCAAGGCCTCAGCAAATGTGGCTTTCCTACCTTGTATCGTTATGTTCTGCTGGCCAGCCAGGCCCGTGCCCTCAATGCCTTGTATGAAGGCCTGCCCCATTGTGTCTGAAGGGTCGGCAGCTACAGTCACCACTGGCTGGCTGGCGTGGGTGCCGCCATCTTGGCTGGCAACCTGGTTGAAAGACAAGTCCAATCCAATCAGTTCAATGACCAAGAGATTCACGGAATTCACCACGGTTTTAACCACTTCGCGCCAGGGGGGGGGGGGGGGGTTTCAGTGCTGATGACCGCCATACGGGTTTTTTTTAACAATGGATCATTTTCAAATCTCGCTAAAACAATTGGAACAATATATTTATGTGAAATAAATCGATAAGAGTATACTATGGGTACAAATGAGTAAAACCTGGCACAATTCGGACGTCGTTGTGGCTTTTGTCAAGAGATTATCCGTTCGAAAAAGGGCCCTTTGTGCATCATCAATGGACCGTAACAGGCGTGTGTGAGTGCATGCGTGTACGCTGCTGACAATCCCTGACCGCAGACTCCAGGCTCCACTCCAGGCAGTCAAATCTTCGAGTTGGTCGGCCACAAACGAGCGTACAGATTACGGTAAAGAATGTGGGGGGAATTTCAATGCCAGACCGACGACCCTTGGGCTATGTGGCATGCAAAGACAATGTCACCCGCGTGCTTTCAGCTGCAGCGCGGTATCCCTCGATCCTCCACAGTAAAAGTCCCACAATTGCACAACTACTGCTGCTAATCTTGCAATTCATGTGGCAACTTGTGTCAAAAAGGGTCTTTGTACTGATTTGTATTGCTTTGTACTAAGCTGAAAAGAGTCTTTGTTTAGAATGTGGACAATAGTGGTGCCCGGATTCGGAGGGCCCCGTTGCATAGGCAATCCAATTGACCTCAAGATTCGGAGGTCCCGGGGCGAAGTGGTTAACAGATAATAATGTGCAGTTTGAGATACCTGTTTGACAAAAAAATTAACAAAAATCACGCCATTTCCTGAAATCCAGAAATCCAAAAATGTTCGGAAGTCTTACATCCCTGTATAGGACACTTCATGATTAGATAATTCAATTCAATAAGTTATCCCTGCTTGTGTGACTTTTCTCATTTCTTTCAGGAAGAAAACGGTTGAACATCTAGGGTAAACACTGTCTTACACTATACGTTTGAGTCAATCAAGGCATTTACGGCATGTGAGCCCACCCTTATAGCAAAAAGAAGTCAGTTTTTGCATCATGAGGTGCCTTTCATGGTCTGCAACTCATTAACAATTTTGGATGCAATTGATAGGGTTGAGTCAGACGTGACTGCAAATGGTGCTAACTTCCACTAGCAATGAAGTTAATACAAAAACTGCTCACTGAATAAAATGACCTGCAATACATAAATCTCAAAAGTTGGAGGGCCTGACGTTTCGATCCCAGCAGGACCTTTCTCAAAGACAATGACGGACATAGGAATGGTTCCCCCTGGGTTGAATCAACAGAGCCGTTAATGTGGGAAACTGATTTTGTGTAAAGAATAAGGAAGGCAGTAGCAACGATACAATACAAAAAATCCATTCAGGAGATCTGATAAAGGGTCCCCCTTACCGGTTGGGTGGCAATGTTGGCCGATGCATTCGCTAGGAGCTGTAAGGTCTGCGTAATGTCCATGGCTGTGGCATCTTCACCGGCCTGGGTCTCCATCTGACCCTGGGGGACCTCACTCCCACCTGGGTGGAAGACACAAAGGAGATAAACCAAACCCTAAGTTCCAACTCTTTAAGGTCTTTGAGGCAGTTTATTATCAACCTTGTCGGCATGAAGCTTGGATCGTCATCGCAACCCCTAGCCCATCGCAGGAAGGTGGCCACCCTGAGTCTCCTCAATCAATATTTCAATGGAAGATGTTCCTCTGCTCTTGCCGACTTGGTCCCCAAAGTCAGGACATTTCAGCGAGCAACCAGGCTGTTTGCCTCCTCTCACCCGTACACTCTATCTATCCCAAGGTGTAGAACAAAGAGACATCAGAACAGCTTCTTCCCTCATTCAGCCTATCTCTGAAAATTCCCTTCCTGGTTCATGTTTTTTGCAGTTCGCAGGTCAAATCAAGCCACTGCACCCACGTTTAGTGGCTGCTGGCGTACTGGTCCAATTGGTACACCTCACATTGACATCCAAATGGATAAAGCAGTGGGTTTCTTTGTTGGAGAAACGCATGCCAGTGTTGGAGGAGGCTTGCCGGTCACTTACTTTGTTGCTGCACAACTTCTGCCAATTGCTGGGCCACGGCTGCCTCTTGGCTCTGGTCCACGGCAACTGGTACCTGCGCTTCATCGCCAGCGATCTACACAAGCAAACAAATAAGAATCCATGCTTAACGAGTCTCTTGGGGGTATAGTCAATGGGACAGTAATAAGGCTATGGAATAAAACAAAAGGAGGAGATTGTGACAACACCAACAATGAACAATCAGTTTCGATAACAGACAAGTCGGACAGAGTTGCTTGGTAAATAACTGCCAGGGTGTCAACATGACAAACTGATTAGCCTTCCAAAAATGGACATAATGAAGCAAGGAAGGATAGGTTGACAATCTACCCATACATGTCTGAATAATTCGGCAACTCTAACCATCCCAAACCATAAAGGTTCATAGATCTAATATGACTTTTTTGTGCAGAGGAGAATGTTAACCCTGACTGGTCACAGTACATAAACAGTGCTACTGCCTAATCCCCAATCACACTAAAAAACAACGGGCATTACAAGAGAAAATTGTCAATGACAGCTTTTATCAAAAAATAAAACCCAAACAAACTACCGGTATATACCAGGGGAAAGAATTTACTATTTTATGACATAAGAAAATCTAAAATATCATAAACCATTTCAACAAAACAGTGAATGGGATAACACCATCATTTTCACAAACCTAAAAGTAGACTTTTGAATAGTTCGGCTTTTCCGTATACAGTGGAACGTCGCTATAACGAACATCCTTGGATTTCTGAAAATAGCAGTATACTAGTATAGCGATCGTTCGTTACAGCAGTTGTAGCCACATATTGTGTCCACAAAAATTAGGAGCCAAAGGGTGTGATCGTTAAAGCCGAATGTTCGGTATATCGGCATTCGTTATAGCGACCGACGTTCCACTGTACTACAGGAAATCCTGTAACTTAGAAGATATGGGTTAATTCAATGAGGGTTCTCCCTACGTCGAGTAGGCCACACACTCATTGGGTGTTTTTTTTTTAAGGTAAAGATGAAGCTACTCACTTGTAGGGGCTGACTGATGGCAATGTCCTGGGGCTGGACAAACTCCTGCTGAGTCTCCATGGGCTCAGTCACCTCCGGCACCGGAGCGTTGGCCATCGGCTGGGCCACGTCCTGCTGCTGCTGCTGCTGCTGCTGCTGCATGGCCACCTGTTCAGGCAGCTCGGACAGCGTGACGGCAACTGCAGCGACCTACAGTGTACATGTAAGAGTACTCGCTTTAATATGAGTCCTTTTTTCCCAATCAATAAAGGAAAGAAAAAACTGACTGGAAAATGTAAAACCATTCATTAAATCAGCAAACAAAATTTGTCTTGACGGTGAGTTGAACCCCAGACCTTATTTTTTTTTTTTTTTTTTTTACTTAAGTAATATTTAATGAGGGTAAACTCCAATCAATGTACAGCCACTGCTTTTCATAGAGGCCCTCAGTACAAACATCAAAATAGTAAAAAACATACCAAGATAAAACAACTTAATTATCCATAAACCTCGGGCTTAACATTCCAATTAAGCCATCGGTTAATTTTTCTTGGCTCTTTTGATAATTTGTTTTAATTTGTTTCTCAAAATTTAGTGGGCCTGACGTTTCGATCCTAGCAGGACCTTTCTCAAAGGCAGAGTGACAAGGACAAAACAGATACATGTACACGAAGGAAGGGGGAAGAGAGTGAATAGGACACAGATGAGAAACAAAGGACAAAGAGTAAAGCTGGTAGGGTGAGATAAAAGGGAAGGGCAAGGAGTAGAAAGGTCCTGCTAGAAATTTTGAGATTTGCATTTTGGTAATTTTAGTCAGTAAGCAGTTTGCAACATTTCTGTATCTATCACTTTATAATTTGTCTCACTTATTTCTATAATTGATATAAACTTGAAATATAGTGGGCCTGACGTTTCGATCCTAGCAGGACCTTTCTCAAAGGCAGAGTGATATAAACTTGGTCGAACGTGATACAACTTAATAACAAGCTGGTACGTTAAACCAGAGGCTGAGGTTCAAATCCAGGTTCAGTCCAAATTTCTCTGCTCTTTCTGGTCTGTGAAGGATCAAAAGTTCAAAACATCAGGCCCTCTCAAACGTTTGAGAATCAAATACATTTCAAGTTTTCAACACAACGTGACCGATGGGCGGATCTCTGACCTGTTCCAGTTGGTCTTGGTTTTGGATGTCGGCGGAGGCCGTGGTGACCGCTGGGGTCGTGGTCGAGGACAGCTCCTGGTTGAAGTTCTGCAGGTAGGTCTCCAGGACGTTGATGGAGGCTGCTGCTGCGATGCTGTCCGACGCGGCCGCCTCCGTGCTCGGGGCATCCCCTTCGCCCGAACCCACGGGGACCGGGGCAGCGGCGACGGTCATGTCTTGGGGCTTTTCCCCGGCCGGGGCCGCCTGAGCTTGGTCACCGTCTGGATTGGCTTCCATTGTGGCGTCACAGGTTCAACTACAGAGAGCGAGATTGGTTCAAAATATTCAAATGTGACATAACCATTGGGTTTTTTTTTCTTCAATGAGGGTTTGCCCTGATCGACGTAATAAGCACCGAGTGCTCAGTGCTCGGGGCATCCCCTTCGCCCGAACCCACGGGGACCGGGGCAGCGGCGACGGTCATGTCTTGAGGCTTTTCCCCGGCCGGGGCCGCCTGAGCTTGGTCACCGTCTGGATTGGCTTCCATTGTGGCGTCACAGGTTCAACTACAGAGAGCGAGATTGGTTCAAAATATTCAAATGTGACATAACCATTGGGTTTTTTTTTCTTCAATGAGGGTTTGCCCTGATCGACGTAATAAGCACCGAGTGCTCAGTGCTTTGCCCGATGCCTAATGGAACAAAAATTCAGGCAGCTCGGGCGGGATTCTAGTGCAGACGTCTTAACTACTAGACCACCAGGCTGGTCGAGGTCATTTGGCGGATTTGTATAGCGGTGGGTACTGCATTGCATCATATATAACATGACGATTGCGTCGAGGAGAATGTGGTTTTCAAAGAAGAATGAGGGTTTTGCAGACACATCCTTTTTGTAGGTCTCCACAGCCACATCCACTTCACAAACTTTCAGCTACAGATAGAAACAAGATCGGTTGAAATGCGACAAAACTGAATTCGTGGAGGCTATGTCAGATCAACAGAGTTTTCCAGACTTGTCTGGACAATTACCTGTCTTACGAGTGAATTCAGAAATTCACACTGCATAGAAATTAGAATATAACGCAGTGGCTGTTGTTAAGGCAGTCGTCCGTGTGGTTCCCTGACTTCACAGTATTTGTCAGGATGTTTAGCTCTTGGAACCAGACTATCAGCAAATAGACTGGTTCAACCAGCCTGCAATGCTGACGAAATACAATCAAGTCAGGGAACCACACGGACGACTGCCGTAACAACAGCCACTGCGTAGAATAAAACTAAAAGGGAAGGTTCTGCAAAGTCAACTTGCTTACGTGCAGGTGGCAGATGAAGAAAACCATTTAGTGGTTGTGCCAGGCAATGGTTAATTTCTATGAATTCCCACCATTTTAGACTTTTACGGTGTCAGTAAATGTTGCCCTGTCATGCACTTTCACAAAGCGAATTCCAGCCCTAATGTGGACAAGTGGATTAAATCTTAGGAAAAGATAGGCACGATAGTCGCTAGGGCCTGAACATTAGGACATGGAAGGAAGGAACCAAGGAACTGAGCAAAAATGAAACATTTAAGAGGGAACATTGAATGAAGAAAAATGTTCTTCAAATCAAAATACTTAAACTTAAATTAAAGACTATTTTGTATTGGTTTTCTGACCAGAAATCCTTTTAACAAAATCAAATCCTATTGCCTATTGCCATTTCAGAGGGTCCAAATTGACTGAGAAGGCACTGAAATGAAGTGTACTCCAACCAAATACGGCTCATCCGAGATCCATAAATTCCATTCGAACTCTGAAGAAAAAAACAGGTCAAAAATATGGCCATCCCAGCAGCAGTCAGCACACACACAAAGGCCACACCCAATGCACGAACAAGAAACAGCAATTCCATTTACCCTCAGTCATGAAAAAAAGGAAAAAAAAACACCCGCTCTTTAGATCATTGTTAGCGCACTCTGGATTACGGTCAATGCTGGCTTTCGGGTGCTGAGTCCAAATTTTTAAACCGGCCCCATTTTTGTTGGGGTGGCACTAACCAAGAACCAACGGCAGTGAGAAAGTGGCGCTCTACGTCCGCCTAGCGTCCAACATTCGTTAGCGTGGGGTTTTTTTTCGGGGGGACCCTGATTTGCATAAAGCCCCTGTGGATTTTTCGAGCCGCTTGGGGGCGCAAGATGACCAAACAACGGCCCAAACTTTGCCCAAACTTCACCGGGGAGACCACCAACGGCAAATCGGACACCCAGGGCACGACTAGACGGCACGGTACCGGCCCGTCGGGGACGGGATCGGGGCAGAAATTTGCCGGGAAAAAAACGCGGCCCGCTCGGTCGGTACCGCAAGAAGACGCCAGCTCCAGAGCTCATTTGCATAAATCCCAACGAGGTCGGCACGAAGGGCTCGATCGACGACGTCTGGGGGCGCTAAGCAGCTACGAGAGCTTTTCGCAGCAATTGCTCCGAGATGAACCATACCTTGAGTCGATTGGCAATCCTCGGGTGTAGATTGTACTTGTACCCACAATATTCCGTCCAAAACACTCGAGGTTCGTGGGTATATCGGTGAGAAAATGGGCCGATTCCGACCCGGACAATGGCGCCTTTATGAAGCAAGATGGCGCCCTTCTAGTACGCATGTCCGTTGACTCAAACGGTCATATACACGACGGCTGTTCTATGCACTGATCAGGATAAACATAGAATGCTAAAAAGGAATAAATTGAATTATATAATGTTATGATTCGTTTGAAAATTACAGGAATTATATCATGATACATTTATTAAATAAAGCCTCAATCGTAAGCTGGATCATCATTATTTAAATATTATTTTTATGTGACTCTTTGCAAGTATTCGTCAGGATACAGTCGTTGAATGACCTACACTGGTTCGATGCGTTGAGTGGATCGGGGGACTCGGGCTATTCGGCGGGCAGGTGATGATGCAAGCAGGCGTTGCGCTACACACTGCCCGCGTAAAATGAAAACGATTCAATAAATTAATCGCGTTTATTTATCACATTGTAATGAATGTTCTCAGATAGCCTGTGAATAAAGGCCAACCTGGATTTTTTTTAAATATAAAAATAGGGGTAAGGGAAAAATAAACAGGAAGAAAAGTCCCAACTCCGGTGTGGGGATCGCAATTAAAAAGATGCTTAAGTGATATACAAAAATGTTGTCAACTGCTTACTGACTAAAATTTGAGAAAGGTCCTGCTAGGATCGAAACGTCAGGCCCACTCCATTTTAAGATTTAAAAAAGATGCTGTTAGAAATAACACTCGAAATTATTTCGTCGATTTTCACACAGTCGGGAAGAAATCAGTTCCCAATGCAAAAGAGTATAAGTTACTGGAAGAACTTATTAAAATTGCAATAAATATCAAGTTGGGTTCTGCAGTAAGCCTAGTATAGTAGTAGTAGTAGGCCAACTAAGGGCGATGGTTATAAAACCAATGGACATTGCATTGTTGTTGGATGTGATGAATAAGTGAAAATAAGGAAATAAAATGTATATAATAAATATAATAAAAAGAAGAATCCACCCTCTATTGTGTAAGTGCTATAACGAGTCGACTATAGGCAGAGAGTAGCCCAGTTTTACCGCGCTTCCTCCCTCCCCCACCCCCCTTTTTTGCCCGTTTCTGTGGTGGCAGTTCTAGGCCACCGTAATGGAGGCCTAAAACTTGAGAAGATAAAAATTAAAATCAATTCTCATACGCCCTAATAATAATGGAAGACCTCAACATTTACTGGGCCTGACGTTTCGATCCTAGCAGGACCTTTCTCTCTCTGCCTTTGAGAAAGGTCTTGCAGGATCGAAACATCAGGCCCACTAAGTTTTGAAATTTGCATTTTGGTAATTTTAGTCAGTAAGCAGTTTGCAACATTTTTGTATATCACTTCAATAATGGTAGACCAGAGAACGGTCAGGTAAAATACCGTGCGTCAAATGTGTTCATGGTTCTTGATAAGCATTAATTAACTTCCGGACCCATTGACCTCCCGCAGTCGGGAGATTAACTCATGAATATTGAGTTGTGACGTACGGCATTTCACTTGGCCGCCAATGAGAATGGTGTCCGTACGCTTTTGATAATCGTGGGCTATACTGTGAGACCAACAATGGCAGAAGTGAGATGACAAAGTGCAAAGGTCTTTTGTCTGGCCCAATCACTGCACATTGTTATCATCACATAGGCCCTAATACTAGCTTATTGGTCATGCAAATAAAGAGGACTCGAGAAGACTCAGGATAGATTCAACTTATAGAAAAATGAGGGTAGAGGAGGCATGAATAAATCTTTAAAAGAAACTCGGAGAGCCTGACATTTCGATCCTGTCAGGACCTTTCCCGAGGGCACACTGAATCGCTCAATTCTGAATTCTGAATAATCTAACCCGTGTCGATTTGTGAACTACACAGTCAGGGAAACTTATTTTGTGCGCGTGGAGAGTCCACTAAGTAAAATTTATATTGCTGGTAGAAGAAAAAAATGAAGAAAAAAAATCCCGTGCCACACTAAAAGTATATGGCTAGCGTGCCCGCACGAACTTGCATCATGTAAATTACATTCACTGGCGGTCTTCATTCTTTGCGAGGAGTGAAGTGGGGGCCTTTGGATTAACTAGGCCAAGGCCTAATGCTTTCCAACAAAAAGAATTCAGGCCCCCTTTTCTCCCACTCTCTCGCCTTACGGTCGGACCGCTGTCAAGAAAAGCACGGCGGTGCTTCGATGCATAAAGTTGCGTTTCCCCCAGCGCTCTCGCGCCACTTCCAGCCACCTGAAGTTCAAAGTTAAGATCATCGAGCATCATAATCCAGCAAGCCACGAGTGAAATTCCACCGAACTGTTGAAAGTGTCCAAAATATTGATCCTTCGCACCGGCGGCGCGCACTTGGTTGAGTTCCCCCATCGAGTGAAGTGCAGCGATAGTGCAGCGAGGTGTCAGGAGCAGACGGTATTCCGCCAGCCGTGCCCTGATGGCTGAGGCATTGATTTCCCGCCAAAAATGTCCGACGCCAATTGACACTTTGATGTAACGACGTCGTTATGGATAGATCATGCACTTAATCCGCATTTCTCGCCCCGTACCCCCAGTCAAGAATGACGATGATGGGCACCTAGACGCATTACTTCGGCCACGGTGAGCCCCGTGTATAATGCAGCCTAGCCCGGCCCAGGCTCACTTACCAGGCGTGCGATGCGCCATCAATCAGGTCGCCCCTTCAAACCAAGACCTTGGCTTCCTAAAGCTGCACTATACTTGGTCACTGTCACTGGTGGACGTGGAGAGGGGCAAAGCATATGAAGAGTTTTTCCTTGCATGCAAGTGCGTTCCGTTTGCATTTTCCCCACTTTTATTAAGGATAAAGAATGTCCCCCTTATCCCGTGCTTTTATGGGCGCCAATCCCTTATACGGTTCTTCGACTTGCCTGTTCGGGGACTCAGAGGAAGAAAAAAAACAATGAATTTCTTGGACATCAGTCAAACGAGATGGAATCCCTGATATCATCATCTTCGGCTGCATTGGTAAAAGTCAAAAGATTGTATACAGTTTGTGTGTTAAACCATTAAACATTCAAAAAAGAAAGAAATCCTGATAAGGTTTTAGTTCAAATGGTAACCTGAGAAAGTAGAATAGGGCAAAAAACCGTCACGGTTTTGTCACCGTTGCGTTCTGAAGTGTAAGAAATAGTATTGTCAATGTTTGAGAGAAGACTTCTAGAAAAGTACAGCATCCAAGACCATAAGATTTCAACATGAGGATTCTATCACGACCATCTACATGTACAAACTGTTTAAATTAGAAGGAAATATGTGGACATCGATGTTTTCCGATCTTCCCAATGTTGTATTGGGAACAGAGAACACGGACAGATTCAAATCGACCTTCATTTTTCCCCAACTATTTTGCAAGATCAGTATCCACGTACATGTACAATGTATTATGAAAATACACAAGTAAATTCAACAGCCACACGTACGCTATATCTTAATCAACGTGAATTGAGAAAATCTTGGTAGAGGTTTGCCATGGATGGAAGCACGACCGGGAAGGCAGTCGCTAATATGGTCCCGCCCCCAGCTCAGAGTACGACTGAAGTACAGATCGAGTAATTTACGAACGAGAATAAAAGTGTTATTACCACGCTTGCAGTTTCTTTTATAACTCCGATTTAAGACTGCAAGTTGGTCATTAAGACGTGGACATGGACGCCCATCCGGTCTTAAATCTTCTCGAGGAAACAGGTAATCACACTTTCATTCTTTACTGCCTGAAGATGTTTTACTTTTACAGCTATGAACCCAGCCCGGTTGTAATTGTACAGCTAGCTCACTGTAATGTAACTAAGGATGTTGAAAATGTATTCCGTTACAGCGCCCTCTATTGCATTTTACCAAGCCATTGCACCCTTCTGAAAAAAAAATTAACAGGATTGTTGGTAAGATGAGTGCGTTTTGGCTCATGGAGAGAAATCATTTTCATATTCCTTATAAAGTTTTAATTGTACATCTTATTCTACATGCACATTACATATCATGCATAGAAAACCAAATTCTATATCTCAAGTTAAAACACTAGAAATGGGAAACACTAAGAAATCACACAGCAAACGAAATTCTCTCAATTTGTTAAGTTGTCCTATTGTTTTTTTTATTAGTTAAACCTCAGTATCACAAAATATACAATGTTTCACTAAATACGACATCATACATATACAGTGCTTCTATCTATATACTTGTGGCCATGTGCAGTGTATAATAATTGTCCATAGATCTCTGTATGTAACAGCTAATGTGCACGTCATCTACAATACGTCTCTTCCTACTGATAAACTTGTTTCCTTTTTTTTGATACATTATACATTGTGATGATACAATTTACAGGTTGATCTTCAGAGCTTCATCTCCGCCAAAAAAAAAACTGCACTTCCCCCGCCCCAAAATACAAAAATAAGCATCTGCTTGTACGGCAGCAAAGCTGAGGGCACTACTCAGTCGGAGAAGGGAAAGACACAAACACAAAAAACCAAAACAAGAAAGCTGTAAGTGACCTCTCCCATTACCTTGTTCCCAGCCTTGAGTAATCCATCATACCTTGATGCTAGCTGATTTTTTTTTTCTTCAATGGCTTGTGAAGTTCCACACCAGGTAATAGTAAGCACTGGATTAACACACCTGTTGACTTTTTAAGTTCAGTCTAATCTTCAACGCTAGCCAACACAGTCTGTAAATGATGGGCAATTATATGGGACTGGACATCTTGGGTAGTGTTTTTCCCCCCTTCTGAACCTGTTCATCGACCGGAGCTTACAAGCAAATGACCTGAAACCCTTAGCATAATCCTGCGCTATCCTATAAGTCAGTGATTCATCTTAAAATCTGTTCTACAAATCACCACCTCATAGGAGCTTCTTTCCGAAGTGGTACGATTCAAGAACCATTCATAGGTGAAACACCTGTCTATGAAACTTGCATGGCAGTGTCAACATGAACTTAAGTGGTTTAATAATAACAGACGATAAGTCCCAACAAAACTCACATTGTGAGTGTTCCTGAAGAGGACACCCAACTCAGGTCAGACTAAAATCCACAGAAAGTAAAAATCCAATATATGGGATATGCATTTGGAGTTGATGTAATGTGATCCTTTTGCCATCAAATGCTTCATTGATTGGTGGCTGATTGTAATATTTTTATCTCTTCCTTGTTATTTTTCCCAAGGGGTTTCTGTTACAGAGAGCTGGCTGTTAGGCCATAGTCCGGGCAGTTGTTATAGCTTGTAATATTCACACTATACAAACAGGTGCAGAAAGTATGCCTTAAACACCTTCAGACCTTGACTTGCCTTGCCAAAGTGTTCATATCACCTGCTAGTCCATCTTCAACTCTACATATGACTTGTCATAAGCTACAAAAGATATTTACATGAATTTTTCTAATTTCCTTTGGTTTTGCATGGCCACACTGACCAGAAAGTTTCATTTTTGCTTGCAATTATCATCTTCTTATTTTTTTTAAAAATTCTTAAGTTTTCGTTGTTTCATGTTCTTCAGCTGTACAGCAACAGGACAAAATAATGCAAAGAGAAAATACAAAGAAATCAAGCACACGTATGCAAAATAGAAATTCTGTGAGCAAACAATGAGGCTGAAAGACAGAAAAAAATATATAAATATTTGGAATATTTGGTTTCATAATACTCTCCGACTAGCAATGTCCATGTAGTCACCCTTGACAAAAATTAGTAAACAAAACTGGTTTTTAGCATATTTCTAAATAGGAAAAAGTTAAGTTTATATATATGAAAATGAGTGGATCTAATTTCTGTCTTCTTGTAATACTGCATACTGGCAATGAATGTTGAAACAGCAATTTGTGAATCAATTAAGCGGTGGCTTAATTTGCTGGATCTCAAAACACGGCATGGGTCCTTCATAGTTTGCAGTCACATACATGTATCCCCATCTCCCACCACACACACAAAAATTGTATAAATAAAGAATAAAACTTCACCAAAATTCTATCAGGCAAATAAAAGACAAACAAAAAGGTCAACGTGACCTGTTAAACAAAACGTAACATGCAAAAAACAAAAATATCAATAAAATTATTCATTTATAATAAGTCTGAAGCTATAAAGGAGTAGCGTTAATTAGTAATACTGTACAAAACAATAGAAGCTGCGGTAATTTAACAGTATTGGTATTTCATGGTGTGTTTGTTTGGTCATAAGCTCGCGTACATGTACAAGGTGTGCTCCAGCATTTCAAATTAATGTTGGGCCACACACAGTCCTGCCTTCCGCTTCGAAAGGGAACAAAAAATATCAACGGTAGACTGGATATTTGCTTTCCAGAAAGTATCTGTCAAATACGTTGCTGATATAATACATTATGATACCTTTCATACACTCATGTACACATGGACTAAGTTTTCTTTAAATTTGTTTTAGTATTTAGTTTAATCCGATGAGTTAATGTACACAACACTACATAGACAGAGACACTGATGGAATTGTACATGTTGTTTACTTGAATTTTCTGGGAAGGTGGGGTTTTTCTTCTTCTTTTTTTCCTTTTTTTTTTTGGAATTTAGGCAGAAGAAAAAAGTGAGCATGAAAGACCAATATAATACGGATACATGTATTTACACCAATTATCTTCTCCGATGAACTAGCTCCATCAAGTGACAGCAGATATGCACCATTACATTCGATGAGTATTACAATAAATATCAGACACGGCAAATCCTTTCAAAATGAAACATCCCAGTTGACCATGGCAACCGGTTGGTCCGGACGTACGCAGCCAGATTCTTTGGGGGGAAAACGGTTCAGAGTGTATACGCACCACCCTTGCTTCGAATATAAAATAAGAACCACATTATTACCTGTACAAAAAAGAAAGAAAAAAGGAAACACCAGCTCCTCATCTGCATAAATAACGGGCAAAACATCCAACACAGAAGCATTCTTACATACTTTGCTTTGTTACCCTGTTAAGGAAGACTTAATAAAATTAAAAAAAACAACCAGTGCAAACTAACCAAACCAAAAGTAAATAACAATAAAATAAAATAAACAGCAGGCTGTATTTGGTATAAATCCCTGAGAACATAGCACAAAAATCATTTGTCAGCTGTCTGCAATGCTGCCTTTAAGTAGAAACCGCTGCCTTCACTAAGCCAAATCTTGCGCACCATAGGGCCTGAGCTCGCTTGTGCCGCTAGTTTGCTACTGCTGGTATCACTTGGGCACGGCCAAATTTCAAGCATAAAGGCATCACTCTATACATACATTATTGAAGACTTTTAAAAAATAACACCCAATAACTTAAGCTCACAGTATCTGCCCATTTGGGTTGCAAATTTCTACCACTTTGTACCTACTGAAGTGGTTTTTGTTTGTTTGTAGGATACTTTAATTGGAGCACCAAACCACTTAAAGAAATGAACGGAAGTTGAACTCATCTAATCTATTTAATTTCATTTCTTCTGGATAGATTTTTCCTTTTTTAGAGAAAAAAAACAACATGCCCCTTAATCAACTGCACCAGTTTGTTGTGAAAACCCTGGAAAGGTCTTTTTTTTTCAAACTGTCAGGGCTTCTGGTGACGGATTAGTGTCCGTTCGAAAGTAAGCACCCCGCAACCTGCAACCACTGATCAATCTGGCTTCTGCACATCCAACAGAAACAAATTGATGGGCAAATTTCGCCTCGGGGTCCCTCTTCCTCCTCCCCCCCCCATCTCCTCCTCCCTCTGGCAAAATATGTTCCAGCAGAACACCCCGGAGGTCACAGAAATATGACAGATCACGTCGTAAATGAGTGGCTTGCGTGAACATGTCGGCTTCTGCACGACTCTCCTGTTATTAATGGGGGCCACATTTTACTGTGTAATACCCGCATCCATCAACCACAGGAGATGGAGTTTGTTTTTTCAAGTTGAGGAATTTGCACTTCCCCCCCTTCTCTCTCTCTCTCTCTATTTTTTGGGGGGTGAGATTTTGGAAGAAAGAGGGGGGGGGGGATATGGAAATCAAATGTTCTTGTCCTAACAAGAGAAAAAAAGGCATGACACAGGGGTCAGACAAGTTGAAACAAAAGTGCAAGCGGATCAAGTATTGTCAGTGATGTATCTATACGGCAGAGACTAAAAGGAGAACTTGCTTAAGGTCAAAGTTCTCAGCAGAGCTGAGAGGCTGTGTAGCATCAACGCAGCACATTACTGCATTGTAGAGTATATTGGCAGCACACAAACCAGTCATGCAAATACATTTACATACATATCCTATAACTTCATAAATATCCATTTTGTATCTTTTTCTCTCTCTCTTTTTTTTTTTTTGGGGGGGGTCCAACTCTTAAGGACGGTGGTTAACTTTTTGTATCCTCTCTGTTCTGACAATAGGCAAAGAGCTCAGGTAATAACTTTGGTTTGAGCAAAAAAAAATAAGGAGTAAACCAAGGAAGCACTAAGTCGTTTAAATTCCTTCTGAAAAAAAATAATGGGATATTCATCCTTCATTTCTTAAGTGATGCTGCTGTTAGTCATTTTTGTTAGTAAGAAGCCAGTTTTGGTTTTCTAGGCTATCTGTTAATTGAAGTTTAAAAATCTCTCCACTGACAGTGGAATGTCCGACGTTGAGGTCCTGGTTAGGATGTATATGTCACACACGCTTTATAACTAACTACTTGAGTCTACCCCTTGATTTGGGGTTCTTAAAAAACACAAAGGTCAGACTTTCGGACACCAGTTCGAAAAAAAAAAAATCAGTGATAGAATTGGGCGCACAGCATACAGCCACACTTCCAGCCACACAACCCTCACCCAATACACAACCATATGAACTCTGGAAGAAAGGAAGTAAGGTTTGAAGACTTATTTCACATTTGTTGCATGGGTTTTATACGGTGGCATTGTCCGACTGGAAGGTATCTGTACTGCACACCACACTTGTTAGTAAGACATATTATTGGAAACAAAATTTCATAAGGCTTATAGCAACAGAAGGTAAATTTAAGTATTAATGAAAGCTTTAAAAAATCACACACTTTGTGTTCCCCCCAAAAAACAGCAGCAAAACAATTTCCTTTTCAGCTTGATGACTTTTTCATCATCTCAATGTTTCGGGGGGGCTGGTTAGTTTTGCGAGACTACCGATTCCGGGACTTGGTCTCTGCTATCGTGGCCCAGGTCGGTCCCCTTCATGATGACCGAGTTGGCGTTCTCTGGAATGTGTGAGTGGCCCAGGGAGGAGTGATGGTTCTGGATGACGGAGATCTCGTTGGCCTTGGACATGGCCGAGGCAAAGCCGTTCAGCATGGGGGGCGGGTACTGAAAGAAGGCCCCCTCGTACATGGGCCGCAGGCCAAACATGTCCGGCCGGAACATCTCGCCGTCCTTGGGCGTGCGCATCAGCGGCGACTCCACCGAGATGCGACGGCCCCGGCGTGTGGGCCCGCCGTTCCACATGTGCGTGCCAAGGTGCACCTTGAGGTTGCCCTTGGTGGTGAAGGCCCGGCCGCAGATGTGGCACTTGAAGGGCTTCTCGCCCGTGTGGGTGCGGATGTGGATCTGCAGGGCGCTGTCCGACTGGAACTGCTTGCCGCAGACCTGGCAGCTGTGCTTGAGGCGCTTGGTCGGCGAGGGGCAGGCCGACTCCGAGATGGGCCGCTTGAGGGTGGCCGGCTGCGAGGCCGGCAGGGGCAGGTCCGGGGGCAGCTGCTTGGGCAGGCTGGGGAAGAGCTTCTGCTGCAGCTCGCTGGGGTAGTTGTTGTTGTTGTTGGTCGGCGAGATCTGCTGCTGCAGCAGGTGGGGCTGGCCGTTGGGCGGCGGCAGGTGGTGCTGGCCGTTGGGCGGCTGCAGGTGGTGCTGACTTCTGGCTGCACCATGCTGCTGCTGCTGTTGCTGGCTGCCGGGCGACTTCATCTGGCCACTGTGGGTGATCTCTTGGACCTGGTCTGAAGGGGAGCCGGGTCGGGGAGGGTTGAGCGGGGACATCTTCTGGGGAGATCCCAGAGGTGATGGCTGCTGTGGAGACTGCTGCTTACCAGGATCCGACGGGGATACGTCTCGTTGGGGGAATGGCACCGGTGAGGTGGATCTTCGCTGGAGATCATGCTGCTGCTGATGCTGCTGATGCTGCTGATGCTGCTGATGCTGCTGATGCTGCTGCTGCTGATAGTGGTGCATGGCCATCTCGGCGGCGTAGTGGGGCATGCCCGGCATCAGCATGGGGTGGCTGGGCGGCTGCAGGTGGTGCATGGGGTGCGACAGCTGCTGCTGCTGCTTGAAGTGCGCGTGGGACGGGTCCAGCACTTGGGTGGGCATGTCCCGTATCTTGTGGGTCAACATGTGCTGGCGCAAGTTGCCCCGGGTGGAGAACCCCTTGGAGCAGATCTCGCACTTGTACGGCCGCTCCTTGGTGTGGCTGCGGTAGTGGATGTTGAGGGCGCTGCTGCAGGCAAAGGACTTGCCGCAGTAGTGGCAGGTGGTGCTGGAGCCGTTGCTGCGCCGCGAGCCGTATGAGGCATTGGTGTCGGGCATCAGCAATCCGCCGCTGCTGCCATTCAACCTGGCGTCCCCAAAGTGCGGGAAGCCCAGGGGGAACAAGTGGCTGCTGTTGTTGACCTGGTTCTTCAGCGCCTCCAGACTGTTCTCGCTGCTCCCCGAGGAGAACGACTTGGGGGTGAGGTCGAGGGCGCCGTTGTTGTCCATGCGGCTGGTGTCTATCTTCAGCGGGGCTCTTTGGAGATCATCATGGCAGTATTTCAGGCTCTCCTTGCGCTCACCGTAGATGCGCTTGCTCTCGTCCTTGTGGTCGTCGCCGTGACCTCGGGTCTCGTCTTTGTTGCCATTTTGCTCCTTGGGGGTGTTCACCCGGTGGTCGGGGTGGTGGACGCCTCCGTCCACCGGGTGCTCACCGGGACTGGGAAGGGCCCGCAGGTCGTTGACCGGTCGGAGACCCTTGAGCTCCTCGCTGTGCCTCCTCAGCTCCTCGTGGTGGTTGCGGATGTAGTTGGGTTGCAGCCTCAGCTCGCTGGGGTGGCTCCTGGCCAGGCTCTCGTGCCTGCTCACCAGCTCGTCAAACTGCCGCCGCATCTCCTCCTGGGTGCTGCGCATGTCGGCGGCGTTGTCGTCGGGACTCTGGGACCGCGGCGAGGCCCGCTCCGAGGTGAACGACTCCTCGGGGCACTTGTCCGACGGCGAGCCGCCGTCGATCAGCTGCCGGCCCGCGGTCTCGGCACTGCTGCTGGCCTGGAGGTGCAGGGCCGTGGCGATGGAGTCGATGCCCTTGGTGTAGTTTGGCTGCGGCTCGGACAAGGGAGAGGCGGCCATGCTACTGTCATCGGTGAGGTAGGCTGGAGGGGACACAGCATCAGCGGCCTGGCCGGCCTGGGTTGCCGGACTGGCTCCCTCAACCTCCTTGCCCATCCAAGCCAGACGCATCTCTTTGTTCATCTCCATGGCTCGATCTATGTGATTCTCCTTCGGGGCCTGATCCTTGTTCTCGGCTGCGTTGGCGATTCCTTCACCATCCCGGGATTCGGCGTCGCCGGGAATCTCACCGGGGACCTCCTCTCCGACGGGGCCTTCGGCTTCCGAGAAGCCTTCGGGGGAGGAGTCAATGTTCGAGGTCATTTCGTTGAGGGCTGCCTCGTCCTCTTCACCTTCCTCTTGCTCCATGGCCTGAATCTCCTCGTTGGTCATCTCCTCGGTGAATCTGTCCTCGGCGTAGCGCTCCAAGGCCGCCATGTCCAGCGGGATCTGGAATCCCTCGGCAGCGTGCAGGCGCAGGTGCTGCCTGAGGACCAGGACGTTGCTGAAGCGCTTCTGGCAGATGGGGCAGTCGTGGAACATGCGCAGGGGCGGCTTGGCCCGGTGCACGCTGCAGTGCGTCTTCAGGTTGCCCTTGGTGGTGAAGGTGCGCAGGCAAATGCGGCACTTGTATGGCCGCTCCCCGGTGTGGATCCGGTAGTGCATCTGGAGGGCGCTCTTGCAGCTCAGCACCCGGTGGCAGATCACGCACTGGCTGGAGTCGCTGATCTTCTGCTCGATGTTCTCCACCAGCTCCTGCAGCTTGGAGGTCTCCGAGGGCCGGATCCCTTGCTCGGCCAGGGCGGCCAGGGAGGACGGCGTGTCGGCGTGGGACGGCGCACTGGTGGGGGCAGTGGTGAAGGTCGAAGAGGACTCGGACATTCCCTGGCCGAAAGAGTGGGCAAAGCTCGCAGGCAACGATATGGACGAGGGGACTGGGGACATCATGGCGGTGGCATCCGACGACTTGGGCTCCGATTCGGGCCGGGGCAATGCAAGGCCGGGGACCGACTTCGGACGGGGCATCTCGTCCGGGTTCGGCGGCTCCTGAGGCTGGTCCCCGGAAATGCTGCTGGCGGCCGAATCGGAGCCGCTCTGCTGGGAGACGGGGATGGTGGACGGGAAGGAGGTGGGCACGTCTTGCGACGGCCGCGGCACGTCCCCGGGCATCGTCGGCAGCGGGACCTGCTGCACGGACGGAGACTGCATCGGGTGCCGCTCGCTGGGCAGCGGCGGGGAAGGTGGGTGAGGCGTGGTGTCCATCCGGACGTGGGGATAGCGATCCACGTGGCGCTGGAAGTGCACTTTCAGGTTGCCCTTGGTGGAGAAGCGGTTGCCGCAGATGTTGCACTTGAAGGGCCTCTCGCCCGTGTGCGAGCGGATGTGGATCTGAAGGGCACTGTCACTGCCGAAGACCTTGTGGCAGAAGCGGCACTTGTGCCGAAAGAAGGGGTCGTCCGACGGGAACTTGGGGTCGAAGACGGCCACATTGGGGGGCTTGCCCTTGCGATGGAGCATCATGCTTGGGGTGAAGGGCAGCCTGGGCGGCGCCTGGATCAACTGGCTGGAGACGGGTGGCATGACGGGCTGCTGGTGCATCATCTCGAAAGGTGGCCGGGGAGAAGGCATCGGGAAGGAGACGGGAGGTAAGATGGACGGCCGGAGAGGCAGGGAGGGCATCAGCTGCTGCGGCATGGGTCTGGGCAGCGAGTCAAAGGGGTGCATCAGGTGGGGCGAGGGGCCCGAGGACGAACTCCTCTGAGAGCTCATGTGCTGCTGGTGGTGCTGCTGCTGCTGGTGCTGCTGGTGCTGCTGCTGCTGCTGTTGGGACGGCGGCTGCGTCTCGACCGAGGGGGTCAGGGAGACTGAGGTAGTGCTGATGGGGGTGCTGGCCGAGCTCATGGGCGGGACTGGGCCGGGGACGGGGACGGGGCCGCTGTGCATGGCCAGGCTCTGCAGCTGCTGCTGGATCTTCTTGATCAGGTGCAGCTGCTGCACGTGCTGCTGGTGCAGGTGGAAGAGCTGGTCCTGGATGGCGGCCACCTCCGACTGGCTGGGCAGCGGCGGCGGCGGAAAGGGCCCCAGGGGATAGTGGCCCATGTGGAAGCCCTCCAGGCCGCCCGGACCCATGGGGAACGGCAACGGCGGCCTGGTCAAGGGCGAGCGCACGGCCACCTCGCCGGCGGGCTTCAGCTGCAGCGGCCCCTCCTCAAACTCGGCCGAGTCCATGCTCTGAGTTCTCAGTCCCTCCGACGACCGGGCCTGCTTCAGCTCCTCCTCGATCAGCAGGCCATTCTCGGCCGGCCGCTGGCCGTCCGCTGGCTGGCCCTCGTCGTGATGCGCCGGCCGCGGCTCGGGCTCCTCGACCGCCGAGCGGTCGTCCAGAAACTCCTCCGGGTTGTTGTCATACTGCTCAGGCTCAGCCACCTGCTCAGGCTGCTGCTGCTCCTGCTGCTGCTGCTCCTGCTGCTGTGACTGGGTCCCCAACTGCTGGAGACCATTTAGTGTCCGGTCTTGGTCATCGTCGACATTGTTGTTGTTGTGCTGGTGGTGCTGTTGGTGGTGCTGTTGGTGGTGCTGGTGGAGGTGGTGGTGGTAAACCGTCTTGGCAATCTCCGGGGGCAGGCCGTACTTGGCCGGGGCCGAGGGCGGCCGATCGCCGGCCTCGTCGCTCTCGCTGTTGATCACCACCACCACCGGCTTCTTGCAGCAGGTCTGCTTGTGCTGCAGGAAGTCCGGGGTCGCCGCAAACTCGGCCCGGCACTTGCCGCAGACGTGGACGCCGCCGATGACCAGGTCCTCATCGGTCTCGTCCGTGTTGGCGGCATTCAGGTGGTTCTCTTTGGCAGCACCTGCATGGAAACAAACCAAAAAAAAGGAAAATGGCCGTCAGTAACAACATCGAGTAATACAAACATGTGGCAAACTGCTGACTTCAATGGCCAATGCTTAACAAAACTGCACCAACACACACACAATAAACCAGAGTGACAGTCACGTTGACACATCGTCGGCTTGTTTTAGCTAGGGCGGATTTCACAAAGCCTTATGACGCATCGTAACTCAACAGTGTTTACAGGCCGTATGGTTTCTGTGCATCGCTCATCGTGTTGCAATTGGTGGTAAGTTACGATGGGTTTCATGAAAGCGACCACTGATATGCAAATTTCAGCAGTGGCAGGGGCACTCAGAATGGTACACAGAGTTAAGGACAGTTCGCATTTTCCTTGCATTCCTGATTCAAGGTTTCCCAAACGGTTGGACATGCCTTGTGAATGCCTTGTGAATCGGTGTTATGTCCTTGCCCATCTGAAGGAGTTTCCCCAGAATCTTGGAAAATTGTCATCTCGGTTTTTTTTCTTTTTCAGTCAGGCTTTTCAAACAAATTGGCAACCAACCATGGTTTCAGCACAAATAATGAGTAAATCACAGACAAGTACAAGGACAAAATGATCATAAAATGATGGGGGAAAAAACCCATAAAAAAAACCTGGATGTAAAAGTGGATATGAGTACAGCAGCGCACAAAAGGTTTATTCCTGGAGCACCTTTTGGAGGGTGCTCAAGCTTAATACTTCACCAACCACAAAGTGAATAGAGCGCCCTCTTGTGACAGACCCTGCCACAAGATCAGCCTGCTGGCACACATGTCCACAAAGTAAGCACTCTGGGCACCCAGGCTGTATGGCTAACCATCTTAAGATTCTGTAATTCCCTCGGAGAGAAACCTTGTCAGTCTATCACTTAAAATTCTCCCCCATCAAGCGCGCGCACGCACTCGCCCGTACGCTCGCACACGGCCCCAGCGTGTGCCAATTCATACTCCCTTCTTTTTTAATTACGAAATCTTTGAGGCTCTGAATTCTATTAGCCGGGACAAATTAGAGAATTTCCGTTTCAAGAGATGAATAATAAAGTGCCTTAAATTATTTTCCTCGGGGATTGCGGCCTGCCTAATTTCATTTGGGGGATCCCTCTTAGGCAATGGAGCGTGTTCTTGGGGGACATCCTATCGTCAGACAGGATGTCAATCAAGGCAAGATCAATATTCACACTTAATCACATTATTTGGACGATTTGTGGGAAATACTGCCAGTCCGAAGATTGTTAATCTACGGTGTAACGCACAGCTAACAAGTGCTTGGAGGAGAGAGAGGAAGCGAAGAGAGAAAAACAGATAACAATTAGGAGATACAGTTGGGTTCCGCTTTGAGAAGAGAAGAAAAAAAAAACATGGTTTGAAGCAAGGTCTCATCAAGGATTGGGGAAGAATACCAGGCCAATCTTTTAGATGATGGAAACAAAAGAGTCCTGGTCCCTGTCTTTTCAGTATTCTCCGATATTCTTCTGGCTGATTCAGTTGGGCTTTGTAACCTTGAGTGAGCAGGGACTCAGCTTCTTGAGATTCCATTAAGGATCGGGGCAAGGTCTTTCATTCAGGGGGTTTGTTTGCTTAAAAAAAAATCAGGTTGAGTTCTATCTTCCTTTACTTTCATTTTCATCGGGTTTTGATCTTTTGTTCATGGTTTGTTTTGAGGTGTTTTGGGGGGGGGGGGTTTTTTTGGGGGGGGATTCCGTGGTTGCACCCTGACTGTTTGTTATGAATGGACCAGATATATAATGAGGTGAATCATTCCTTGGTGCAAGTAACTCCCTCGCAATCTACTTGCCAGAAAAGACGCTACCCATTTTACAATCCCTTCTTTAAAATTAGTTTATAGTTTGGCCATAAAAATGTGCAGCATGTTGACAGTGAAGTCAAATTCCACTCATCAAAAAGTTCTAGGAAAGCCCTTTCACTTCAGGCAGTGGGATGAACGCTGCAAGCCAGGAGAAAGCAATTAACCGGGACTGCAGTTTGTCAAGGCATGTGGGATGTTGGGTCAATTGAACCCCCTTGCACCCCTCCCCCCCCAAAAAAAAGAAATCCCCATCCCTTGAGACAGACCTGCAATCAGAATACCCTCTTCACAAGTAGAGGGAGGGAGGAGGGGGGAGAGGGGAGGGGGGCAAGTAAGGTCTCCCCAGTTAAATGCCCCCAGTCGGTTCCCTCGTAAGGGTGGCTGGCGTCAGGCCTTCCCAAATGTTTCGCCCTGGAAGAGAAAAACAAGAGGAGAAGAAAAGCTGGTATGCACAATGCTCCTCTCCCCCCTCCCAAGACCACAAAGGTGAAGCCTTGACTCCCTGCCTCACACCGGCTAACTCCAGCCATTCAGCGCCGGACAATGCCAAATGGTTCCCCTGGCCCCCTTCTTCCAGTCCACCATTCATGCCTGAACTATGCAACTATCTAATCTTCCGCCTGAACTGTCAGTGAAATTTCATTTACATTTTCAGAGACCCTGGCAGGAGGGAGAGGTAGATAGAGAGAGAGAGAGAGGGGGGGGGGGAGAGGGAGAGAAAGAGAGAGAGAGGGAGGGAGAGAGGGGGAGAGGGAGAGAGGGAGAGAGGGGGAGAGTTAGAGAGGGGGAGAGGGGGAGAGGGAGAGAGAGAGAGAGAGAGAGAGGAGAGAGAGAGAGAGAGAGGGGGAGAGAGAGAGAGAGGGGGGAGGGAGGGTGGTAGGCATAGGATGAGCAAATCTCACTGTCCTTTTCAATTCATGCACTTATGGCCAATTATAAGAAAGTTGTTTGGAGTGACAAACAAGATGAATGATGGTGGAGGTGGAGGGTGCATTAACTGGGTCTTCACGCCCAGGGAAGTTGCTGGCCCTGAAAGGAAGAGGGGCAAAGACCTCTTTGATTGGCCTTAATTTCTGGCCACTGGGGTGCAGCAGGGTAGAGAGAGAGGGATGGGGGTGGAGTGGGGGAGAAATGGGTAGCGAGAAGGGGGGGGGACAACTCAGACAATGCCTGCTTCAGCATCCACAGTTCACACAGGCCTTCACTGTCCAAGGGGGGGGGGGGGTTTAGGGCCTGCAATCCTACAATGACTAGCCCTACAGTGCCAATCAACCAATGCAACCCCTGAGCCCAAACCTCAAACATGGTACAATACCTCCACAACTCGGGCAATCCAGATTTCAAGAGCATCACAACCAGCCTTGACTTCATTGCCAAATTGGCCACCAGAGGAAGCAGAGCCTATCCCCCCCACCCCCCCCCCCCCCCGGATCCCTCGTCCATGACACCTCAAACTCAGCCTCCCCTTTGTCGGAGGCCAAAGTCAAAGCCACCTTTCTACCACTAGAGCAATCTTCCACCTTCCTGTCCACTGAGTTCACTCGGTGGTGACGCTAGCACACACGATGAAGGCCGGGACAAATGAAACCAATGATACACAACCCCCCCCCCCCACACGCACACACATGCCCTTATTAATATGCGGAGAGCCCTGGCAAGTTGCAACAAACATTGATCTCATAAACGCTCTCAGCCATTCAATATCAGACATGCGGGACCTGGCCCCTCTGCCACTCCAACCACGGACACCGGCAAACAAACCTGGTCTGCCGGGTTGCCGGATAGCATTACCGCCGGGCTCTGGGCTACATAAATGCAAGAATCTTCAGCCGGGGCAAAATATGTAAATTTGTGTGCTTTGCTTCGGCGTGCAGATAAAGTCTCCTGCGACGGCAAGTCGTGGCCCTCGTACCGGCGTGCCGTGCGCCAGACTCTCTTGTGTCCATCCCGAGTCAAGTAAAGTGTAACATGGCCAGGATTGCGGACTGAAGCAGGGGCGTACGCTTACACACATATTCCACTCAGGAGCCTGGACAGAGTGCAATTACATGTACCTGCCTTGTCTCATGCAGATTGTTCCAGCTGAGACGGAAAAAAAAACCAACCCCAAAAAATGAGATGAGCTTCCAGAGGCCCAGGTACCATTTTGGCAGAACTTAAGCTGTGCGGACTGGCTTGCCTTGCCCTTTTTTTTTGTCTCTCCCCCGTCTATCTCTTCGCATCATTCATGAGGTATGAATATACCCTCAGCTGTGAAAACCAGCGATCAGACTACTCCTCTTGTCTATTGGCATAGCCTTACACCTCCTCATCCCGGCATGTGTAGCAAAAAAAAAAAAACGCGGCAAATTAATTTCATAGAAGTGTCCACGCGAGGATACAGTTGCTCATAAACTTTCTGGACTTCTTCCTGGACTCCCAAACTTCTTCCAGATTTGCTCCGGCTCAGAGTGGCAATTGGCCTCTCAAGCTTGAACCACAAGCCAAGTCTGGCATTTAGACAAAAGTCCCGAATCATTCCCCATTAAGCCAACACTTAAGGGGGGTGAAGGACCCCCCCCCCCCCCTCTCCCCAAAAAAAAAAAAAAAAAAAAAAAAAAGCCCCAAAAATATAAAAAAAGTGCATATTCGGGCCAGCCAATCCATCAGACACATCAGAAGGAATCATTTTGACATTCTGACGACACGTGGCTTATCAGACAACTCAGTGCTGTCTGCAGCCATTAAAAACCCACTCCATAAAGGGCTCCTCGCATCT
>OX465110.1:13433556-13473556 GCA_949987565.1 Luidia sarsii
CAGGAGCCACTCTTAAACTAGGGACCGATTCAGGGAGAGGGAGAGAGGGAGGTGGAGAGAGGGAGATGGAGAGAGGGAGAGAGGGAGAGAGGGTCAGAGGGACAGGGAGAGGGACAGGGAGAGGGAGAGAGGAGAGGGAGAGAGGGAGATGGGAGAAAGGGAGAGGGAAAAGAAACAGGGTCTAATCTGAGCAGCATTAAGAATGCTTTTTAAAAGCAACAAGATCCCTCATAGATATCGTCAGTGTCGGGCAGTAAAATCTCACACTACAATTTGGCATTCATATTGGGAACATGCATAGTAGATAACTTTTTTTCAGGTGGGAAGGAGGGGGGAGAATGGCTTAGTGTGGCTTTAATGGGAGAAAACCCTTTGATTAATGTTTGGTGGAAGATTAATCACTCAAAACTGCACAACCTGTTTCTCTTTCTTTCCCCTACATAAAAGTTATAAATATACATGGCCCGGGTAGCCATCAATATCTCATCTCTGTTGAATTTGGTTTTCAAAGGCTCTATTTAATCAATAACAAGTTCCTCGACTAAATGCCACTCAGTCAGGAATGACTAAAAAGAGTGAAAGCTTAATTTATCACTCTTCACTATTTATTTTTTTTTTTTTTTTTGGCGGGTGGTCGGGATTTTTTGCAGATGACAAAAAGTGCAAAAAGGTTTGCCCGGCTGTGTACTTATGATTAGTCAGGCGGTCAAGCACCCCCTCTAGATTTAACAAAAGACAACCCCATCTTTTAACAGCACCTCATCGGGTCCCGGTTACCGCTTTTGGGGCCAAAACTGATGATGCAAAATGTGTTTTTCCATCGGCCGCCAAAAAACAGAAAAATCTCCCCCCAGGGCTTCAGCCAGTGCCAGACTTTGAGAAGAAAGGGAAGGAGAGGGAGAGGGAGAGGGAGAGGGAGAGGGAGAGGGAGAGGGAGAGGGAGAGGGAGAGGAGAGGGAGAGGAAGAGAGAGACGAGGAGAGAGAGAGGGTGAGAGGGAGGGCGAGGTGGAGGGGAGGGAAGGGAGCGGGAAGGGAGAGGGAAGGGAAGAGGAAAGAGGGAAGAGGGGAGAGGGAGATGGAGAGGGAGAGGAAGAGAGAAGGGGAGAGAGAGAGGTGGAGAGAAGAGGGAAGGGAGAGGGAGAGGGATAGGGAGAGGGAGAGGGAAAGGGAGAGGGAGAGGGAAAGGGAGAGGGAGACTTGCATGAAGTAAGTGTGTGGGTGGTGGTGGTTGGGGGGGGGGGGGTACAGTAAAGTTGATTGAAGAAGGGAAAGGAAGGAGGCAATGATTGGTGTATAAACTGATGTAGACGCTTGTGGGCACTGGGCAAGGTGGTAGTTTATGTAGCCAACAATACAATCTGTATATGAGTGATATTCCTGCGGCTCCAGGCTATTTGCCAAAGTAAAGCTTCTGAACAAGTGTCTTTTCAGGGGCCAGTGAATGCACCAGTCTGGTAGCTGGATATGCCTCCAAGTCACTGCACCCATTACTTTTTTGTTCTTTTTTTTTCTTCTTTTTTTCATTTGACTGGTCTGTTCTCCTTCCAACGTCCTACCAACAAAACAATTTTTTCCCGCAGTCTTTCAATCCTTCCCTCTCTTTTTTCCCCCACCTCAAATTATAAATTGTGGGCATACAAGAGGAAAAATACACCTGTTCTAGCCATTCAGGACATAAATGCCATTCAAACTCCGGCTTCTTTTTTTCTTTTTTCTTTTTTCTCTCTCTCCGACCCCCCCCCCCACTCCCCATCCCCTTAAAATGTTTCACACCATTTATCCCCTCTAGTTGATCTACACTTGGGCAAGTAAGCGTGAAGTTGAGATACATTGGGGGCTTAGTGAATGGGCTGGCCAGAGAATGAGCCAGCATTGAAATGACAAAATTCATCTCGGGCCCTTTCAATTATCGCACGGCCTCCCTGAATGAGACTTTTGTTACAATTTTCTCGATCACTGATCAGATTTCACAATATTCAAAGAGGAAAAGAAAGGGGGAAAAAAAAAGAAAAAAAAAGAGAGAAACAGAAATAGAGGAACACAAAACGATAGAAAAAGACCCCGTGAGATTCTATGACCATGCAAAATAAGAGCGTACTAAATTCCATGGGAATGATCCACCAGATATTAAAATACATATCTGTTCCAGAACTGCTCAAGAAATCCTGCATAAATTTCAATTTTCATGGGGCCAATCATCAGAACATCCAGTGTAAACTCGCGGGCAGGATAAAAAAAAAAGAAATCCAGTAAAGTCCTTGCAAACAAAAGAATGAATTGAACAACGGTTATGTACGGCGGAAAACAAGAAGAAAGTGCTCCGCAACAAAATGCCACCTCTATTCTCAAGAGTTAACGCCATGTCCAGCACTATATTGATTGGAAACACTGTGACATATTGCTATCAACAGTTCACATAACCTAGATTAGAACCTCCTCCCTCTCTCCCCTCCCTCCCTCACCTCCTCCCCTCCATCCCAAAGAAAGGAACAGGAGGCTGGCCAAAAAAAAAAATACAATACAGTACAACAACAGGGCACCCGTAAGGGTAACAGTTAAACTCTTGCCCCGGCCAGGGTACGGTCGAGCCGGAGCAGAAAGGGGAGCCAAGTGTCAGACTAAGTGACATGCAGGGGGCCCCCTCTGACAAGGGGCCATTGGACAATTTTCATGTTCTTGGCTGCCCTACCTAAAAGCTACCTGCCAATCAAAATCATTTCATGCATATTATCAATTAAGCCACCCGTGGTGCGAGAATCACTAACTGTTTTTCCCCGGCGGTGGGCCCCAGTGGTGCATAGGGGGGAGGGAAAGTGTCTGGGGAGTAGGGGGAGGGGAGAGGGAGGGGGAGAGGAGAGGGGGAGAGGAGGGAGGGAGGGAAGGAGGGGTGTGTTGCCTGGCCCTTGTCAGTGGCATTTCACGCTGCGATGCTCCCATGCCTGATAATTTCTGCGCGTCATGTGTCACAGATTACAGGGGCTGGCACGCGTTAGGCGGACGGCGGAGCAGCGGGCAGGCGTGGTGCTCGACGCAGCTCCCCCGTTGGTGGCCGGGGAGAGAGAGAGCAACGCGACAGCAGGCGTACGTACGGCACCCACCCCACAACCCCACTACCCTAATCATCTTCACTCTTACCTCCGTTCATTTCAAAGAAGAAGAAGAAGAAGAAAAAAAAAAACCCCACACAAACGTGTCAAAATGAATGGTAAAACGGGACCAATGATCCGTTGGCATAACCATCGCGCAAATCAAACAGGATTGTCCCGTAATCAGTCACCTCGGTGCGCTCAGTCGCACAGGGCCGGGCCGAGAACTGGGGCTGAGATGGAGGTGCAGAATCAAAGCACTTGTACAAATATTGAGTGCCCCATACCAGCATGATCAAGAATGGCAGTCACAATGAAAAATATGCTAATGTAATTTTCCTCAAATCATTTCAGATTTTTTTTTTTTAATCGCTCTAAAATCCTCTGTCTTCCAACAAATAGTTTTTCAGCTGAACAACCTCTCCTCCCTAGTCCCTTTCTTTCAATCTCTCCGTCTTTCTCCTCCTCCTCCTCTCTCTCTCTCTCTCTCTCTCTCTCTCTCTCTCTCTGAATTGGGCCAGCATTTATAGACCACCAAACAGCCCACACGTGCCGGCACTGTTCCACAACATGGTGCCACAGCGGGCCACGTTCAATTGGCAACATCTGGGGGAGTAATCACGCACAGGGAGCACTAGGGATGCCCGGGGCTCCACTTGCCAGAGAGGGCTAGCTGGCTAGCCAGAGTGGGTTGGGGGACAGGGGGATGGGGTTGGGGTCGGTGCGGGCCTAGCCTGCACTTGCTCATGCCCAGGACTTACTCCTGCTGGCCGTGCTTCCTTCGCTTACCCCTGCCTGGTCGGGGTCCTTGGTTGGGCCCACACAGGACCCGCACCAACAAAGGCTGCAAATACTTCTCTCAGAAACAGCTACAAAAAACAAAATCAAATTTTACCCTTTTCCTCTTTCTCCCGTCCCCCCTCTTCCTCTTTCTCCCCCTCCCTCTAAAAAAGTTTTAGGTCAACTACCAAACCATCAGCATAACGAAATGAATCAGGTCATTCATATATAAAAAACCTGTGCAGGAGAACAAATTTTCTAACCTTGCATAGCAACTGAAAGAACATCCACATCTATTACTAGATGGTCAAATTCTTTTATATTCTACCATCGATTTCCAATCTCAAAAATGAGAGGGTTGACTCTTTTGATCCTAGCGGGACCTTCCTCAAAGGTGCCACTAGGATCGAAACATCAGGCCCTCTAACTTTTGAGATTTACGTATTGCAGGTCATTTTTAGTCAGCGAGCAGTTTGCAACAGTTTTTGTGTTAACATCTATTTCTAATAACAACAACAACAACTCACAGTTGACTCATATTACCACTATCAAAAGAGATGGGGAGGAAGAGGACCTAACAATTTCAAACATAACAGGACCTTTCTCAAACTGCCAGCCATTGCCTAAAAAGTCGAGCGGACCTGCCAAGAATCCTTTGGCAGACCCCGGGCCCCTTAAATAGCGCATTGACCCCCCCCCCCCTTTCAGGACACTGGAGGACCTGACAGCCGCTCTGCCTGACCTTGTGCGTGTCCTTTTAATACCACGAAAAAAGAAAAAAAAATAGTATCCGATTATGGCACAAAGGGCAGTAAACCTCTGCCATACGTGCCTTTCTTTAAAAAAAAAGAAAAGGCCAGGTCGCACTGAGGATGGAAACTTCGGGCCTCCAACTTCTTAAGATCTGTATAGCTCATATGTGTCTGGCTGTTGGCCAGTCTGCAACAAACATGAAAACTGATTGGGAAATAACGTACACCGTACAACGCACCTGATACACGTATGATAGGGTGGATTCCTTTGAAGTCCCAGTCAAGTCAATTTTTTTTTTTTGCTATTCAAATTCTGTTCCATTTGTTGTTGAATTTTGATCAGGATCCTGGGGGTCGGGAAGCATTTCCTTCTTAAATTCTAGCAATGGAATCAGTCACCTGATTAGGCCCGTCCAATCAGAATCAGATACAAGATGGGACGTTGCCATCTGACATGGCTGAACATGGCAACACATGGCAGAAGGTGCATCTGTGTCAAAACTCAAAAGCAATGGTGGTTCAAGCCAATGCAATGCTACAGTGAACCCCTATGTACAAAAAATGACTGAAAGATTCACCAATGGGATAAAAACAGATAAACGGCAAGCAAAACACAGTGACAAGTTATGACAGTGAACATCATGACATATCTATCTACAGCGAACATCATGACATATATATCTACAGCGAACATCATGACATATCTATGAAGTTATGGTGGCTCTGAAGAGAGCAATGGTCGAACTTTACTAAAGGGCCTATGTAGATGTGGATGGTTTGGAGATCCCAAATGCGAAGTTGCGGTTTTATATTTGCATGCATAAATAACTAGCCCCATCCCTCGATGGTCACATGTCTTATACAAACAGCCAACCCACTCGCCACTACCCTATCTCCACATTCTGCCAGCACTGCTTAAAAGCCCAATTACTTGTCACCAGAAACATCCGTGTGGACAGGAAACTGCTCCAAAAAAGTGCAGTTTGCTGACATGATTTGTCCAAAGGATTTACGCAGATCGCCCGGGCAGGGAGAGCTGGACGAGGACGGGCAATAAATACAGCCATAAAATATGCAGCAGTACAGAGAAATCCCCATAAATTCGCCAGAGTGCACTTCTTACTTTTCAGAAGTTCAGCTCCGTTGAAAAAGGAAAAGAGGAGGAAGAGGGGTTGGCGGCGGTGAGAGAAATCGAGGCGGGGAAAAACGAGGCGGGGGCCCGAAGTTTTGGCTGCTGAGATGAGGAGTCAACTTGTGGGAGTAGATAACGCAATCAGCCCATACTTCACTTGTACACCTTCTTGGCAACTGTGAATAATTGTACACGTCCGTGTGAGTGCATGTGGAAAAAGGCCCCCCCGCAATGACTGTAACCTTGGTCTCCAACGAATCATTTCAGCCCCTCTTACGATTAACTTTCAAAAAGAGGGAGAGGGAGAGGGTGAGAGGGGGAGGGGAGAGATGGAGAGAGGGGGAGGGGGAGGGAGAGGGAGAGAGGGAAAGGGGAGAGGGGGAGAGGGAGAGAAAGAGAGAGAAGGGAGAGGGGAGAGAGGGAGAGAGGGGGAAGGGGGAGAGAGAGAGGGGGGAGAGAGGGAGAGAGGAGGGGAAAGAAGAGGAGAGAGAGGGGAGAGAGGGAGAGAGAGAGAGGGGGGAGAGGGGAAGAGAGAAAGAGAGGGAGAGAAAGAGAGAGAGAGAGAGAGAGAGAAAGAGTGGGGGGAGGGAGAGAGAGGGGGAGAGGGAGAGAAAGAGAAAGGGAGAGATATAGGGTGAGAGAGATGGATAGAGAGAGAGGGGAGAGAGAGAGAGAGAGGGAGACAGAGAGAGAGAGAGAGAGGGAAAAGGGAAAAAAGCCCTATGAGCCAGAAAACTTCCTGTTAATGAACAGATGACTAGCCATTTTCCCAGAGACATTAAATCAATCAGTCGTCTTCGTGTTTTCAACACCCTCCCCCCACTGCTACGATCCCCCAACCCTCCGGAATGATAAACAGATGGATGATAATTTTTAAGTTCCCATAATTCACACCTTTTTTTCTCCCCCTCCCCCAGTCTCACTCTCCCCCCCCCCCCTCTCTCCACATCCCACCAATTCCTCACCAGCTCAGCTGACATTACCGGCCAATGTGAGTGAGTCACTGAGGAAATCTCCCACCATCATGTGACAACATTATCGCAGCGAGTTTGCATGTCTCGTTGTACTCAGCGTGACCCTCAATCAAATCCTTCCCGCAAAAAAAAAAAAAGGGTTTTGAAAAAAAAAAAAAAAAAAAAAGATTTATGTATTCTCGCTCGCCCCAGAAAAATCATGTAATTAATTGTGTAATTAGCAAATTGAAGAGAGGAGAGCTGGAGAAAGAGCTGTGAATGTTTAATTGAAGTGGTTCACTCCTGTGCTGGTGAATACATGAGGGACCCATCAACCAATTAGCTGACGATAAGACATGCGAGGCCCTCTCCCCCCCCCCACCGAAAAAAAAAAAAAAAAAAATCAAGTTGAAAGAGCTTCGGCTCATGTTTGCTGAAGTATGATGTACCAGCGCTATCCCATATGTCCGTTATGTCATCCAATTAAACCACGGTAGATTGACAAACACGCGCACACACACAAAAAAAACAGAAGAAGAGAAATTCCATCTGGGATGGGCAGAAATTGAGCGGAGATCCTCGGCTGATAACATTAATCCAACCGAACGCCATAAATGACGGCATAACCTCTGGCAGATTGTGGCCGGCCATCATGTTGCGTTAGTCACTGCGGCAATCTCACTATTGGTAGCCAGAAGAGATCCCACATTAGCAGGTGCTGAGACTATTTGCCGTGTGTTATCGAGCTAGTCAAACGGAGACCCACAACTAAGTAATAAACACCTCAGGACGGGCCACTTTCATTACCCATGACCACCAAACAGGTTTGAAAAAAAAATAATTAAAAATGCCATTTTGAAATACCTGTGAAAATCGAGAGCACACTAAAAAAAAAAGTGAGTCAACCTGGGACAATGGGACGACTGTGTGGCTATTGTCATGCTACATCAAATTGTTCTGTCACTGTGTTACGCTGAAAAGAGTCTTTGTTTAAAACTTGGACAAAAGTGAAGCCCGGATTCGGAGGGCCCCGCGCATAGCAACACCACAGGCTCTCCCAATTCGGAGGTTTTTTTTCGGCACCAAGTGGTTAAAGGGCCTTTTCAGACTGACGCTGAAAAAAAACTAGCAAGGCTTGAGAAAATGTCCCATGCATGAGAATTCTTACAAAAGTGCCCTCGTGTGAAAGGTCACCAGTGCTCTTTGAGAGTAAGAGATGTCCCTGCTGGTGAACCCTTGGGAGATTTTGTCGTAGGTCCGGACCTCCGATAAAATCTTCCGCAAGCGGAGGATTTCTCACGGGACCCTTGACAATCGATCATGTGAAGGGAGGAGCTGTTTATTGTACGACATCCCATGCTATACGCTGAAATCTCTGAAAAGTCGTCTGAAAGGGGCTAAAAAGCATCAGTGCAGTCAATCATGGTTGGTCCGACAAGCGGACAGTGACAGATGCAGATCAAGAAAGCTCTATGCATGGGCAGAGACCCACCGCTAGCTCAAGGAGCGAGAGCGAGAACAATTACCAGGCAGCTGTTCCCTATGAGAAAGGCTATTGTCTGCCATCAGAAAATACTCCTCAAAATATCAGCATTGTGCTAAATATCACTGATCCCAACTCCAAAACCTGCGCCTCTGTCTGTCGACCCAATTCGGCCCAATTTCTGAGCTACATTTGATTGTATTTAGTTGGTTACCACCAGCAGCCACTTGTAAGCTATCCAGCCCGCCTGCCTTATACTTATAACGCCAGAGTGATGGATTCCTTGCACTTACTGGTAACCCACCAATTTGACCCCTGACCTTTTGACGAATGCACATCCATTCTCCGTCGGAACATTTGCTGAACGACATGAGTTCATGTAAACCATGCCACCGCAAATATGGGGAAAAAAAGGAAAAAAAAAAAAAAATTCTCACCCATTTTTGTTTGTCCTTATCTTCTTCTAACGCTCTTGATTGATGGCGACGCAAGGATGGACCCAAGTTTCCTACTCGTGAAGATGGTGGCATGGACTCTTCCATTCTCAGTCAGAGGTAGAGCCTAGATAACATTTCAAGCGGGCTCTTCTTTCTTACATGTTATCACTTGGCTTGACAACATTCTGTGCTACGTGTTTATTCAATCACTCGGCTGACCAATTGTGTGACACACACAGAAACAAGCGTCAGAATTAATCCTAGAAATCGAGAATTCTAAAACTCATGTGCTCCTAACTAAACACTGTAATTTTTTCAAAGCATTCAGAATGGCAACTCAAACAATGAGGACTATCAAGAGGTTCACGGCCGTCAGCAGAGGCATTATCATACAAAACATCCCCCCAGTAATCACCCACTTTGGCCTCAAGGGAACCAAATCATTTCGACAATTTGGAGGCTGAGGAGCTCACTTTCAACTGCCTCCAACAAAGCTGATCGCCCCCCCAAAAAAAATTCAAAAAAAAAATAAAAATTGACGATTGGGAAGAGCCAGGTCAACGAGCAGCAATCACAGGGGAGGTGGCCACCCTATCTGATTTATGGATAATAATCGTTTATTTGGAAGGTGACGAAATATATATCCAGTGGCAGCCTATTTGGGAGCCCAGTGGTTTATGTCATCCTAAGGTCCCATCAGTTCGGCCCCCGGGTGTGCTGGGCAGGCGGGGGTGCGTGTAGTGGGATTTCCTAAACTCCTCCCAGCGTTTACACCCACAACCTCAAATTAGTAAACATTCTAATATATAATGATGGGGCGGCCGCCCGAGTGATTTAAGACTCTGAACTTTCATGCGGCCACTGGATGACAAACAGGCACATCTTTGGGTGGTGCGGGCATTCATCTCTGACAAGTGCTTCCAGAATCCCCTTCCCCCTCCCCACCAAAAACTCCTTGCTTGCCTTGTCCAACCAAACCTTTAGGCCACACCATCACTCCCCCCCCATCCCTCCATCCAGAAGAGAGCCCATGGGTACAAGCACTCAAACACGCACAGGTGAGAGCCCAGGACAGAACAAGGCATCTACTGAGTGCGTGTGCGCACACACACCATTGAGCGCCTCTCTTGTCGGCATCACCATCTAATATTAGTCAAGGGTCACAGGTCAAAGGTCCATAAACCAACCCCCCCCCCCAAAGTTTTTCCCAAGCTCTACGGCCCGTCCTCACACATTCCCATCACCATTGTAAACTTTGTTGGCACGAGAGCTCGGCAATAAGACTTGTTTTGTTTGCGCGACGAGACAAGGAAATTGGAGGAAATGATTGTGTCTGCCCCGGGCTGTTCTGCCTTTCAAGATTCCTAAAGAAGACACAGATTTGGACCAATCTGAATTAACAAGTTCACCATTGTTTAAACATCACATGCACATAAATCAACCCAACCCCTTTCATTTTTTTTTTTTTAGGGGGGGTGTGGAAAACAACAATTCAGATTTTGCTCTCTTAAGTTCAAAATCAACAATGCTGCCTATTCATGGAGTAACAAATCTTCACCAAATTTTCCGGCGACCCCCCCAAAATAAAAAAAATTAAAAAAAGAGGGAAAATAAATACAGTACCAGATATACATGTACACTGCCAAAGGCATGCGAGTTGGGAGAGCTAAGCCGACACTGATTGTGCCGTATCAGGACAAGTCCCAAACAGGGGAGACCCGAGCCAATTTCAAACCTATTCCAAACTGCTCCGGGGCCAAAACAAGGGGGGAACAATTTCTAGAAGCGCTATGTCAAAATGATTAGGGAACTCCTCAAGATTCCTTTCTCCGCGGGGAATTCATATTTTGAAGGGGGTGGGGGTTAAAAAAAAAAGGAAAAGAAAAAAAACCCAAAAAACAAAAAAAAACAGTTGGCCGTGTCTGTAAGTATTCCTTCCCTGCTCTCCACACCTTAATTCGTCCTGGCCCAAGGGGGGAGCCAAAAGAAAATTGCCCGCAAAGTTGGGCAATATGAAACTCATAATTGTGCCGGCGGAACTAGGTAAAAAGGGGTTTCATTACACATTTTTTTTGGGGTAGTCACAACAACCTGGAAACAAAGAAAGCTCTGACTGCATCTATTGTACACACACATGTACAATGCACGGACGGATGGTGCAGGGGACTTGGTGTCCATGTCATGTGGAAAGTTTTATGACAGGCGGAGAAAAACCTACTTGTACGGGCATTACTCATTCACGGCTGGCCCACAAACTGGGCAGGACATGGACCTCTGTGTGAGCAGCCTGCAATGCAAAACGTGTGCAGGAATTGCGGGAGTTTGCGACGATGCAAATCAGATTCGTCCATTATTTTGTTAAAATTCAACAGCTTGCCAGGTGGGGGCGCTGCTCCCATTTTGATTGGACCACTCGGGCAGCACAGCGGCCCCTGTATTATCCGTGCCCGGCAAATGAGCCCCAGTTTAGATTATTTCAGCATCAGATTAAAAGCCCCACACTGTCATGCTGCATTTCTTGTGTGCCGTGTCACCTTCCCATTCCCTAGACCCACAAATTGAAGCCAAGGCAAAGACAGGAGGGAGGGGGGGGGGGGGGAGAGGAGAGAGAGAGAGAGAGAGAGAGGTGGAGAGAGAAAGAGAGAGAGACTTACCGACATGGCCGAAGCCCCCCAGAAATCCATAAAAGACAAATAAAACGGACCCTCGCCCAGCGAACAAAAGAACCTGCTATAAACAATCTCCAACTCATATTTCATTCCGTCCGCCAATTTCATACGTTTGCGCAGACCAACAGAGAGAGAGAGAGAGAGAGGAGGAGGACAGAGAGAGAGGGAGAGAGAGTGAGAGGGGGGAGGTCAGTAGAAGCAACCTGCTATGCATGTTAAGAGATGTCAAATGTGTGTTTACGGCGCTGGGGATACGATACACCCACCGTGCGCGCTAAACCAACAGAAGCCGCAGCGAGAACGAGGTTTGGCACACATGGCTCTTTATTACAGGAAAGGCAGCGGAGGCTTTAGCGGTGTATGACAATGCAAACACGATGTGTGTAATATATCAGAGATATGTGGATCTGACTGGACTGCCGGAGTGGTCCGAATTGTGCCGGTGGTTGTGACTTGCATATGCCAACTGCATTACTTCGGGTTTTTTCTTTTTTTTGGGGGGGGGTCTTTTCTTTGGTTTCAGATGCACTTACGACAAAATGATCCAGCCTTTCTTTGTTTATCCCTCCCCTCTCTCTCTTCTCTTCTTAAAAAAAAATTCTTTTTTAGGTTTTTGGTATTTATTCTTCTCCCCTTGCTGAGCAGATCGGAAAAAGGGTTTCTTGTTTGAAAGTGAACGTGGCGATGATCAGGAATTCTCGTTCCACAGATAAGGTTTCTTCAACGAGACTTTCTGAAATAGAACTTGTGTTTGGAAGACCGAATTACATAAACACACAACCCCAAATACAAAAGGAAAAGAAAATTGGATGCATCTGACCCTGTCCATTTGGGGAGAAGCATTTTTTTTTTTTTTTTTTTTTTTTTTTGAGACTGGAGGAGAGAGCATTCAAATACAAAAGGCAGAGTGGGTACTGTTAACCACTAAAGAAAGTCCATGTCTGTAGTTCTTTGTTCAGTCAACTTCAGTGAACAGCGATTATCTACGTTTTCATTTGAACAAATACCATCGCTCTACCTCCACTAACTCACTTCACTTAGCAAGTCTTGTGGAAACGCCTTCCCATCCCAACCCGAACTCTCTCCCCCCCACCTCCTCCTTCCAAAAGTGCATCTCTAACCGCACACCAGCAGGCACTCCACCATGTGCACAACTTCTGACAAGTGTGAACAGAGGGGCGGCAGAAGAAGGGGAAAAAAAAGAGGCCCTGTAAAAGCCGGGAGACCATTACGAAAGGCCACAGGAGTCTCACCTTCTAATGTGCCGGTAACCCGAGCCAAATCCCTCAAAGTTAAGGCAAAGCGGCCACAGCAAAAATATTTATGATCCGGTAGCGACCGATGATTGAAGGGGCATTATGAGGCTAGGGGAGCGACTGCCATGGCTGGAGGCAGACTACAGTGCCAATAACTGGCCCCTCGTCTGCCTCCAGAAATAATTACAAATTTGGGGGGTGGATTGGAGGTAGGAGGGAAGGGAAGGAGGGAAAAGGAGGAGAGGGGGGAGGGAGGGAGAGCAAATTTGTGCCCGGGAACTGCGGTGCTTAGCGCCAAAGAAGATGCAAACCAACTCTGTCAATTCCTGGGTAGGCTGCTCTCCTCATGACACACACAAAGAAAGGCAACAGCCTGAATCGATACTAACCACATCATTTGACGAGAGACCGAGACCTTGAAGACCGAGAGTTACCGGCCCTGCATCCAACTCCAAAACCCCAACTCGTACAACCGACGCTAGTTGGGCTGCAATGAGAAACCTTTTTTCCCCTCCCTTCTAATTCAAAATGAGCGAAAAGAAACAGAAAAAAAAGGGGGGGACAAAAAAGAGCCGACTTGCGATTAGGATGACAACACACGAGCGCCGAGAAAAACATATTTGGGAACTGATCGGCAGGATGAGGACAGGGCGCAAGAGGTGGGACGAGAAGCCAGACATAGATCCATCAGGGGCAGAGTCCTCGGGGACAGAGAAGCTACAATAACGCCCATGAACGGGGGCCCCTCTATGAAAATAACGGGCCGAGCAGACAGAGAAGAGAGAGAGAGAAAAAAACGGCAAGCAGAAGGTGAACCGCGCCGGGGCCCGTGGAGCAGACACAGACAAAACAGGTCATGCTAAGGGAAGGAGGGGGGATAGAGAGAGTGTAGGGGGGGGGAGTAAGGATAGACAGAGTAGGAGAGGGGGGAAGGGGTTAGGGACAAGCTGTGGGTGACTGTGTGCCAGTGATAGTAGGATAGAGAGGGGTGAGAGAGAGTAAGAGAGAGAGAGAGAGAGAGAGAGAGAAGGCGGGCAAGCCGATGCAGCCAGGCAGAGAGGAAACCGCGCACTGTAAAGAGTACAGCAATTTCCTCGCAGGAAGTGGGAAAGTGTGAAGTTGAACCGGGCAACTTGCCCCCTTGAGGATAGCACCACATCGCCGAGGGTTCAAACTCCCAAACTAGAAGGGGGGGGCGGGAGGGTTGGAGAGGAGAGGAGGGCAAAGAAAAAAAAAGGGCTCTGGAGAGTGCAGGGGCAAGGCTGGGCTCCAGGAAAACACGCCTTACACAATCAGGAAGAAGTTGGCCATAAATCCTTCAGAGGCACAGGCCACAGAATCAAAACCTGTCGGCATTCTTAATTACGCCCGCGAGCAGACAGCAATTAACAAACCAGCTCCGTTAAGAAAAGGGGAAAAAGAAAGGAAAAAAAAACTGAGCCTATATTGTTAAGGTAATAGGAAACTCAGCCAGATCCGATTTAAAATATTGTCGCTACTGGGTACAAAACAGCAGTGTTTTTGTACGTGTGACTACGCCTGTGTGCGACCAAAGATTTAGAGTCTTTTAAAAGCGCGATATATGCCGTATGAATTCTGACATTTTGGGATTAATAACAAAAATGCCAAGCCGAGTTGGGGGTGTGTGTGTGTTGGGGGGGGGGAGTGTTTGGCTGAGGGAAACTAATGTACACAACTGTGACATTTAACATGCAGTGTGCGGCACGGGCCAGATTTCTGAAAGGCCGGATCAGGCGCGCACCAAGACTCCACGGCACAGGCAGCCGAGGCCCCGTGCCCTGTATGACGGCGGGTCCCTCCTATATAGTCCCAGATTGTGACATTGAATGGTAAAAGGGCGAATAATTACAGGCCCGTTAAAGTAACAGGCATACAATTTGGAAAACCCTGACTGCAGGGGCTCTGACCTATTCTTAAAGATGAGTGACAGGGGATGGGACAAAAAAACACTATCCACCCCCTCACCCCCCACCCCCCTCCCCCTCCCCCTGATCAAAACCTGCCCTGCGCCGCCGGCCCCAATCCCACCTAAGCATGAAATCAGGATCGGCCAGTTTAGAAAAATATCGCTGGGCTTATAAAATGATAAGCCACCCTCTGGCTTTGTTTCTCCGTCGTCTTTTCGATCCGAGCGGTTTATTCTCTGTCCACCCCAGGCACGAAATATGGTATAAGCCTGCATTCGGAGCATACAAAGTCTCTCCACTTGAGTCCCCTCCTCATCTCTCTCTCTCTCCCTCTCTCTCTCTCTCTCTCTCTCTCTCTCTCTCCACCTCCTTCCCTCCCTCCCTCCACCCCACGGCCTACTTCTCTTGGGTGGTTTAAAAATAACAGTTGCAAACTTCAAGAATGCTGTCCTGATTTCGGAAAATGTTTTTAGAATACACACTTAGCCGAGTCGCTGCCTATGCCTTCCAGCCATGTATTTAGACCCCCGAAAGTTCAACACGGGAATGTAATACAAGGGCTAGGCTGGGCTGGGCCGAGCCTGAGAGGGGCTCTGTCATTTTTTTTTTTTTTTTTTTTTTTAACCGGCCCGTGTAACACTTCACTCATCAGACCTTAATAGCTTAGTTTAAAACAATATTGGAGATAAAAGCTGGGAGATGGGGGGTTTCTCGGCTGCTTTTGCTTGTGAAGGGAGGGGAGGGGAAGGGCAGGGGTTCTTCTCTCTCTTTTCTCCTGTGTGCGCATGAGAGTGGACCTTTTTGGGGGAAGAGGGGGGAGAGCTGGATTTGGACGGAATCAAATCAGTGATGATGCTTTCCTCAATGCTCCAGGCAATGGCCCTAGAAAACACCATTGCTGATTTGGCATAGGGGGCCACACACACACACACACATGCTGACTGCAGTTAGAACGAACACTAATTAATGTATTTCTGGGGCAGGGTGACAATTTATTAACAGATTCTTTCCACTCTGCCTTTGAGAGAGGTCCTATCAGGATCAAAATTTCAGAACAGGCCCTCCTGATTTGTCATTTATTTTTTATCCCATTTTTTTTAAGGGGTTTGTTTCACAATGCAAGACCACAGTGCTGCTGCAATTATTTTTTCCAATGCTTTTCCTGGTGCAGAACTAAGTGCACCACAATTATTTTGCTTTGATTTCAGTGGGGGGGGGGAAATGACCATACAATTTGAGAGGAAATGACCTCCACCTGTGAATATATTGCACCCGTGCAATAAAAATAAACAGTTTCGACATCCTACCTCGACTTAAGTTATACTAACAGTCTAACACGGATGACAAAAAAACACAATTGCCGTCAGAAATTCAAAACTTAATCAACACAGTTACGAGTCTACTTGCATCAAATGATTTGCATTGTTGCACATAACAACACAAGGTCTGTTTTTTGATAGCTTACCTGGCATGTATCTCTCCTTAGCCATTTTATACACTACTGTATGTGTGAGTAGCTTTTCATCCAACTACAGTTTACGGCAGCACCATTGGCTATGCTACTGCTAAGGATGGGGGGGCACACAGTGCATGATACAGATGCAGCCCTCAGTGTTCAGCTCAAGGGGGAACTGGAAGCCAGCCACAGGAGCTGGGGCCTGAACATGAAAGGCAGGGAGTGTTGCACGCTGCGCATCGGGGGGCGAGGCGGGCCACTCTCTCCCCCACTGCAGCCCCGCTGCCATGCCACGAGAGAGTAGTCTCCCCTTCTCCCTCCGTGTTGGGTTTCAGCTGGGGCAACGCAACGACGGCAACCCCCCCTGGCCGCCACTGGATCCTGCCAGACTCATTAGGACCACACAGGCGTAGTACTAGTAGTAGTCCTGGTCGTTCGTAGTGGCATCGGGTCGGTGGGCAGGGAAGAAACAAGGCCAAGACAGGCTCCCGGGCCCCCTGCTAGGGCTAGTGCTAGCCAACCCCGGGCTGGCTGTCTGTCCGCACACGGACACTTGCTCAAGTTCAGCGTGAGGAGGGAGGCAGAAAGAGAGAGAGAGATAGGGAGAGAGGAGGAGGAGGAGGAGGGGAACGGCTTTGATTTCAGAGGAAAGGGAAAGTTTAGGGCAGTACCACGGCACACCGGCAGCAACAAGGATACTACTAAACAGACTGGAAGGAGAACAAGCTGCCAGCAACCAGAAAACTGCCCAGAAGGACAACATATGCACCGGCCGCACTGACTGAGGGGGGAATCTAGTCCCAGGTTGTCAAAATAGACGCACATTAAAATAATACAAAAAGCTTCCCCACTTTTTTTTCACACGGAAGAGGGAAGGGAAGAGGAGTGAAACACCGGTAGTCACAGTGGTGCCATACCTCCTGACCACTAACCCCCCCCCCCCCCCTCAGCTGCCCTTGGGATCCCACTCCACAAGCCCGGACTTCATTCGGAAATGAAAGTATTCTGATTTGCACGCATGATCAGAGTTATGAAAACAGAGATGAGGGGCAGATGAAGAAAGGGACAGAGCCTGGGGGGGGGGGGGGGGGAGAGGAGGGGAGGAGACCCGGGCAATGGGCCTGTAATTATGAATAAGGAAGTTCACAAGGTTACTTCATAACAATAACAGACCAGATAACAATGGGGGGGGGAACTGTGGATCAAATCTGCGTCCTTCTAGTTTATAAGTTCTCAGGCAGAACTTACCAAGTCATGGGTGGTGGGCAAAAAGAAACCCGGCAGTAAAAGAAAAAGTGCATCCAGTGCTTTGTTTTATTTAAAGGGAAATAATCTAATCATCTGGTGGGGGGGGGGGGTCTACGAGACACCACCTGCAATGAATAAATAAATCTACATGTGTATCCTCTTGTGCGCTTAGAGGAAGTTTGAAAGGACCTTGAAGCGCTCTAAAAATACAGGTGTCATTTTTAGGAGCTACATTGAATTTCCAGGCTCGCTAGCATTCCTGTTTGTTGTTCATGCATTGCATGTCACAGATACAACCTACATTTTCATGCACACAGCACACTGGAAAATGCAAGTTCATGGCGAGTTACATACCGTACTCATGTGATCTAAGACGGGCGTAATGAGGCATCTCAGCCTTTTTGAATATCTGTCCGAACTTGGAATTTTTCAACAAAATTAATGTCTGTAAATATTGAAAAATCTGAGAATTCTTAAGTGTGTCTGCAAGTAGGCTGCAATCACTGTCGGCGTGCCGTGTGCACAACCTCAAACTTTGTTTTTCTCGAAAAGTGGTTTCCGTGACTGCACGTTGCCTCGTCGTATTTCTCAAGCTGTAACTTTGGATTTTGGCAACGTATGGAAATAATTTTTATAATGTCATTGGAAAGCTAATTGAGGTACTCTTTGCATTGGTGGGAAAATCTCGAAAACTCAAATTTGGATGAGAATCCTCATTATGTCGTACCGGGTCACAAATGTGCTTCATAAAACTAGAGCTCTAGCACAAGCAAGTGTCTGTGTGCATCAACACATTTGTGCGAATATTTCTTAGACCTACATGTACTTCTGTAGTCAATCGGCAACTGATTCTGCCTCTGAGAAAGGTCCTGTCAAGACTGAAACGGCAGGCCTTCTGAAGACTTCAAAAATTAATCAAATCCAGTTGACGATTTGAGTCGGCAACCAGTCAGTTTGTGACCTCTGCAGTTTAGTTGATTGCTTTCATTAGATTCACAATAAGGCCGCATCATAGGACAACACCAAACTGGCAACGGTATTCTAAACATCAGTTGCTGTCACACCCGACAACGAGGGCAGCACTCAGGTACATTGGTAATGTTTTCCCCCTTCATGCAGTCCGACTGGTCCCCACGATATTCTATTGTGCGGATACCAATCATAGTGATACTGGAGGAAGGTGGTTAGTGACCCAGTGATGAAAAGTTGCAATACCAGCAGTCTTAATTCATGACTCCCCATAACAAAGCAAGAGCATTTGTAAAACGTAGTTTCTCACACGATTATGTTGAGAAAGAGGCAATGTCTCCACAAGGATACAGAAATGAGTATGTGTGTGCACTGTGCATTGGCTTCTTAAGATGTTCAAGTACACTGTAAAGTGTAATGAACAGCAAACAATACTGCATGTACTTGCAATGTGTGTATTTTATCTTCACATTTCCTGTAACCATAAATCCCAATTCAAACAGTGCAATAAAGTTCCACTTTGACAAACAGGATGCATTGTTCAAAGTTCAACTTCTTCCCCATCTAAACAAAACAAAAGAGAAAAAATCATGTCCATGGGCACCTGTGCACCTTCACACCTGGCCCCCCCCCCCAAAAAAAAGTGCATACCAGTGTCCAGTGAGACCATTTCACAGAAGTAATAGTCATCATAGTGCTGTGCACCTCCCATCTATAGGTTATCATTATCTTTCCCCAAATTTAGGATTGGCATGAGAACCACAGTAATCACAGGAATCACAGTAATCAATTTCGGACTGCTTGAAAATGACTTGGAATAGATCAGGAAAAGCAGTGACAATTTGCAGGGTAAGATAATGGCAGCTTTCTCAATGCTCAGGCAATCTTCCCTTCCCACACCCCTCTCCCCCTCCCCTCCAATGGGCCCCAGACTTGCCCCCATTACCTTCAGCAGTGCAGTGGTATGGCGGGCAGCGATTGTTGTTGTAGCTCAGCCCACCATTGATGGTCAATAAAATGATTCACTGCTCATTTTCCTGGAGGGGCCCTCCTACCCAGTTGCTGTCCCTCCCTCCCCCTGATTTCTGGTGACATACCATGCCTGTTACATCACCCCCTCTTCACAAGGGGGTGCTGAAATATGACACGAGGGGGGGGGAAAGGAGGGGTTGGAAATATAATGGTGGGTGCCAAACATCTGATAAAGGTTTGGTTTGATTTGCTCCATCACACAATGAAAAATGGGTTCATCCTTGGATGGCAGAGAGAGAGAGAGTGGAGCGAGGGAGAGGGAGAGAGAGGGAGAGAAAGAGAGGGAGAGAAAGAGAGGGAGAGAGAGAGAGAGAGAGGGAGAGAAAGAGAGGGAGAGAGAGAGGGAGAAAGAGAGGGAGAGAGAGAGACAGAGAGAGAAAGAGAGGGAGAGAGAGAGGGAGAGAGAGAGAGAGGGGGGAGAGGGGAAGAGAGAAAGAGAGGGGGAGGGAGAGAGGGGGGAGGGAGAGAAAGAGAAAGGGTGAGAGAGATGGATAGAGAGAGAGGGGGCGGAGAGAGAGAGAGAGACAGACAGAGAGAGAGAGACAGACAGACAGACAGCCCAGGAGGGGCAGCCAGGAAGAGCGGAAAGGGAGGGAGGGGAAGGAAACAAAAGATTGGCCATAGGGAAGACTTGACCACACATGGGCCATGCAACAGGTGGTTATCAATAACCATCTTTATTATGACACTAATGGCCATGCCATCCCAATGTGTCAATATACAAATGCAGGCCTTCATAACTCGAGGGCAAGTGGAGTGACGAGATCACATAAAATCAACCAATTTTACAAGGGGGGGGGGGGGGTTCCTCTCTAAAAGCTGCAAGACAAATTTCAGACAAAGTCCGGTAATCTCTGTCTTCATGAAGGGTGTGTGTGTGGGGTGGGGGAGGGGGGGGGGGGCTGCGGCCTGGAGGGAGGGAATAGAGTTGCTTCGCGATTCAGAAAAGCCAAGTCTCTCACCAGTCACATGAATGTCACCTTGTGGCTAAAATCTAAATGAAAGACATTTCATCTCTAGGGGGCCCGGCCCCCCTGGTAAATATAGCACATTGAGGTGTGATCTCCATGATGCACACTGCGAAGTGAAGGAATGTGCCAGTGCATACCCCTGGCCAGTCGCTGAATCGGGAGAATAACAATAACGCAGGATTTTGCATTGTGTCATTCCTGCAAACTAGTCAGGCCCTTGCTATTTTCAAGGGGTGCTCATGCAAATGTAAAATTAAGCTTGAAAAAAAAATTAAACAAGCGAAGCCAAACAATAAGAAACCTAAAATGTCTAAGATGCAGTAAATTCAACATCATCTACTTTATGTCCTTGGGTCACTAACGAGCAACTGTAGACAGGGTACAAGTACGGGCACTCTTTACTCCAATTTGAGCAAGTCAACCTTTGGGCCGTTCAGACCCCAAGTCTGGGAGCGATTCAACAGCGAATTACACAGTGGCTGCTCATACCATGATAAGGGGGATTGCTGTTGAAATGAGCCATTTCACCACCTCAGATGGGTCCTTAGGGTCCCACTGGATGACAGTCTTGGGAGATAACTTCACAGTGGCACGGTGTGAAGTTGGCACTTCGGACAAAACAACAACGCCTCTGTAACTGTTTCAGGAAAAACGAACCCCCTACAAAAAATTATCAGCATTTCACATTCTGAAACCTGCCAGCGGGTAAGTATTTCCCCAAATGACAATATAACTGTTTCCTCTGGCCCACTGACTCAATTCCACTGTCACTGAAACAAGCACAAGGTCATCAAAGTAGGACTTTATCAGGCATGCTACTACTACTGAGTACTGTACTAGTACATACAATAACGCAGCCAATCACCTTGCTCAACAAGGTGGCCAGAGTTTATGGCAATCATGACCCACCCCCAGGAAAGTGCACTTTCAACAGAGGAAATGAACAAAACTTATGGCCGGCCCTCGTCCAAAAAAAGTGCAACCCCCATCACAATGGGAAAATGATAAAAGAAAAACGCTATCAGTTATCGTGGAGCGATTTGACTTAGAGGGGGGATGTCAAACAAAATGATATTACAGGGGTCCATATGGGAAGGAGCGTGAGAGAGAGAGAGTGGAATAGATACCACTTCCTGGAGTTTTTACAGTGGGATGTACGTGTATAATGTGGCAAGCAGTGTGCAGGAAATGCTTGGGAATCAAAGCATACTTGCATAAGGTCCAATGCATGGGGATGGCAGGGGGGCCAACTGGATGGCTATCAATTGTCTCTTTGGGTTATGTAACAGTCATAACCCACCCCAATGGACCAGGAATGTGTGGTTGTTATAGGGGAGGATTGTATTCCTTAGGGGCATTTTTTTTTCTCTTTTTGATGGCAGGCATTCTCATAATTATAAGCCAGCTGTTGCCACAGATGAGAGACAATAAGATGCATTCAGAGAGAAGGGGGAGGGGGAGGGGGAGGGGAGGGGAGGGGAGGGGAGGACAAAAAAAGATACCACAGCCTGCTGGAAACCCCAGAAATTGAAGCCTGATGTCTAATAGACCCATACTCAATTATTGAAAAGTTTCTGTTTGGTTGCATGGAGTGGAAGATAGGGTTTCCACTGCAAACACATAATTAATCACTTATTTATTATTTTTTTAAGCCAAACCATATCTAACATAGTGCAGCATCTTGGACAAACAAGCTCAGGTTTAGCATGTGTCGACTGTGCACGTAGAAACTGGTTTTTCTCCCCCTATTGTCGAATGAAAGATTAGACGGCCTACCAAATTGGCTCCGTTCGGGAACGGGAGGACTAAATTCATTAAACTCATATTGTGGCATTTACGGGATTATTCAGTGGGCCTATTTACAGGTCATGAGGTGGTGGTTTGTTTATAATCCTCCCTTAGTATTTTTCCATCCCCCCTCCCCGAAAGCCCCCTCAAGCCAACCATTGGGAGATATCTGGCCGGTCAATCGTGCCCCGTCTTTCCTCCACAGATGCGGGGCGGAACAATTCGGCTCAAGGAGTTGGTTGGCACTTCCAACGCCCCGGCTACTGCCGCCTGATGAAGTGCGATGATGAATCTTAATCGGGATGAGAAACTCATAACGCCCATTTGTGGGTGGGTGGTGGGTGGGGGGGGGGGGGGATAATGAACTGGGCTCCATTGATACCTTGTGTGCATTAGTAGGGGGGCACCATCCTAGGGAAGGGAAGGGAGTGGAGGGGGGGGGGTGGGGGAATGGGCCAATTTAACCACACCAGCAATGGATATTGATTGGCATTGCCATGAGAGGGGGCAAACTGGGGCCGCCAGTACAAAAGATAGTCGGCGGACAATGCCCAAACTCACTATAATCTATCTGCTAATCAATTTTTCATTTGAGCAAGATGTTCCTTCACATCCCTTTCCCCCCACATCGACTTCATTGAGGGACAGAAGAGAAACGTAACAAACTACAGATGGATATGGCAGATAAAGCTAACTCACCATGGGCAAAACTGGCTCTCTAGTGATGACACCAAGCACAGTGGGGGAGAGAGAATTTCTTTTTTATTTCTTTTTTTTTTTGGGGGGGGAGACGCAGACCCAAACATAAACACATCAGGTACCCCCACTGTCTTCCAGCAAAGTTTGCAGGGGCAACATTCCAATACAAAGTTAGTCAATTTGTTTGACCTTGTTAGCTTAACAAATAAAAAGACTGCAAGTTCTGACAGCTTCCTTTTTTCCTGGTGTGGAAAGGGGGGGGGGGGGTGACTTGCGCAAGGCCCTGCTGACTTGGGCTCTAAGTGCTTTCAGGAATATCACTTTGTAATAACACACAAACCTCACTAAAGATTAGTCAGGCTGACACAAGTTACTATGAAAAGCAGGCTTCTGAAGAAAAAAAAGTGGTTCTTGGTTTGTCAACAATATCTCTGTGGTGGTGGCCCCCCCTCCAGAGGGGGGGGGGAGAGGGGGAAGAAATTCTTAAGAAGCTATGCGGACCCCATCATGCAAATCATTTGTTATTCAGAAACTTGAAAAGATTTGTAAAGAAACCTTTGGACTGCTTCCTCTCTATGGCCCAGCCCCAGATTAAAAAGAAAAAAAAAGAAAGAAGAGCGCTGAGAGAGAGAGAGAGAGAAAAAAAGATGGCAACCAAACAGGATTAAAAATAAAAGATCGGGCATGAAGGTCTGAAAAGATTCACTCCGAAATGCTTAGCCACTGAATTAATCATCCCTTGGGCCGAAAAGAAAGTGAAGTCACAATGGAAGGTGCTTTGCATTGGCCACAACAATGAAAGCTGAAGGATTGATTAAAATTGGGAATGCTCCCTCCTAAACAATGGGGGGGGGGGCAAAAAGATCCAGGGGGGTGGGGGCTGGGTACAATGCCACCGAGTATGAATGACCGTGGAATAACTGAAGGATCAACTGAAGGATCGTATTGCAAGTCTTGGGTGTCCTGCAAGATGTGTCCCGAGTTGCGTAACAAATTCACCACCACCACTACCCCTATCACCACCCCACACCCAAATCATGGTTTCACAGGAACTTGGACAAACTCCAAAGCATGAGTTGCATTTCTCCTTTGAGCTTCCAAGAGGTGAAAGTGACAAACAAAATGCAAGGACGGCTCACCTTGAAGGAGAAACAAATTCATCCTCCAACAATGGGCAGTAATTTCTTCAAGGCTTTCGAGGGGGAGGGGTCCACATCCCTAGCGAGGGGTGGTCAACACTGGAAATGTGCCCATCAAACATGAGCTGCTCATAGAAATGACCTCCTCCAGTCAAATCAAAACCCCCTCAAGAAAGCGAAATGGACTATTCGAGGTTTTAGACAATGGCCGGGTTACTTGGCAAATATTAAAGCCACCCTTTGTGCTCTCTTCTTCTGGAGGTAAGGCCTTATTATAATGGCATTCATAGGTGGATTGGCAGATCAATAAGTTTGGATGTTTGAGCAAACTTTACATTTCAAAGGAAGCTGAAGTGGGCCAGGGAGAAGGACATGGGTGGGGAGGGGGGGTGCTCTGTAAAATGCATGCAATGATCAAATGGTGCATGTAATACAGTGCAAATGTGCCTCTTAGTAATGGATGCACACATGGTGGGGGAGATGGACGGACAAAGGCCATTGCGTGAATACACCAGGCATGCACACAGCACACAACCCAGTCTTAGGCCGCTTCTGTTTTCCTTTTTCTCGACTCATTGGAGCTTGGTGATTGAGCGGAAAGTAGGCTGCGGACTGGCTCTGCCTGCCAGCCACATGGCCAGAAATTCTGAGCCAACCCCGGGGCATGACAGCCTAACTCCTTCCAGTTCCATTCAAAACTTTCTTCTTTTTTAAAGCCAGAGGACTGAAAAACACCACACAGATGAAACTTACTACGAACATGGAGGAATATCCTCCCTGCTACAAGTACAGATTCATATGACAAGTATTCTTTGGCCATTATAACTCAATCTGGTTCTCCATAACTTCATGGAAACAAGTCCCTTCTTACATAAAGAACACTGCAAATGGGTCTAATGATGCAGGTTCACTGTGCACAGTTACTATGTGTCAGCCATGTGGTACAGGAAAGACAGGCAAGAAATAAGATAAACCAGCATTGCCACTTTCAAGTTAATCTCCAGCTTAAGACAGCTGCATCTGAGATAATGAGTCGGAGACTTTTCAGGCCACTCCTTCCCCCACGACGTCCATTTTTGGAGCCGACAAGGACCCTGCCCAAGGAGGGGTCCTGCCCCCCAAATATGTATCCGAATTCCGAATATTGGGCGCCCTAAACCATTGGAGTTGGCTGCTACTTTGGGTAAACACTTATTTCTTCGTTACGAGACTCGTCAGATGGGAGGGAAGGATAAAAAACCCTCCCGCTCACCGGAGGCCACGAGATGTACATTAATATCACACAGTTATTCACAGCAGTGGACAACAAGGGAGAGATCTCATAAAGGCAAACTCCCCCCCCCCTTCCCTCTCCTCCCTCAACCCTTGCCCAAATCAGATTGAAGATTCGGCAGATAAGCGTCATCTCGGCCACAAACGCATCTTCATTAAGGGGAAATTTTCAGCAGGTGTAATCACAGGAGATACACACATGGTCTGTGGAAATCTTGCGCCCCCCAAGGGTCCAAATTATGAAACGGGGCAGGGGCTGGGGGAGGGAGATTAAAGGGCAATTGCCATTGATTTAGCCGGACACTCTCTAGTCACTGATTGAAAGAAAAAGGGGTCAGTAAGTGTGTGTGTCTAGCATGCATGCCTACTTGTATCTAACCTCCAAGGGCCAGGGAGTGGGCGGCTCGCCAATCCACTGTCCCGAAAGAAACACTGTGGCCGCCGCCTCTTCTATTTCTCAAAGCAAACGTGATCTGAGAAACTGTGAACAGAGAGAATGCGATACTCGGCATTGCAAACAATTAAGAGATACAAATAGATGCTGCCAATTCCTTGAATGTGGATTCAAGCTTCCGCCAACGGCCTTGAATCTATTCTGGAAGCCGAAGTTAAGAATAGATTTAAATTCACTGGGCAAAACAGGACAACCTACAACCCAATGTTTCAAAATATCAGTGAGTTGTTACACTTGTAATCACAACTGTAAAATATACTGCAGTGTGAACAATTAACCTAAAATCATGGTATTTTCTAGTCCCATCCTTTGGGATAGAAAGTGCCCATGTATAGCTCGAGTCACAAATGACTCAGCTAAGGCAGACTGCCGCTGAATTTCACTCATAATGGTGCAGTGGCAATTCGTCTTTTGACAAACGGAATCCTGCATTTGAGTGAAATTCATTGACATCCATGCCATGAGCTGCAACATTACAAAAAAAAATGGAAAGGAGAGACAGGGTGAGTTCGCACAGGTCTACTGTAACACAGTTCTGAAAAGGCCAAACATCCAACTACCGCATTTTTTTTTATCATTTTCTTGAGCGTAATATTCCTTTCCTGTTTTTCTTCCTTCACCCGGCCAATCCCTTTTCAAACTATGAATATCGATAAAGAAAGCGGGTGGAGAAGAACGGGATTGCAGAGAACTGTCAACAAGAGACAACTATGGGAAATCTTCTTGCAGTGCAGGCCTACTCTCTCCGCGTCGCGTTTACTTATCGGTACGCCCATAGCAGCCACTTCAAACTTCCATCAGGATTTTCAAAATTTTCGACAGCCCTCCAAATTCTATAGACGCTCACAACAATGGGAAATCAAATACCTGCAACCATATAAAATATCCGCAGGGCCGATATGTAAGTATTTCAATACAAACATTTTTTTTTTGGCAAATTCCCATTCAATCCGGCCAGCTGTATTGAGAATGCCACAACGAACAAATACAATCACTTTTTGTTTATATTTCCAGTGGAACAGAATCCCCTTCCCATTCTTCGGGACTTCATTATTTTTTAGGGGGGCAGACTGTCGAAAGAAAAGGGGGAGAGAGAGTGCCCCGGCTCTCGGATTTCATTTGAGGAGTTTGAATTTGATTTTGAGCAAACACATAACCCATTCTGCGCTGCACAAGAAGCATAGTTACAGCTTTATGACGGCATAAATGCCCCCACTTCTTCCATAGCTGGCCAAGGTGCTTTTACAAACACTCATAAATTTGTTTACGAAAGACTGTGGAGTGTAGCCCTGTATGAAAGCCCGGGTTGATTAATTCACACGAGGGAGGGGTCTCCAAAGAATTGGGGGAAGGCTACAGGTACACCACAAGAGAAACATTAGCTGCGCCACTCACAGTCACACTAGTCTCTGGGGCTGTCAGAATTGCGTACACACGGTACAAGCTCTTTCCCCCAAATGGACAAACTGTTACTGATAGTGATAGCAGTGTCCTTATCCTCAATCTGTATTAACCAAGAAGGCATTAGGCCCCCTTGCTCCTTGTATTAAGATCACACAAAATTGTGCACAAACCGAGAAGCACTGCTTTCACTTGCACTCATTGCTGGTTATAACTTGAGGCATCAGCAACTATTCTTTTGCTGTCGGTTGTCAACTTGTAATCTTACAAGATTTCTAACAACCGATTTGTCTGGCTTTGAGAAAGGTCCTGCTAGGATCGAAACGTCAAGCCCACTAAATTTTAAGATTTGCATGTTGGTATTTTTAGTCAGTAAGCAGTTTGCAACATTTGTTGTGTATCACTTCAACCATTTTGTGCCTTACACACACTCTCGCTCACAAATTCAGCACGGACAGTATCAAGAAGTCCATAATTGTACGCGTTTTATGCCGCCTTTCAGAAAGGTCTTACTAGGATCGAAATGACATGCCCTCCTAATTTTTGATATTGCTTTATGTACATTAACTTAGTTGTATGGGTTATACATACCATGGTTATACTTTGCCGTTTCTTAGTAAAAATCAACAAGTGTTGATCAAAGTCCTTCAATCTTGTGTACTGGCAAAAATTAATTCCCGAGTCATTGAAAAAACGAAGGAAGTAACCGCTCATTTCTTCAATAAAACAAAAACCTCTTACAAAGCCTCGACCAAGATTTAGTGCATAAGAAGCAGTTACCCTTACAGTTCGGTGACATACTTGAATATAGAAAATAGAGGCAAAAAGACTACCAACTTCTCAATTTCAACAACATAAACACCATGGATTGGAGTGACTTCACTACAAGTCCTAAATATCAATTTAGGTTTGTAATCTTTTGCAGGGGCAAAGGCTCAATGGCACTGAATGCCTCAAGTTACAATTATCTGCAGCGCAGAAGAGTTCATTCCATTGTGACAAAAGAGACAATTATCTTCCCAACCAGAATCCCTCCAGGTACCAGTACTGCCCATGGTTCAAATGGGCACAATTATTGTAGGAATGAGCCCAACATACCGGTAATCGAAAGGATAAGTGCCAACGAACGCCACTAAGTATTCAGACACGACTGGAACAAGAAGCGACGCGAGAAACTAAAGGGAAACTCTTTCCCAGATACCACACAAGTATGTCACGACGTGCCCGCCGAAATACAGGCTCTAGAGAATCTCTCGAGAAGCGAAAGATAAATAAGGGATGGATGTTGTTTCCCTACGCAAGATCACTTGGACTAAGGCCTAGAACAAACCCCAAAACTGTCGGTTGGTCGATCGGATGCAGTGGTTAAGGGTTTTTGATTGCTTCTTTTTATCCCCATTTCCCCGGAGTTGGAGGCGAACTCACTTCGGCGGCCGTGGGGACCGTGGGTGCGTTTCGAGAGGGTTTACCCGCTACCGAGGAACGCGCCCCGTAAGACCGGCAGCGGGGCATACGGGGAGCTGGACGGATATCCCCCCACGGACCGCAGGGGGAATTACTGACCGGGCCCGGCAGCAAGCCCCCGTTGGAGTGAAGAAAGTGCCAAGTGGCGGCCAAAAAACCCACAAAAACAAATCCTCTCCCAAAAAAAAACCCTCCGACAGCAAATTACCATCTTCTCAAGTCAAGAGTCTAAAATCTTCGGCTGACAAAAACCACAAGGCCAAAAGTGGAACTGGAAGCGTCCCCTTCTTCCCCCACCCCCCCAAAAAAACACGCATCACGGGTAACTCGTGCAATTGAGCAACAATGGGAAGATAGAGGGGTATCTCGGCGATTTTACAGGTGTATTTTGAGAACGAGACGAGGGGTTGGTGGTGGTCGGGGGAGGACGATAGAGAGAGAGAGAGAGGGAAAGAAGTGAGCCGAGGCCCGTGCTGGATAACCTACCGTTTTCTAGAGCTGTGGGTAGTTCGTGTTCCGAGCCGATATGCTGGGGGTTGGCCTGCTTACGGCGAGACATGGCTAGCGTTTATCCCCCTCGCCTCCTTCTCCTCCTCCTCCTCCTCGGCGGAGTCGGTCGGTCGTCCGTCAGGGGGGCAAAGCTGCTTGGTGCGGGTGCTGACGATTCTCGGTGTAAAAAAAAAAATCTTTCTATCGTTTTCTTCTTCTTCTTTTTAAAAAAAAACTCGTATCCCGGTCCAGGCGGTCCTCGGCTCGGCTCGGTCCCGGCTCTGCCGGTGCGCTGACACTGACAGGAACCCACCATTCATCAGCACGCGAGACACACTGAAGGCCCCCGCCGTGTATTCAACTTCAATGGCCGGGGAGAAAATATACAGGGGGGGGGGAGGGAAATGAAACCACCGCGCTGACTGTACACACAGCGTACATTGTACACACGCATCGCACTCAACACACGCACCCACACGGGGGAAAATGCCCTGCATAACATACAGCACGCCCCCAATGCGCATGTACACACAGTTATGAATTTTATCAATAATGCATACAGCTATACGGAGGAGGCTTTAGAAAATAAGGGAAGGCGAGAGACACCGCATGAAAGGCGCGTGTTGATTGGTCGGCTGCGCTAATTAATTAGGTGTCAAAACTTGTCACCGTGGCAAGGCGGACCGTGGCCTGGGACCGCCAGGGAGGAGAATATTTTCCTCTCCACTTGTGACAACCGAACCCCCCCCCCCGCCCCTCGAAAAAAAAAGAAGAAGAAGAAGAAGAAGAGGAAAAACAACTAAACAATTACGCGCGGGCTAATTGATTATGGAAGAATCTTTCCCATCTTTTTTTGCGGGGAACGTAATTACCGTCATCGAGGTTTGGAAATGTTGGGGATGGCGTCTATGGTCTTTGTGGGGGGGGGGGAGGGGAGTGGAATGGAGAAAGAACGAGTACGCACTCAGTACCCGGTGATATTTTCTGAAACGAAACTGCGTAATATAAAGAACAGCGTGCAGTGATTACAATATATGTATGTCGATGGGGTGAATCAAACATGTATATTATTAATTCGCAGAAGGAATGGGTTGACAATACACACACATAATACATACTGATGATAGATATCACCAGGCCTATTGTAATCATGAACCGCAGATACGGTATCTCACCCAATCCATCAGGCCCGAATATTATATGATCTATATAGGATGGTGGTGTTTACATTCGGATGGATTTTATGTTTTTAATGTGTGTACGCCCGTTACACATTAACCAAGTACGAGGCGGGCCTCATTATTAAGGGTCCGTAGACACGGCGGGGCCAATTTTGTCATCTGCCCTATTATAATGTTCCATACTGCTTCAATATACAACAAAACAAGCTCAGCATGCTTAATGGCATCACACTCACAGATATGGAAAAAGATCGATTGTGAAAATTCGATAACTTAAATGAGTGGCTCGATGTGTTTGAGCGTAATGTAATGGAAGTTATTGCACGTATATGTACTGGTCCTAGTGAAACATTATGTGAACGCAAAACAACAGCATCATTTTGAAGTGTTTTTTTTCTCCCCAGCCCGTCATGGTATTGTTTGTCGGCCCATTCATCGGCCCCAAATCCGGGTTTTTTCCCCCCAGACTTTTTCCCCCTCCTAAACTGGCAGCGGAAATCATGATTTACCGCTCGCTAGTCATGCACCGTGATCGGCGGCGCTACTCTGTCGACCCGGGCTGTACTGGGGGGAGGAGGAGAAGGAAAGAGAGATGGCTGGGGGTATAGCGCTGGCACGCCGGTACGGTACGGTGGTATACACACACACACACACCACCAGCTGCCCCCGACTTGGACCAGCGGGGAGTATCGAAGACGAGTCGCCGAGAGATCTCGGGGGACCGGGGCCCTGGTGCTGCGCCTCCATCCGGCCCACCGAAGGCGGCCTGTGGAATGCGGGGCCCCCTTATTTACATTAAAATAATTGCTACCTACAAGCCGGGCGGGCGGGTAGCGTGAAAAGTATTATATAATGAGGATTTTGACCACAATACAAAAAAGAGGGGGGGGGTTGCAGCCAGCGGTCATTCAAGCCACGCATGATTTTTTTTTCTTCTTCTGAGGCAAAAGGGCCTCCTGGTTTTGTGTGTGTGCTATTTTGGCGTGCGGTCATTCATCGATGGAGACCTGTTACGCGGGGCACTGGGCGCATTGTTGCGGTCGCGATGCACAACAAAGCAGGAGTGCATATTCGCCTGGCGCACAACGCGGAAACCGCTCGCGATTCCTGGAATATTATATAATGTGGACGTACGTGCCGTGCAACGTACGGACACCGTGATAACTAATAATTACCCATGGGCCCCCGATGATTCATGGGGAATCATAATGGCCCTCGAGTCCAACATTGGCTCGCATAACAATAAGCTGCTCAATAACAAAATTACATAATTTTGTATCAAAGTACTGGTAGCTCTCTTGGAGTAAAGGACTATTAAACCTTCAATGATTAAGCAAAGCGATGTGGCCCTAAATAAACAAGCGCTGGTTGCACGATTGTAATCTAATAGTAAATACTTTCTTCAATACTCAACATTCACAACATTTGGGCCTGACGTTTCGATCCTAACACTAGCAGGACCTTTCTCGAAGGCTTATTGTTAGCAGATTGCAACGTTGTTGTAATCACTTGATGCTCAACATTAATGGATAGCCCGACGTTCCGATCCCGTATTTCCGAACGGTCAAGGTTTCAACATTGCCCGTTGAGACAAAAGAAAATGACTTCCCTGTAACGCATGCAGTTACTATGGACTTGTGGCGTGACCCCGTCCCCCTCTCCCCCACCCCACAATCTCTCTTGTTTTTTTTATCGGGGAGGGCATATTCAATGCCTAGGACGTCCGGACATCTCTGATTGTTCAAGGCCCCCGCGCGCACGGTATAGAACCACCCCAGCGTGACACGGTACGGTCCGTGCTCGTGGGCCGTGCTACGGTCGTCGGTTCAACCACGTGCACTCAGGCTTGGTCGAGGGGGGATGCCCAGCCAAGAAGAAAAAGATCTTACTACTGTAGCAATGGAAGGAGGGAGGACAGAGAGAGACAGAGAGAGAGAGAAAGATATAGACACACATGGCTCATCATCGCCACGGCTTCGACCCATGGCCGTCGCACTATGCCTCTCCCCTTCCAACCGTTATTATTATATTAAGGCGCAAACTTGACTGGCTTGTTAATCGAATGAACGGGAAGTGTCCGCACTCAATAGGAAAAAATGGATTCGATTTACACGTGCGTACATGATTTTTTTTTTAATTCTCGGAATCGAGCGGAATGCTGAACATGCGATTGTGCGAATGCAAAGAGAGTTCCAGGCCTCATACCCCTGACGATCATTTACTCGAATAAATCACTACATGCATATTTATGGGAGTTTTTTTTTTTTTTTTAGATCCCCGTGCTACTGTAGTCGATCGAGTTGGCAGCTAATCCTTCTTTGCATCTGTGTATAAATGAGGGTGCGATCCAAGACGATATACGGAAGTCAATGCTTCTCATGATCGGCCAGCAAAGATACTTGGCTATTTGGTATAACTGTTTTAAAAATCAAACCAGTTGGGAAAACTGAAACAGACCGAGAATGACGTCGTTGTGTTTAATAGTGCACTCCAATTTGCATATAATGAAGGACTGCATTGAATGCAAGGATTAATCCATTTTCTTTTTTGATAAATCGCCCCTTTGGACTTGTTGGTTCATTTATTTGTTTATTTATAAAGAAAGGGGATTACGTCCGCCGCGGGTAATCAACGACCCAAGATAATCACTGCCTTTAATGATGATAATAAAAATATATCAGCGGGATTATCGATGAACGTATAAGGTGAGTACACTCTAATACTAACAATGAATCGCACTTCGGAACCCCTACATATCATATCAAGTATTTACTACAAAAAGAACACGCCTTATATTTAAATATTAGTCATTACAAGAACTCACTAATGGGTAGGCCCTGTATACTTGGAAGCAAGTATTCAATAACAAACACTGCTGAACAAGACAATTCGATAGATATACAACATACAAAGATTGTAGAACAGGAATTCCATACATTTACAAATATTGTCGAACACGAATTCACGGAATAGAGTAGACCATGTACAAGGATTTTAGACCAGCCTCGTTCACGACAAATACGAGTATTGCAGCTCAAAATATTCACTCAATATGCAAAGTTTTGTAGAACAAGTATTCACTACATACATTGCCTACCATCGGCGAAACGACAGCAGGAAGATGGAAGCTCTATATAGAAGACTGTACACTGCCAAACTGTTCTTTCTCTCTCACGGACGACGAACGGAAAATACCGATCGCAATCCCCCCTCCCCCTCCCTCCTCCTCTCCCCTCTGCGATAGAACCTTTACGGGATACCCGATGTTTCGTCACGGCATCGCCCCGCGGGGTATCCGAAGAGCAATCTACGGCAGTGTGAGGACGCTCGTTGTAGTTACCACAAACCACGAGACCACGGACCTTGCCCGTGCACACAACATAGTATATACACGAGCACGCATTATCTGTCCGACGCCAATTCAACGCTCTGGATTGGCAAGGCTACTGCGGGGAAGGGTATGTCTTGCCCCCTCCCCCCACCCCCCGATAAATCAAGACTTTTCAGAAGAAAAGATAGATAAAAACTACTTGATGATTTCGTTGCCACTGCGCATAACCAGGGGACAGGGGCTCACCATCAATCACTCTAATTATTTCAGTATGCTTCGTCACAAGGTTGGAATTAAAAATGAATAAATAAAAAAAATACCCGAGGCTGGCGTTCTTCCGCGTCCGTTGCGCGCGCTTGATTTATAGGAACAAAGTGATCCTGTATATGCCATTGTTGTTCGCACTGGCACGATGGGCTTGACTGTGTAGTGACCAGGCGGACCATAAGATGGGCGGGTAGGTAATTATAGATTGGTGTTAACACGGGCTGGGGAGACTCCTCAACCCGTTCATGTGTACGGCAAGTAATAACTACACCACACATTGTCTACACATTGTCTACACCACCGCGATGAACAACCCTTTCATTTCTAAGTAATAACTACACGTCATAATTAAGCTGGTATGTATATGGGCCAATAAATCATATCTCCACTGAATCGAAAAAGAGAGACAGGGCAAAGCAAATCAACGATATACCATATAGAACACAGCAACAAAGAAGCCCGTTAATGGAGTTCAAACTGAGCAAATGAGACCACGCTAAGCCTTTGTGCGAGGCAATAAATCTTTATTTGCCCGAGGAGGACAGCCGTGTGCAACACAATGGAGCTATCTGCTGCATCTTCGATCCAACGGTGTTGTTTATTTTGTTAGCTAATGTTAATTTTCATTTGTTTCATAGATATAACATGATAGTCTTATATGCATAATATGGTAACCTTGAAGCCCCTATACACAACATCGGTAGGATCGAAAAACAGAAACGTTCACAGAAACTTATACAGAAGATGGTTATGGTAGAAACCTCGCACTGAAATGTTTCAGCCTAAATTGTTGTATTTTTGTTAGAAAAGAGTAAAATAAATCGTTTACGTTTCACCCCTAGGCCTATACTGCTATAGATCTAAACGATTTTTCGGAACAATTGTCAATACGTTGAATGCTGCATTTTCGCCAAACAAATGAAGCGGTGTTCACTATTTTCTGGAGACTCGGTTGGCGGATTGAGCTGAATTTTTCACAGGTGTGCTATTTCATGCATATGTTGGATCAGACAACGTATGGATGCTATTCTTTGACCTCGACCAATGTTGTGTTATCCCTTAATTAAAGACCCATACAACATTGGGAAGATCGGACAACATCGATGCCCACAGATTTCCTTCTGATTTACGCAGAAATGTTTGTAGATGGTCGCGATAGAGTCCTTATGTTGAAATCTTATGGTCTGAGTGGGATGCTGTACGAGAAATCTTCACTCAAACATCGACAAATAGTTTTTGCATTTTGCTACTTTCTCAGGGTCAGATTACCATTTGAGCTAAAAACTTCGCAGTATTTTTTATTTTGAATGTTTTATGGTTTAACACAAAAACTGTGGCAATTTTTTGACCTTTACCAATGTTTTGTATAGGGCCTTTAAAATGTTTGATGAGTGCACAGCAGGCGGCGACGCCAATAATACCGAAAGAGAGTCTGGTACCAACTGCGAGTTTGAAATTCGTATACCAAGGGTATCTTTGGTGGAGTGTGCACTGTGTGAAGTCCTTGCCGCCTCACGTAAAAGCGCGTGAAACGAATGCAAGGCAAAAGGCAGGGCAGACAGCAGAATGTTTTCGGGCTATGTTCCTTCAGGGCCACCGTACGTTCGGGGAAAAAAAAAGAGCCCCCTTGAAATCCACGCCAGCCAGTTGACCCCTGCAGGAAGCAATGACTTGGTCAAGCCGCGTAGTTTTGGGCGCACTTACGCGACTCACTTTCTCTCCCTTTTCCCCCGTATATAGTCGTTGAAAGCATCGCGTGAGTATATGGAGGGAACGTTCCACCTTTAGGTTAAAAATGGTCAATCGAAATAAACTTCGGCAATGGCCTAAAAGGTCGTCTTTCTTTCATGGCCAAAATCCAAGTCAAGTAGTGGGCTCGCACATCGGCCTCTATGCTGCTGTGCTGGGATCTTTTATGTATTTGAGACTGCACGGCCAGAGAAAGAGGGGAACTACTCTTGCGCATGGCAATTAAAGCCCCACTCGAGTATTTTGGAAGTCTGGCGGCTTCCCACTTGCTTTTACACACCACGCCGAAAACACACAAAACCCACGGGGAAAAGTCACGATCGCTGTCCCCGGGGGAAAAGTAACCGAAGTGATCATTTCTGGACTTTGAAGTGTCCAAAGGTTTTTTGTTTTGGTAATAGCATGTCAAAGATCACCTTTGGAAATACGGCGTGGTTCTGAAGAGAACCCGGGTGTAATTATACAAGGCCAGAAAACTCGGGTACTTTTCAAGACCATATCCCCTCGAAATATAAAGGGCACCCTTTTTATATCTTTTCTGTCGCTATGCAAAATATAATCTTAACAAAATCCAGGCTTAACGCATATTAAGGGATTGAGAAGAGGGGAGAGGAGAGGAAGGGAGAGGAGGGGATGGGAGGGGAGAGCAGAGCAGAGCAGAGGAGAGCAGAGCAGAGCTAAGCAGAGCTGAGCAGAGCAGAGCAGAGGAGAGCAGAGCAGAGCTGAGCAGAGCTAAGCAGAGCTGAGCAGAGCTGAGGAGAGGAGAGGAGGGGAGAGCAGAGCAGAGCAGAGCAGAGCAGAGCAGAGCAGAGCAGAGCTGAGCAGAGCAGAGCAGAGCAGAGCAAAGCAGAGCAGAGCAGAGCAGAGCAGAGCAGAGCAGAGCAGAGCAGCGCTGCGCAGAGCAGAGCAGAGCAGAGCAGAGCAGAGCAGAGCAGAGCAGAGCAGAGCAGAGCAGAGCAGAGCAGAGCAGAGCAGAGCAGAGCAGAGCTGAGCAGAGCTGAGCAGAGCTGAGCAGAGCTGAGCAGAGCTGAGGAGAGGAGAGGAGGGGAGAGCAGAGCAGAGCAGAGCAGAGCAGAGCAGAGCAGAGCAGAGCAGAGCTGAGCAGAGCTAAGCAGAGCTGAGCAGAGCTGAGGAGAGGAGAGGAGGGGAGAGCAGAGCAGAGCAGAGCAGAGCAGAGCAGAGCAGAGCAGAGCAGAGCTGAGCAGAGCAGAGCAGAGCAGAGCAAAGCAGAGCAGAGCAGAGCAGAGCAGAGCAGAGCAGAGCAGCGCTGCGCAGAGCAGAGCAGAGGAGAGCAGAGCAGCGCCGCGCAGAACAGAGCAGAGGAGAGGAGAGCAGAGGAGAGCAGAGGAGAGCAGAGGAGAGCTGAGCAGAGCTGAGCAGAGCTAAGCAGAGCTGAGCAGAGCTGAGGAGAGGAGAGGAGGGGAGAGCAGAGCAGAGCAGAGCAGAGCAGAGCAGAGCAGAGCAGAGCTGAGCAGAGCAGAGCAGAGCAGAGCAAAGCAGAGCAGAGCAGAGCAGAGCAGAGCAGAGCAGAGCAGAGCAGCGCTGCGCAGAGCAGAGCAGAGGAGAGGAGAGGAGAGTAGAGCAGAGGAGAGGAGAGCAGAGGAGAGCAGAGGAGAGCAGTGCAGAGCAGAGCAGAGCAGAGCAGAGCAGAGCAGAGCAGAGCAGAGCAGAGCAGAGCAGAGCAGAGCAGACGAGACGAGACGAGAAGAGACGAGAAGAGACGAGAGGAGACGAGAGGAGAGGAGACGAGAGGAGACGAGACGAGAGACGGAGAGACGGAGGGAAGGAGAGGGCAAAAGAACACCGCAGGTTCCAATAAAAGTGGGAGGAAAATCCATCAGACATGTGGGTCAACTGCTACGACCATCGGAGGCACGGTTGGGTGCGCCCTGATGTAAACCACTGCGCGAGCGGCTCCAGTCCAAGCTATTCTTAGCCCTTCCTGAAAGAATTGCACTTGATCTCCCAGATTCCTAATTCGAGTTTGGCCTGCCCGATCGAAGCGGCAACCCTTGTGCAGAGAGCTAGAGAGAGAGAGAGAAAGAGAGAGAGAGGGGGGGGGGGTGGGGGAGAGGAAAAAGGAAAGGAAAATACGAACTAACCGGTATTAAACAGATGATCGATTCGGCCCGGCCCAGTATGAATAATGACTGACCATGCCAGCGATGATGGGCGAGTGGTGGCCGTTCCATAAAAAGAGGGAGTAGTTTTTGGTCAAAACAATTTACACAAAGTGCCCCCCCCCCAACAAAAAAGAACCAACCAGCCATGTTGTCAAAGGGAAAAAAAAGGGATATAGTAAGTAAACAAGGCGAGCGAGCGGGTGCGGAATAGCAGAGAGGTGGGGTGGGGGAGGGGGAGGGGGAGGGGGAGGGGGAGGGGGGTTCGAGTATGCGTAAGAGGACAAAATACAGGCGAGAAGAGTACTCCTAAAAATCACGAGCGAGCTCAATCGAGAGTTGTGAGTGCGAGTGTCGAGCCGGTGCGGGAGGGGGAGGGGGAGATCGGACAAAAATGAAACGAGGGCGCTAATCTTAATTCTTCATGATGGGCAACCTGGGCGTTACCTTTCAGGCTTTCGAATCATGCTCCACTCGCTGTTTGATTCATTGACGAATCCATTTATCAACCCCCCTTCTGAAAAAAAAAAGAGAAGAAAAAAAATCCCCCCCAAAAAAATCGGATCGCGGTATACCGTAATGGACTCAATCGTTCGATCAGACTAGCTTTGTGGCTTCCACTTTTTTTTACCCTGTCTATTTATAATGTCCCCCCTCCCCTCCCAATGGCCTGCCCGTGTGATCGATCACTGACGCGATCAGTCACTGTGTCGATCCATCAATTGATCGATGTATCCATATACCACAGATGCCCGCTTCCCCTCCCGCCATCCCTCCACCTTCACCTCCCGCGGTGCATCGCTCGGACGGGACTGACCGTCGAACCCGTCCGACCCTAAGGACCCGGACCAACAAGACCCGAGCCCACCACCGAAAGACGGTGAAGGGGGTTGGGTGGGGGGGGGGGGTTGAGGGGAGGGAGGCTGAGTGTATATTTGGTATAGCACATACCGTCCCCTTGGGTTGAAATGCCAACAATCAAGCAACGTCGACAATCTTCGCCACGAGTTGTCTGTGCGCACGCTCCAAGAACAAACAAACAAACACGCCCTCCCCCAAAAAAATAACACTTTCTTCCAACTGACCAATAGAGAAAAAGGGAGGAAATTTGTCCGTGGATTCGGGGGGGGGGGGTGTATAATCACGAAATGCAATATCGGCCCATGCTACCCGACCTGGCCAGCTTGCATTGATGGCGGGTGTTCTTATTAAATTTGAAGCCTTAAAAAATTAGATTTTCTTGACTAATGAGAATACGGGGCGCATTAGGGCATGCGGGGAGGAGGAGGAGGGGGAGGAGGAGGAGGAGGAGGAGGAGGGAAGGGGGAGGGGGGACCAGCAGCGCGCGTGAGTCGTCCCGTTTAACGGCCTACGCGTCGATGGAGCCGGTCTCCCTCCCTCCAGCGGATTTGATTGCATCAAATATGGCCCAGTTATGTGCAATCAAATTGGCCACGTCTATCATATATATGCACATAACTTTGTTACAGTGGCAAGGGGGTAGAGGCGGACGGGGAGGCGGGGAGGGGGGGGGGGGGTAATGTATTTGCCAATGTTACCGTTAACGGGACCCCCCACCTGCCCTTCATTAAAATCAGATTAAGGCGGGGCAGGAGGAGGAGGGGGGAGAAAAAAAAATTGAGGGTGGAAATGGTGCGGTAATACGGTTGCCAAGGAAAGCAAGCGAGTTTGGATTTCGGGGGGAGGGGAAGGGGGCTGGGCAATGGGTTGGATTGGGATCGAGGCAAAGGGTTTGGTAATTTCCAGACATCGTTGTCATTTCTGTTACTCATCACCGTGGTCGTCATCAGTATAGTCCTATAGTGTGGTTTGTCGTGTGGCTGATTATCTGGGCAGTATATTACGGCTGAGCCGAGGAGCACCAATTACTTTTGGCAAGAAAAGGGGGCTTCAGCAGTGCTTTGTTATTCTTGATATTATGCACGGACACGAATACTCTGCAGTTTTCTTTAAAGAATGACCCATCTTTCATGCTCGTTGGGTATTTTACAAACCAAACCAAACCCAACCAAACCATGCAAACCAAACCAAACCAAACCAAACCAAACCAAACTGAACCTAACCAAACCAAACCAAACCAAACCAAACTGAACCTATATAACCAAACCAAACCAAACCAAACCAAACCTAACCAAACCAAACCAAACCAAACCAAACCAAACCAAACCAAACCAAACCAAACCAAACCAAACCTAACCGAACCTAACCAAACCAAACCAAACCAAACCAAACCAAACCAAACCAAACCAAACCAAACCAAACCAAACCCAACCAAACTGAACCCAACCAAACTGAACCCAACCAAACCAAACCAAACCAAACCAAACCAAAACAAACCAAAACAAACCAAACCAAACCAAACCAAACCTAACCAAACCAAACCAAACCAAACCAAACCAAACTGAACCAAACCAAACTGAACCTAACCAAACCAAACCAAACCAAACCAAACCAAACTGAACCAAACCGAAC
>OX465110.1:13476056-13513556 GCA_949987565.1 Luidia sarsii
ATTCGTTTCGGTCTTATGGTGGCGCAGAAGGGATATCGCAAATCGCAAATATCTGCAAAGACATATATTTGCAATTCGCAAATTTTGTCGCAAATATTTGCGCACATATCTGCGAATTACAAAATCTGCGAATAGCAGATTTGAATGGGAGGAATGGGATCACCAGATTTTGTCGCAAATATGTGCGCAAATATTTGCGACAAAATCTGCAATTCGCAGATTGTGTCGCAATTTTTTTTCAAAGAAGGAAGCTAGGGGGCCCAAACCAGTAGTGCCGTAGTGTCGCATGACAAGCTGCAGTTGTGCGGTGCTTTGGTCAAAGGTCGCGTAGTGCGCTGTGGCCACCCCCCCCCCCAAAAAAAAAGCTGAGCGAGTGCTGCTGGTCAGTAAAGTTTGGTACCTGTCATCCAGCTCACGAAGTTGCTACTACTACGAGCTGAATGGGAATTATTACGGTAAGCCTACACAAGGTTACAGCACAACGTGAAATGGGTCTGACACTGTGATTATAATACCGAGTCTCACGGTGTCACGGACCATTCCCTGTTCTTCAATCTCCGTAAATTATACATTTCCATTCGTTTACAAAGTAAGAAAACTTCAAAAATCCGTTCGTGACTGTCAACAATACTCACCACTATTTTTTCGACAAGTCCCATCGTTGCGCCGGGTCAAACACTGTGTGTAGTGACCAGCCGCGGTTTCTTCTTTTTGTGGCCCACTGGCTTCTTTGAAAAAAAATTGCGACAAAATCTGCGAATTGCAGATTTTGTCGCAAATATTTGCGCACATATTTGCGACAAAATGTGCAATTCGCAGATTTTGTCGCAAATATAGGCGCACATATTTGCGACAAAATTTGCAATTTGCAAATATGTGCGCAAATATTTGCCATAAAATTTGCGAATTGCAAATTTTTTCGCAAATATTTGCGCACATATTTGCGACAAAATGTGCGAATTGCAAATATCTGCAAAGATATTTGCGATTTGCGATTTCCCTTCTGCGCCACGTATTTACTCTCTGCGTGTCACCTTTTCCTCACCGATCTACCAGATGTACAGCCACAGATTCGCCGGTCAGGCCACGGAGGTGTTATGGGGGACGGGGTTCCAGACAATCGCACAGCCTGCAAACTGCGAAGGGCTTCAATAGTGGAGGGCGAGGGGGCACCAGTCGTCCACTCCCTGGCTCCCGTGTGGCGATGTCGCGGTGTTACAAGCATCAGGAAATGTGCCTCTTTTTTTGCGACAAATCCTCTAGACCTCGTCACTCAGCGTGAATACGACAGCTATAACAGACCTATACACACCGTACAAAAAGTCCCGGACAATACTCAAATACACAGAACTTAGAGTTTGACTGACGTCGCTCTAACAATCAAACGGTTTTATAATATTGACCAACGAAAGTCCAAATCGTCGGATTCTGCCTCTCGTAATCGCCCACTGACTCCCAACATTTCTGATAAAACTAGACCACGAGCAAATTTGGATTCCAAGAAGGCTTTGCCCCGCTGCTCGGCCTCTGCACTAGAAAGCAGGAGTCGCGGGTTCGAATCCCGCCCGAGCTGCTCTGGATTTTTCCCAGCAGCCAATCGGGCAAAGCACTGTGCACATTATTACACGTCGAATAGGGTAAACCCTTCACTGTTAAAACGGTGCTCACATCATGCACATGGATGAAGTATGTTGAGGCACATGGTGCACGATACATGCGCACGAGGTGATGCTCACTTTCACTCCATGTGCTTGAGGTACAGTAAATAGGGAGATGTTCTTGTACATGAAGCACTTCGTGCACCTCATCCGACTTTTCCTCAAGTGACTGCAATGCATGTGCTTGAGCTACAGTATTTCATGTGCATGAAGTACAGTAGGTGCCTCAAGTGCCCATGATTCTGGGACAAATAATGTGCCATCGCAGAAGTGCATGAGGTGCAGTTCGTTTTTACAGTGAATTCTTGAAATACATTCTTGACGAAAAATCATATTACATTTAGAAGAAAAAAATCGGATTGGTCCCCACTTTTTCTTTTGGCCCAACTATTTAGCAGAGTTACGACAGGCCTCGTAAGTCACATGCATTTTTCCCGTGGTTCAAACTTCGACCAACCATCTACACCGACAATTAAGAAACGCGCGTATACCAACAACATGAACCAGGTCGGTACACTGCACTACATACAAAGCGGGTTAATGGAGCCGTTGAAATGTCGAATGCCGATTCATTAATGTGAGGGCCATGCGAGCAGGGCCCTATTATATCAGTGACCTCTGGTCATTCCTCCATTCGAGTCGCAAGCAATCGCGGACGACTCGAACCCAAGACCACCAACTCGACTCGACTCGGAATGGCTGACCAACCGGCGAACTTATTCGACCTGAATTTTGAGTCGAAAACAAGAGATGACCGTCTTGATCCATTTTTGGAGACCGGTACACGAGAAGAGCCTCGGTCGAAGAGGCTATAACCAACTCACCTTACCCAAGTACGGATGGGTCAAAGATTCCAGTCGTAAAACTTTGTTTTTCTTTTTTTCTGAGAGGTCTTCTGACGACGGGTATAAAGTACACCATAAGCCGTTTACGAAATGAAGGCTTAGGCTCGGGCTCGGGCTTCGTCTCCGTCTGACAAAACCTGAAAATCCAGGTTGTGTTTCGTTTCCGAATTTGAAGGTTTGATGGCTTGATAAGTACTACAGGGCATTCACCAAGAAACTTGGGCTCAAACGCTTGGTATTTTTTTTTTTTTAGATTCCTGTGACATTATAACGGGTAAGGGAAATATGACAAAAGCCTAAGCCTCTATTTGGTAAGCGGCCATAGAGTACACGGGCTGAGTTTCATTTAAAAAAAAAAAGATGACCAGCCTCCTCCAAGTCAATGCAATTCCACTTGAGAAATCGCTGACATCCCTGATATTGTCAGAATGCACATCAAGGGCACAGTTCTTCCTGTCTGCTGTATATCCATTGCGTGACGTCCAGGTCCCATACCCAAGTTTTTCTTCTGCTTTCCCGATGCACGATTTTGGAAATGTTACTCGTGCCAGTGTATATTATATATAAGCTTGCACGTGTACATTTTTGAAGTGCGCGCTAGAAAAGCTGAGCCGGATAGTATCGTTTTGGGACTTGCTCCATCCAGTGAAGTTCGAGAAGAAAACTTGGATCTCGACTTGGAACCTCGTAAACGAGCAGCGAATGAGGCCTTTGAGAAAGGTCCTGTTGTGATCGAAACGTCAGACCCTCCTATCTTGGTTTTTATATTTGCGTTTTGGTCATTTTAGTCAGTAAGCAGTTTGCAACATACTTGCATATTTCATTACTCCATGTTTATATAGGCCTATCTATCTGTGGATTTTGTGTCCGTGTATACCGCTGCGGATATTTCACACGGGGGATTTGATATAAGAACCCTTTTGGTATAACAAATTCGTGGCGTATCGAACCCTATAGAGAGCCTTCCTCGAAGGTAGCAACTTTGTCTTTTCGAAATCGTATTGCTCGGTCCGAACTTGCCTCGGGCCTCATATATAGGCCCTACACTATGTGAAAATTATTGAATTGCGGGTCATTTCGGTCAGGCGGAGTTTAGCAACCGAAATGCATCCCTCCTCGCATAGGCGGGGATTTGAAGTCAATCAAATTAGCATCTTGACCGAAGTTATACGAGCCACTGGGTATAGCATGCTGCTCTGATTAGGTCGTTTGGCCTGCCTGCCGCTCCGCGCCGATCACGGCCCCGGCGTGCACCCCATCGCTCGCCGTCGGTCCCGCGGCCCGCCCGGGACCCGACCCCCCTATTTAACCTTCATTTCCCGAACAATTTCAAACACGGAACTCCGCCATCATCCCAGAAATAATGATTCAGCGGAACGCGTGCCATATAGGCCCTACACACACGCGCGCACACCCCCCCCCCCCCACACGCAAAAACGAGGGGAACTTGACAATGTTTGGACCTAAATAAGGGTTATTCTTATTGATATCTTCGGATATTCGGCCGAGCAGACTAGAATGAATGGGGTGTGTGTATAAAGAAAAGGTAGATGGTGAGGTTTAGAGGGGTGGGTTCTGAAATACAGACGCCGAGAAATAGCAAATGCACCCCCCCCCCTCTTTCCCGGGTGTGAGTCACACGGAACTATCTATCTTGTCCCAAAAAACAAGGACTATCCATTACAACAATGCTCGCTCACGAGATATATATTGGCCACATGAACTGGGCAGGTGACACGCGGGGCATGCGGGGCGCACGCGAGGAGAGGCCGGTCCCACTCATCGATATTGGCAAAGAGACGGCTCGACGCGAGGCCGGGGCGAACACGATCCGTCCAACGGAATACCATCACTGCGTGTTCGAGCATCGTACACAACAACGCGGTAGACGCGCCAATACGTGTACACTGTATATACGTGTACACTGTACAGTACCGATGTGTACATGTGTACATGCATTGCGCAAATTGCACGCAGGAGTTTCGGGGTGGGGGTTGGAGGGGGGGGGGGCTAGCGGCATCATAAAACCGTTCACGTGACCTCTACACCTACTCAGGGAACTTTCCACCAATGGAACGTTAGGATTTTGCGTGCGCATTGATATAACACAAACAGAAGAAGAAGAAGAAGAAGAAGAAGAAGAAGAAGAAAAAGAAGAAGAAGAAGAAGACTTTTTTTTGACTTTTCAAAGGAAAACTTTATTTTCCAAATGAAACACAAAATACAGTTCACAAATATATACAAGAACAAATAATATAAAATAAAAAAGGGGAAAAACAATTATACAATTGGAAAAACAAAAAACACGGTATATTACTAAATGAAAACGAAAACATTCAATGAAAGGGAAAGCAACATTTGAAAGACTTTGATGAAACAAATGCTTTCAATGATAAATATAATCATTAATTGATGGTAATGACAATAGATGATAAATCATATACAATGATGTGAAAAAATAACGGTTCAAATTTCAAAAAAATGATAGGGATAACATTCAATGAAAGAGAAAACATTCAATGATATAGGGAAACACTTTCAGTGTTATAGGGATAACATAAAATGAAATAGGTGTGGGATAACATAAAATGAAATAGGTGTAACATTAAATGATATAGAAAACATTCAATGAAGAAGATACGAATTAACATACAGTACATGGAAGTAAACAAATAATGAATATACATGTATGAATAGAATAAACAGAAATGTACAAATTTAAAGATGGAAGAGAGAGGAAAGGATAGGAGAGAGAGGAAAGGATAGGAGAGAGAGGAAAGGATAGGAGAGAGAGGAAATGATAGGAGAGAGAGGAAAGGTAGATTAAGTCACGGAGCAGAGGGATACCCCATGTCTCGCCGAAGCGAGCAGCTGCCCGGACTTAAACTGTAAGAGGAAATTAGATCAGAGTTTAGATCAGCCACGTTATTTGGTTATTAACTATTGTGAAGATAGAATTATTAAGAAGAAGAAGAAGAAGAAGAAGACGAAGAAGAAGAAGAAGAAGAAGAAGAAGAAAAAGAACAAGAACAAGAAGAAGAACAAGAAGAAGAAGACTTTTTGACTTTTCAAAAGGAGAACTTTATTTCAATCTTTTGAAAATAACCGAAACAAAACAAACCAAAATAAACAATATTTACAAGTAAGATTTGAAAATAATCAACTAAATAAATGAATATAAAATTAAACAATAAACATAGGAGAGAAATCATATGTATAATAGCGAAACATATAATTATGAGAGATGTTTTGTAATACAAATATAATCAGTTAAAGGGGAGTTGTCAAAGAAAAGTAATCGAAAATAAACCGGTGATGAGATCTTTCCAGGAGCAGAGGCATAACACCATGTCTCGCTTACGCGAGCTGCTACTCCTAAGAAAGAAAGTCACGATGGTTTAAGTTTCATTCGAAGAAGAAGAACAAGAATAAGAAGAAGAAGAAGATCAAGAAGAAGAACAACAAGAAGAAGAAGAAGAAGAGCGGACTACACTAAAAAAAAATGTGGAGCGGAAACACGCACGGGCTTTTAATCCAGCTACGAAGATGTGAGCAGTCGTGACATTGCCACAAAGCGGTCCCACCCGGGGCTGACATCCGGTGCCAAATTTCGCCGGGGAAAAAATCATTCTGCCACCCCCTCTCTCTCCCCCTCCTCTTCCCCTTGCCCAATCCCCCCGTCGATCCTTCACTTTCCAAAAAATTATGATCCTCATCATCGAGACCAGGCTGTTGCGTTGCGTGCATCACCCGGTCTATAGTCTCAGCCCGCCCCCTCCTCCTCCTTCTCGCCCACTAACCTAAAAAATGGAGGGAGAGAAAAGATGGCGATTGAAAAGAAGAAAGAGAAGAAAGAGAGAAAAAAAGGGGAAAGACAGAAAGAAGAAAATACCGAGTTTCACTTAAGCCACTTATTTTGAAGAATAAGGCCTGTCGGTTGTGATACAAGGGCCGGGCAGGGCCGGGCCAGCGCACTGAGTTTGCAATCCCGGCTGCGTTCCATCAATGTCTGGCCGCAGAGTGGCTGTACACAAAATTGCAATTTACCCCCCTGACAGCCCCATTATATTTTAACAAAACGCCGGCGATTTCGGTTTTTTTTCTCTTAAATACATTTAACACTTTCGGGGGCTGGATATCTCGACCGGGGCCCGAACCTCAGGTTGGTCGACGGAGCTAAGATGGACATTTTTTCCTTCTTTTTCTTCTTCTTCTTCTTCTTCTTCTTGTATTTCTTTTTTCTCCTTCTTCTTCCCTTGAACTCCTATTCAGAGGGCTCGGATCGAGGAATGGATCGAATGAATTAGAATAATTCTGTAGATTTCGTTATCCGTTTTGGAGGGGGAGCGTTGGTGACGGCAATAGGGTGTTGTATTAGGTATGCTGTGGTGAGAATGGCGGAGAGGAGGGAGGGAGGAGGGGAGGGAGGGGAGGGGAGGGTAAGAGAGAGAGGGAGGGAGGGAGAGAAGAACGGATGGATGAATGGAGGTCCTAGGGACGGGGAAGTGATGGGAGGGAGGGACGAAGCGAGAGACGGTCGGACGGACGGACTGACGGACTGACGGACGGACGGAGGGACGGACGGACGGACGGAGGGAGGGAGGGAGGGAGGGAGGGAGGGACGGAGGGAGGGAGGGACGGAGGGAGGGAGGGAGGGACGGAGGGAGGGAGAGACGGAGGGACGGAGGGACGGAGGGACGGAGGGACGGAGGGACGGAGGGACGGAGGGACGGAGGGACGGAGGGACGGAGGGACGGAGGGACGGAGGGACGGAGGTTCGGAAGGACGGAGGGACGGAGGGACGGAAGGACGAAGGGACGGAGGGACGGAGGGACGGAGGTTCGGAGGGACGGAGGGACGGAGGGACGGAGGTTCGGAGGGACGGAGGGACGGAGGGACGGAGGGACGGAGGTTCGGAGGGACGGAGGTTCGGAGGGACGGAGGGACGGAGGGACGGAGGGACGGAGGGACGGAGGTTCGGAGGGACGGAGGGACGGAGGGACGGAGGGACGGAGGTTCGGAGGGACGGAGGTTCGGAGGGACGGAGGGACGGAGGGACGGAGGGACGGAGGGACGGAGGGACGGAAGGACGAAGGGACGGAGGGACGAAAGGACGGAGGGACGGAGGGACGAAAGGACGGAGGGACGGAGGGACGAAAGGACGGAGGGACGGAGGGACGAAAGGACGGAGGGACGGAGGGACGGAGGGACAGAAGGACGAAGGGAAGGAGGAACGGAGGGACGGAGGGACGGAGGGACGGAGGGACGGAGGGACGGAGGGACGGAGGTTCGAAGGGACGGAGGGACGGAGGGACGGGGGGACAGAGGTTCGGAGGGACGGAGGGACGGAGGGACGGAGGGACGGAGGGACGGAGGGACGGAGGGACGGAGGGACGGAGGGACGGAGGGACGGAGGGACGGAGGGACGGAGGGACGGAGGGACGGAGGGACGGAGGGATGGAGGGACAGAGGTTCGGAGGGACGAAAGGACGGAGGGACGGAGGGACGGAGGGACGAAAGGACGGAGGGACGGAGGGACGAAAGGACGGAGGGACGAAAGGACGGAGGGACGGAGGGACGGAGGGACGGAGGGACGGAGGGACGGAGGGACGGAGGGACGGAGGGACGGAGGGATGGAGGGACGAAAGGACGGAGGGACGGAGGGACGGAGGGACGGGAAGAACACTTTGCGGTTTGACCATGTTAAAACATCTATGAGCGTTGGTTCTCTAAGAACCGACTAGACTCAACGTTTCGGACACAATATGCTCTGTCCGGCGTCATGTGACAGACGACGGATGTCACATTCTCTTTCCTCGGGTGGTCATAGCTACTAGAGTAGGGCGCTGCTGCCTTTGGAGACAGGGGTGGGTATACATGCATGGAGATCTTTGTCCCCGTTTGCTGGTCGACTAAAATGGGGGCCCTTTCGGGCAACTGGCCGGTCCGTGCATCCTCCTCCCTCCACAATCTAGCTGGCGAGGCAAGGCACGGGGCACGGGCCTTATTGCAGTTCATGTCTGGAATAATTTGTAGATGACCTGAAGTTCTTCTTCTTATTTTGCAGAGAGTGGTGGAAAGAGGACGGAGGAAGGAGGGGGGACTTTTGAATAACAGATTGTCGATGAATACGAGAGTTACCGGGAAAGAGAGAGAAGAGAGGGGAATAGAGCGAGAGAAAGAGAGGGTAATAGGCAGAGATGGAGAGAGAAAGGGAGAGAGAGAGAGGAATAGAGAGAGGGGAAGAGAGAGAGATAAATAGAGAGAGGGAATAGAGCGAGAGAAAGAGAGGGTAAAAGGCAGAGATGGAGAGAGAAAGGGAGAGAGAGAGGACTAGAGAGAGGGGAACAGAGAGAGATAAATAGAGAGAGGGAATAGAGCGAGATACAGATAGGGGAATAGGCAGAGATGGAGAGAGAAAGAGAGAGAGAGAGTACTAGAGAGAGGGGAACAGAAAGAGAAAGAGAGAGTACTAGAGAGAGGGGAATAGAGAGAGAGAGGACTAGAGAGAGGGGAATAGAGAGAGAAAGAGAGCGAGAGAGTACTAGAGAGAGGGGAATAGAGAGAGAGAGGACTAAAGAGAGGGGAATAGACAGAGAGGGGGAATATAGAGGTAGAGAGAATAATAGAGAGAGAGGAATATATTAGAGAGGGATACTATAGACAGGGAAGCGGCAGAACAGGGAGAGATAAAGAGAGAGGAATAGAGAGAGAGAGAAAGAGAGAGAGAGGAGAGAGAGAGAGAGAGAGGGAGAGAGAGAGAGAGAGAGAGAGAGAGAGAAAGAAGGAAAGAGAATCAGAGAGAGAATGAAAAGGGGGGAGGGAGCAGTTTGATTGTGGACTGTTTCCTTTAGAACTTGCTTCAGAGAGCTTGCAATCTCCCTGCTGTAGTTTCGTCAAAGGTTTGCAATGTCGTATTTTCTTTTCTTTCTATTCAGCATACCTGAGGGAGTTTGAGGGAGTGTGTCTTTTGGTATAAGATTGACCTCCACAAGGATATAATATACGCATTAGGAGGTTGATAATAAGGGGGGCATACACTCGGGGGTGCGTAGTCGCAACCGACCATCCCCCAGAACCGGCCGAAAGAAAAGGGACGCTGTTTGAAATTATTTTATCAGAACGCATGAACTAATTCCCCGCCGTTCAAACTTTCTCCGTTAACTTCTGTCAAGGTCAACAATCCACCGCACGAGTTTCATCCGAGGGAAGACCGTGAGTTTTAAATTTGCCAGCGCTCGTCCATAAACGGCAACCGGAATGGAGAGAGAGGAAGAGAGAGATAGAGGAGGGAGAGAGAGGTGAGGAAGAGAGAGAGACAGAGAGAGGTGAGGAAGAGAGAGAGAGAGAGGGGAAGAGAGAGAGAGAGAGAGAGAGAGGAAGAGAGAGAGAGAGAGAGAGAGATAGAGGAGGGAGAGAGGGGTGAGGAAGAGAGAGAGAGGGGAAAAGAGGGAGAGAGAGAAAGATAGAGGAGGGAGAGAGGGGTGAGGAAGAGAAAGAGGAAGGAGAGAGGGGTGAGGAAGAGAAAGAGGAAGGAGAGAGGGGTGAGGAAGAGAGAGAGAGGGGTGAGAGAAAGAGAGAGGGGGAGAGAGAGAGAAAGAAAGAGAGAGAGAGAGATAGAGGAGGGAGAGAGGGATGAGGAAGAGAAAGAGAGAGATAGAGGAGGGAGAGAGAGAGGAAGAGAGAAAGGGGAGAGAGAGAGAAAGAGAGAGAGATAGAGGAGGGAGAGAGGGGTGAGGACGAGAGAGAGATAGAGGAGGGAGAGAGGGTGAGGAAGAGAGAGAGGGGGAGAGAGAGAGGGGGAGGGAGATAGAGGAGGGAGAGAGGGTGAGGAAGAGAGAGAGAGGAAGAGAGAGAGATAGAGGAGGGAGAGAGGGGTGAGGAAGAGAGAGAGAGGAAGAGAGAGATAGAGGAAGAGGGGGTGAGGAAGAGAGATAGAGGAAGAGAGAGATAGAGGAGGGAGAGAGGGTGAGGAAGAGAGAGGGGGAGATAGAGAGAGAGGGGGGAGGGAGCGAGAGAGAGATAGAGATAGGGAGAGAGAGAGAAAGAGAGAATGAGAGAGATAAAGGGAGAGGGAGACAGACAGACAGACAGAGACAGAGAGAGAGAGAGACAGAGAGACAGACAGACAGAGACAGAGAGACAGAGAGAGAGGGGGGGGGGAGAGAGACAGAGAGACAGAGAGACAGAGAGAGGAGAGAGACAGACAGAGAGACAGAGAGACAGAGAGACAGAGAGAGGAGAGAGAGACAGAGAGACAGAGAGACAGAAAGAGGAGAGAGAGACAGAGAGACAGAGAGACGGAGACAGAGAGAGAGAGAGGGGGAGGGGGCAGATAGAGCGAAAGGAGTGGTGTAAGATGAAATATTTAAGAGTGCAGACTAAATGAATGAACGCCTAGTCTGCAGAACAGGCAGCGAGTTACAAACGATGCGGTTTTCGGTCGACAGCTGACTTAAAAGACTCAAATCGGCAGCTTTCCTCCAAAGATTGACCCCATCCTTTGGAATTGGAGGAAAATGTAAAAAAAAAAAAAAAAAAAGACCCCCCAAAAAGACAGAAGGATGCCCAAGAGGATTGTCTTTTTTTTTCAAGTAGTGGTGGTGAGGCCAGAGGAAAAAAGGTAATTATCTTCTCGAGCCAAGGATCAACAGCAAGGGTTGCGGTATCATTGTGTATCCACAGCAGACCGACTCGAGCACGGGCAAGGGGCTCCCCTCCCCCACGAACGAGCCGGCGACTCGGCCGAGAGAAACCCCTGCGCTGCCCGGAGGTATATCACCGGCGGTCGGCGCGGAGGGGAAAGCGCGCGCGAGAGAGTGAGAGAGAGAGAGAGAGGGGGGATCTTCCGATATAATGTTTGCGTTTCAACAGTTTTAGGTCAAATGATTCGGCGGCGGGGAGAGGAGAGGGGGAAGGGAGGGAGGGGGGATTCAGGCCTGGGGGCTGCCTTTTGACGACTTCTTGCCCCTTCCTTCTCAACGAGAGACCCGCTTGTTTGTGGGTTAAGTCCGCAAACATGCACAACGAAGGAAGTAGATTTTTTTTCTTTCTTCCCCTCTCGTCTTCATCTTCATCTTCTTCATCGGCGTTCTATACCCCCCCCGCTCCCTCCTCCTCTCTCTACTTCCTTCCTCCCTCCACCTTCTCCCCCTCAAATCTTCCGCGGTGAGCTATAGGCCAGGAGACACTCCGCACCCGAGGCAACGACTTGGCCGAGGCTCCCCCCTCGTCTTCATGCCTCGACTTTGCCCATCTGTTACTAGTATCTTCGTTATCCACTCCCCTTCCACCAACACCACCACCACCACCACCACCGCCAACGCCGCCCCTCAGCTCTCCACCTCAACAGCCAGACATCCCATTCTCTTCTCTCCCCCTTCCCTCTTCTCTTTCCCCTGCCCTGCAACACTCCCTCCCCTCTGCCTAAATCTGTCGAGCTGACGGGGGGGGGGTATTATAAGCTCCGTGAAGCCGCCAAGAAATAGACCACATCAGACTAAATAAAAAAAAAAAAAAGAGACGGGAAAAATGGAGGCGAGTGACGAGGGCTGATGGGCTAGACCAAGGTTCCCTCGGCGGAGTGTCTCCCAATGCGCGTAGGCTAATCCAACCGATCGAGCTACCGCCCCGGGTGACCAAATAAACAAGCTCATTATTGACAGCAAATGTTTAATATTATTAATAAAGAGCGGGTATAAGCCCCCCTCACTCTCTCTCTCTCTCTCTCTGTCCCCCTCTCTCCCTCACCCTCTCTCTTTCTCTCTCTCTCTCTCTCTCTCATTCTGAGCCGGCGGCAAGACCGAGGTCTGCTTAGGTAGTCACGGCGCTCGGTCTGTTTGTGAGAGAGAGGAGGAGGGGGGGGGGACCAGGAAGCATGTAAACGTTTGTGAAATCTCATGTTTTTCACCCAACGTGATAGTCCTCCGAGTAAGGTTTCCGGGCAATCTGAAATCCAGGCGACTCTTTTTTGTTTATACTCGCTGCGATCTAGCCCAAAAGAAGAAGAAAAAAAAACCCACTGTGGTATTGTTGGTGAGGCTCCTGATGTGCAAACAACTGAAATTGGATTTCTTTTCAACTTTGATCATCCTTAATAATAGAGAGCAGAACTGTTGCAAGTCATCCTGTACTGACTGCAATGGTCTGGAAATGTGCAAATCATCAGAATGATGGGGTTGGGGGGAGGGAGCTGACATGCAGATTCGATCCCAGCAGGACCTAGCTGCGAAAGAAACAGAGGTAATATGATATGGAAGACCGAGCCTACTGGAATCTAGACAGGAGGGCATGTATAACGCTATACAGCCTAGGCCTCGTTATCATGTTTTGGGGGCAGATTTCAAGGTATATGATAAGTTTACATTATCACTATGACGGTGGGGTATAGTGGATGTATAACGGCAACTATATTTCTGTATACAGATCACGAAATGACTGCAAGGAAGATTTGCTGATGGAACGACATCCAGATAAGATTTGAAGGTTTGCATGGTGGAAGACTGGAAGTACTAAATCGGAAGATTTGCGGTGGCACCACCGCGTAAAACATGTCTTTTGAGACGGCGTGTGGCTCTGAAAAGAGACGGTACGACGCTCCCATGTTCTTCCTTGTGTCTCCGTTACATCCCATCAAACTGAACAATATACAAGCTGCTGGTTCTGCGTCAGAGTTGAAGTACACGGACCATCCCGCCGTTCAAAATGCGAATTTCCCTGCCAGGCGCGAAGCCCGTGAAGCCTCCGTTCTCCAGACTAATAATACTATAGCTATGTATTACTCGTGCGACTTGACGCGGACTCGGACACGCGAGCACGATTCACAACCAGTTGTGAACTGGACTTGGCATTGGGCCTGCTGACTAAGATTTCCGCCATGCTCATCTAAAAGTTGTTCATCAATTCGGTTGATTCATATTAATTACAGGGACGGTTACGTGCTTTCTTCGAATGGAGGAAGGCCTGCTAACTTCTCTAAGGAACCAAACGTTCTTGGTGGGCGCGGTGCGGAAGGAACGGCTTTTACTGCATGAGGTGGATTTCACAAAGCCATAAATGATGCACCGTATGTCGACTTACGATGGATAAGCCATCGTAAGGTTGGATGGGCCGTATGGTTTCGGTGCATCGCTGGCCGTCTTTCGATTGATCATGAGTTCAGATGCGGGTTTGATGAAATCGAACAGGGGTGAATATTGTACAGAGCCATACAAGTACAAAGCCTTGCGACGCGTCGTAACTCAACCAACGGTGGAAACCATCGACATTGCGAACGGAAGAGTTTCCTTACGGCGAGGGGTCCGAGTCCCGTCGGGGGCTCTCGGATACTGTAGCGGCAATTTCCCGATCGAATGATGAACCCGCATCGTCCCAACTACAGCCGAAAACTGTAGAGTAAAAGGTGCAGAGGAAAAGGTGCAGATGATAAGGTGCAGAGGAAAAGGTGCAGAGGAAAAGGTGCAGAGGAAAAGGTGCAGAGGAAAAGGTGCAGAGGAAAAGGTGCAGAGGAAAAGGTGCAGAGGAAAAGGTGCAGAGGAAAAGGTGCAGAGGAAAAGGTGCAGAGGAAAAGCTGTAGAGGAAAAGGTGCAGAGGAAAAGGTGCAGAGGAAAAGGTGCAGAGGAAAAGCTGTAGAGGAAAAGCTGTAGAGGAAAAGCTGTAGAGGAAAAGCTGCAGAGTAAAAGCTGCAGAGGAAAAGCTACAGAGGAAAAGCTACAGAGGAAAAGCTATAGAGAAAAGGCTGCAGAGGAAAAGCTGCAGAGAAAAGTCTACAGAGGAAAAGCTGTGGAGGAAAATCTGCAAAGGAAACGCTATACAGAGGAAACGCTGCACTGCAGGAAAAGCTGCAGAGGAAAGGCTGCAGAGGAAAAGAGACATCTGGTATTTTTCGGCGTCCGGGATGAGGAGAGGGGCTGGCGATACGGCAAACCTACCCGAGTACCAAACGATCTTTTGCCCAACGGTTTCAAAGTGTGCTGACCCACCAATTACTTTCAAAAGTGTTTTTCACGAGCCGATTGTCCATGACTGATTAGAGCACATCCCTACCGCTCTGATATCCTCCAATTCTGGGACGATAATACTGTGTATTATATAGACTCAACGGGGTATCATGGTTTATGGTAAAGTGGGCCTGCAAGTAAGGTCGGTGCTTTCCAAAAGCAAAAGCAAAACGATGCCACTCTACTCGACGCTATCCACAATTCTTCTTCATGGGAGACGCCATAATAGATTATGAGCAAGACAACCCGCTACGATTGTTTTTCTACAAACATTTCTCGGCATGAAGACGAAGAGAAAGGAAAAACAACGTCCGCTCCGTTCTCCTTTGTTATAACACAACCCAACCCCGCGCCATAAGACCCTCCCACCCTCACTGATGTGGCAGGGATTTACAAACAAAAATGATAACGATAAATTATGAAAAAAGAAAGAAAAATACAAATTGAGAGATGATTGCGGTTAACACAGATACGCGGAAATATAACATGAAGACCCCCCCCCCCTGCAGCCGAGAAAGAGAGAAAAAACCCAAACTATCTTGTCTTGGATAGACTTGGATAGTGGTTCATCCATCGCGCTATATAGGGAGAGAGGGAGCGAGGGAACGAGATGGATAGAGGCAGAGGCAGAGGCGGGGAGTTCTGGACCGTTTCGGCTGCCCGTGCATTGGCAGCGGGGAGAGGGAGAGTGGGAGACGGATCCGAGCCGCTATGGCGTCTGTCAGCTGCCATCCGTTTCGTCCTGTCTTCCCATTTATGAAATCAATTTTACATACACACGCTCGTGCGCAGCGCGTAATGACAACGCGAGTCCACCCCCTCCCCTTCTTCCCCCCACCACACACCAACCTGTTACACGCGATAAAGTGACCTAATTTCATTGTGGGAGGATTTCTACTCCACTTCTCTGCCTCCCCGTTGATGTCCTCTATATCTCTGGGTCAGTCTCTCCCCCGCTCCTTTTTTTTCTTTCATGCAACCCCAGCTCTTCCGTTTTGGATGATGGATGGCGGTTGTGGACGCGTTATGAAATATACATGGGGGCGGGGTTTAGGAGAGGGGGAGGGAGAGGGAGGGGGAGAGAGGGAGGGGAGAGAGAGAGAGAGTGAGAGAGTTAGAGAGAGAGAGTGAAAGAGAGAGGGGGAGAGAGAGGCAGAGAGGGAGAGAGAGAGAGAGTGGGGAGGTATAGGTATAAGTGCATTTTGTTTTTCATTTTTTCTTTTTATTAGAGGGTACCGATGGCATCGTGCTCGGCTGAAATCAGATCTGCCGTGCGAGCGGCGGTTGCGTGCGGGCGGCGGGGTTAGGGGGAACCCGTCGGCTGGCCGGGTCCGGGCCGAGGTCGGCGGGGCGCGTCCGGTGACGGGCTGCCGAGCGGATGCCGGCTCAGAGGGTCCCGGTTGTCACAGGATGACCGATCGTGCCGTCCCGCTCAACCGCGGGCCAAGGGAGGGGGGAGGACCCCCTCACGGAGCTAGCGCCGGGCGTGGCAAGATTAAAGAAGACAAGAAGTTAACCGAAAAGAGAGAGAGAGGGGGAAAAATCAATTTCATCAACATCACCGTGAAAGAAGAAGAAGAAGGCGAGCGGGAGAGAGAGGGAGAGAGAGCATGCAGCGAGGTGAAAAATGATATTCATTTTCACCTTTGAAATGCCCCATCCGCCAACCGTTCTGAATGGTGTGTGAGGATCGAGGTACTGACATAACTAGACTACCGCATCTAGGCCTAGTCTATTTGTAGGCTGTTATTTCAAAACACTCCGAGGTGAAGTAGCTATGCGGAGTGATGATCGTAGAAATGAATGAGGGGGGAATATATGACCGGTTTAGTAATTGCCAACAAAACAAGTCCAGGCAAAAGCAACCGGAATGTTATTGCGAGGAATGACGGTAAAAGTAAATCGTCCCAATCCTGCGGTTATAAAAGAAAGAAAGCAATTGGAATCAAATGTTCTGTCTTAAAGGCCCAATACAACATTGACAAGATCGATGTCCACATATTTCCTTTTAATTTACACAGTTTGTAGATGGACATGATAGAATCCTCATGTTGAAATCTTACGGTCTGGGATGCTGTACTTCTCGAGAAATATTCACTCCAACATCGACAATAGTCTATTTCTTACACTACAGAGCGGTGCGAAAACCGTGACGGTGTTTTGCCTTTTTCTACTTTCTCAGATTACCATTTGAGCTAAAACCTTCGCAGTATTTCTTGTTTTGGAATGTTTAATGGTTTAACACAAACTATGGCAATATTTTAACCTTTACCAATGTTGTTTAGGGCCTTTTAATTCCCCCTCCAAAAACGGGGGGGGGGGGGGGCGGAAGACACTCGAATGAGGACTCCCTTTATAAAATCCAACCTGCGAACTGCGTGGTTGCACTTCAGGCCTCGACGTGTTATGAAACCGCAACGCGCCTGCGAAGCGATCAGGAGAGGGGGGTCTTCAACGTATGTATAGCCACAAAAACCGGCATGGGTTTTACTAATCAACACGTTATTGCAAGAAACCTCTTCTCCTTTTGGTTTAGTTGCGTGCGATTGTATAGGCGTAGAGGCCTACTGGGGAGAGGTGATGTGAGGTGATGTGAAGTGAGGTGAGGTGATGGGAGAAGGACTGGCCGAAACGAACAGAGGCCAGTAAAGAAAACACCACACCTTATACAAAAACACAACTCTGGTATTATTCGCTATTCGCTTTACGAGACACGATATCTTTAAAATTAAAGACCCTATACAACATCGGTAAAGGTCAAAAAATTGCCACAGTTTGTGCGTTAAACTATGGTTAAACCATTAAACATTTCAAAAAAGGAATCCTGCGAAGGTTTTAGCTCAAATGGTAATCTGAGAAGGTAAAAAAAATGCAAAAAAACGCACCGTTCTGTAGTGTAAAAAAAACCTATTTGTCGATGTTTGAGTGAAAAATTCTCGAGGAATACAGCATCCCAGACCGGAAGATTTCAACATGATGATTCTATCATGACCATCTACATACTGTGTAAATTAGAAGGAAATCTGTGGACATCGATGTTTTCCGATCTTCCCAATGTTGTATCGGACCTTTAAGCGTGCTGTCTTTGATCTATAATCTATCCCATGACGATACGGTACACACGCGACAGAGGCCGGACCAAAGTTTGATCTCTCTTTTTTTTCTCCACCTCTTTCTCTTTCTCCCCCCCCCCCGTCCTCTCTCTCTGTCTCCCTATTTTCCCGTTACCAATTCCATCCTCGTGCGTCTGTGTACAAGCATAATGCCCATTTTGATTAGTGTGGCAAAGCGCGTAACGTGTCAAGTGTATAGATAGGTGCAGTGCGCTCAAGTTGGGGAACCCACACCGACCGGTTGACCTACAAGGGATGCACTGCACAGTTACCTGTGTGTGTGAGAGAGAGTAAGCACGGGGGGGTTGGGTTGGGAGGAGGAGGGGGGAGAGGGGGAGGTTGGACGAGAGGGGAAATCGGTCAGACAGTGAACGCCGCTGTTTCAAGTCCAAGGTAAAAAAAAAACCCAAACCGGGCAATCAAGTCAGATGAGAGTGCGCACGTCCAAAACTGGACGAGTGTTTCTATAGAGAAAAGATCGGGCCCTTCATTTATGGAGGTCAAGGATTATTTCACTTTCTCTTTTTTTTTTTTTTTTTTTCTTCTCCTCTTTACCTCTTCTCTCTCTACGAGATGGCAAACCCTTCTTCACGATTTGACGGGGATGGGGTGGAATGGGAGGAGAGGAGAGCAGAGGAGAGAGAAAAGGGAGAGGAGGAGGAGGAGGGGGTGGGTACGGGGGGGGGGGGTCGGTTGGCAACATCTCAGCGAAGATTCGCTGGCCACTTTGCCCGTTCACTCAATCGTCGGGTATTGAATTCTAATGGGGCTATCGGACGGGTTCAATTTGCCCCGACCCACGACTAATATATTTTGCCCGAGTTAGCGCACACACAGGGAATGGGACGGGCCTGTACCTCTTCCTCCTCCTCCTCCTCCTCCTTCTCTCTCTCTCTCTCTCTCTCTCTCTCTCTCTCTCTCTCTCTCTTCCCCCCTCTCTCTCTCTTCCTCTCTCTCTTCCTCACCCCTCTCTCCCTCTTCTATCTCTCTCTATCTATCGCTTTATCTCTCTCTTCCTCACCCCCTCTCTCTCTCCCCTCTCTCTTCCTTCTCTATCTCTGTTCCTCACCCCTCTCTCCCTCCTCTATCTCTCTCCATCTCTATATCCCTCCCTCTCTTCCTCAACCCCCCTCTCTCTCCCTTCTCTCTCTTCAGTCCCCTCTCTTTCTTCCTCTCTCTCTTCCTCACCCCTCTCCCCCTCTTATCTCTATCTCTCTTCATCATCCCTCTCCCTCCTCTCTCTCTCTCTTCCTCACCCCTCTCTCCCTCCTATCTCTATCTCTCTTCCTCATCCCTCTCCCTCCTCTCTCTGTCTTTCTCACCTCGCTCTCCCTCCTCTCCCTCTCTCTCCTTCTCTCTCTCTCTCTCTCTCTCTCTCTCTGTCTCTCTATCTCTCTCTCTTCCTCACCCCTCTCTCCCTCATCTCTCTCTCTTCCTCTGTCTCTGCCTCTCTATCTCTCTCTCTCTCTCTCTTCATCACCCCTCCCTCCCTCCTCTTTCTCTCTCTTCCTCTCTCTCCATCCCGGCCCGGTTGCCGGTTTTATGGACGAGCGCTGGAAAATTTAAAACTCACGGTCAATGATGCTAGGGCCGGCCGGCTGGTTCGGCTTTCAAGCGAGCGGCACAATTATTATTGATAGAGACTACTATGTAACGGGTTAATTAGATCTGTTATCAGTGCCCGGTGCCTGACGGAATATTGGGAGCGGGGCCATCGAGGGGGGGGGGAGGGGTTGGGGGCGGTGTGTATAAGGTCGTATACCATGTCGTGCCGTGCCGTGCCGAGTGCCGAGGCAAAGCGAGGGGGGGGGGGTGGGGGCGGGGGTGTAGGCCGACAGCACCCGCCTCGAGTTTCCAGTCAATTGGGCGGGGATTATCTTTCGCTTTAAAGATCGCTCGTTTGCAAGGCTGATGAGCCCGCAGGACCGCAGGATTTGTTTTGTAAATCATAAATATCGTGGATCGCAGCGCGCACCGAACGTGGCTCGAACGATACGAGCGGTCCTTGCATACTGGTATACGGGACTGTATTGTATAGGAGAGATGGGATACAGACTATTACTAGCCTATACATAGGTGGCACTATGTGCCGGTGAAGTTAGCGATAGAACTCACGGGATACTTTTGACCTGCGTGTAAGTTGAGTTTTTCGGGGTTTTTTTTTGGTCTGCCAGCCGGCTCGACACGCACAGAAGTTGGGGCTCCTCGCGCTCCGCGCTGACCACGCCGGGGGGACTTCGCGGACAATCTGTCCAATCATCCGGGGAAGACGATGCTGCACACGGCAGGCCGTCCGGGGGAAATTGAAATCAAGTTGAGGCATTTTTTTGGAAGGCTCAATCTTCTGCTGTCCCCCTTCGAAAGGCTCTCGGGGGTTTTTGTTTGGAGGGGAGGCAATGTATCGGACGTTTATTTACAAGGCACTGGGTAAATCAATGACAAAGTGGACGGTGATCTACCACTCGGCATTCTGCTTGGGGGTTGTATAGGGGGTGCAGTTGAGGGTGGATTGGGGGCTGGGGGAGGGAGGCGGGCGTGAGGTTATTGGGGACAGCGCCAATTGGACCACCCATTACACCCATGCATCGACCCTGCGTCGTCCTCATCATCATCATCATCAGTCACTTCGGCGGGTAAACGGCGGGTCAGCGCAGCGGGTAAACCTCCGCCGAAATCGTTCTACCAACCGCGGCGTGCGCGCGCGCGCGGGTGCGGATCACGACGTTGACAATGACGCGGCACTGATGTTGTCTCCGTCTGAAATAAAAGGGAGGAAGGGTAGGCGGAGGAAGAGGAGGAGGGGAGGGGGAGGAGGGGGAGGAGGAGGAGGAGGAGGAGGAGGAGGAGGAGGAGGAGGAGGAGGAGGAGGAGGAGGAGGAAGGGAGGGGGAGGAGGAGGAGGAGGAGGAGGAGGAGGAGGAGGAGGAGGAGGAGGAGGAGGAAGGGAGGGGGAGGAGGGGGAGGAGGAGGAGGAGGAGGAGGGGGGGAGAGGAGGGGGAGGAGGAGGAGGAGGAGGGGAGGAGGAAGGGAGGGGGAGGAGGGGGAGGAGGAGGAGGAGGAGGAGGAGGAGGAGGAGGAGGAGGAGGAGGAGGAGGAGGAGGAGGAGGAGGAGGAAGGGAGGGGGAGGAGGGGGAGGAGGAGGAGGAGGGGAGGGGGAGGAGGGGGAGGAGGAGGAGGAGGATGGGAGGAGGAAGGGAGGGGGAGGAGGGGGAGGAGAAGGAGGAGGAGGAGGGGGGAGAAGCGACCATCGATCGTTCGATTTACGGGAGATCGCACCGACTAGGACAACTGCAGGGCAAGAAAAGGAGAGCCCATCCCGTTTCTGCGCGAGGGATTCCTGGTGTCGCCTGACGCCAACCAAAAAGGCATCCGCCGTTCGTTCGTGAAGCTGCCGGGCTCTACATACCGTACCGGGGGGCCCCTGCCACAGACAGCCGAGTCTTTAGCGAGTCTTCATTTAGTTTATAAAGAAAACCGACCCGACCTGTTCTTCTTTCAGTTTCACTATACAATACCTTGGCTTTTGGGTTTCGATCTTAGCTCCAAGTCACTATCCATTCTATTAAGATACCGTCCGGTACGTGACTGTATATATCTAACAACAGAATGGGCCTGCCCTGCCTCGAAATGATTTGTCCTATTTTCAAAATTGAAAGCGATGCTTCATTGTCAGCTGCAAAGTGAGGGCATAAGCGAAGCTGGAAGGTGAAGTCAGGGTTTCGACGGGAAAAAAACATCCGCACAAAACAACACCAGAATCAAGGTATAAACAACTTCCATAAAAAAAAAAGCACACAGTGATAATGTTATCGTTAACAAGGCAGTCACTATTGTCACGTCTGTTCTGTTTCAAACCCCTCCGAGCCCGGGACAATGAAATCCCAGTTCGGCGGGATACCGGTAACGGCGGAGGGGTCGCGGTAGGTCGCAAAAACCCGCCGACGAAATTGACAATGCGATTAATATCACCGATAGCGGCCTCTGATGGCGGGCCCAGTGTTGCAGGAGGGTAGGTATAGGTAATGCGATACAAACCAACGCAGACATACCGAGTAACCAAGTGCTCGACGTACTTCTAAGTTTACACTTCACGTCGCGGGGGAAAAAGGTCTGGTTTGATCGGCGAAATGGCGGGAGTTTTGGATTGATTTTGACGAACAAAATCCAAGAGGTGGGCTATTTCAATAACGACCACTGAAGATGCAACCAGTTGTTATTCTGATCACATCACCGGTGGTCACCGTGTTGGTATGGTGATTCGTTATGCAGTGTATTCATAGCGGTCTCTCGTATCTAAAGACGCGGGAATACGGAAACAGATAAATGGCTTTGGAGTCGAACCAGGACACTTTTCCAAAACCCGCGGCTTAGGCTCCGGCTCCGGGTTTTGTCTCCATTTCTTTCATCCATTTTTATAAAGCACGAGGCATGCAAACGAGAGGCCTTTTGGCTTTATTTTTTAATGTTATACTGCGTTTTTAAACAAAATCCAAAGCTTCAACCCCAACAAAGAACTCCAACCTATGATTTCAGCTTTTTGGATGACAGAGACGAAGCTGGAGCCGAAGCCTAAGCCGGGTTTTGGGGAAAAAGGGTCCAGGGCCCCAACAATGCACAAGGCCACCCCCTGCCAACTTCCAGCCAATCGCGTCTCGGCCCCTAGCATCACGTGATGCGGGTCATTACCATAAATCAGAAGCTGCCCCCGAACGCTGCGGTCGCTATGGGATGGAAGAGACAGGCGGCCCACCCCGAAATTCCACTCTCGTGCGCTCTGCACGAGCGGTGCATGCAGCACGCAGAAGGAATCCGAATACTATGTAGATCACTTACGGCACTAAACGAATGTCCTGCACGACTAAGAACTAGCGCACAACCATATGATAGTTTCTTGAAGGTGGTTTTCTAAAGATCGAGACCGAGCGAGGTTTTCTGGGTTCGGTCAGGCAAGGCCATTTGTATATCATCGCGCCACTGTCTCGTCACGTACGTTTTATTGTTAAGGCTTCCCAAGAGGCCATATCCATCAAACAATGTTAGGCGGCAATGGAAACGTCACGCGCCCCATGCACGAAGCCTTTTTTTTGACGTGCGAAGGCGCGGTCGGCGAGGTTATTCGAAGTTCCCAGTGCATTGGGAGCGAGTTAGCCTTGTCCAATGCGGTCTCTCTGGTACAGTGCGGCACCGGGCAGAGATCCGGGCCAAACGCACGCAAACCACGGCACGACGGCACTGTTCCACGCTGGGTGCAAGCTGTACACGGCTTTCGCATACCGCACCGCTGCCATACCACACACAATATACTGCGTGTTCGTACATGTGTACGAGCCTGTACGAACGCAGCTGTCCTGGCAGCCCTCGAGGATCAAGACAAGACGCGCACACGACATAATACGCACGCAAGTTACGGGCAGGGTATTGTGCACAGCGTGCGTAAGCTATGAGCGGATCAATCTGGCTGCATTTCGCAACGATGTTGCGCAAAGCACCATACTAGGCTACTATAGGCCGGATTTTGATTTCTAGATCGGCGACCAACGCCTTGGTCAAGGCTAGCAGTGAGTTGGAGGCAAGGACCACCTCGGTTAGGAGCGCTTCACTGAGCGTAGACCTACGTGCCACCATTGAATTGATGCTACATGAACTGAAAATGAGCACGAGTGAACACAGATATAAGTAATTTGAAAAATTGGCAAAGAAACATTTTGACTGGACCGGGACTTGAGCCCGAGAACTCTGGACTAACGTAGCTGTGCTCTTCCATCTGAGCTACCCAGCCCTTAGATGGTGGCCTTCCCAAATAGTCAACTAATCTTTGCCGGGGTGGGGGCGCCAGTCAGAAGCAATTCCCAGTAAGTTTTTCCTTGGTTTGTTTGAACAGATATAAGTAAACAGAACAGATATTAGAAAATACCGTATATGTTTTGAAGATGTATTGAAGATTTGAACGAGGCCTACTTTTTGGTGCGCCTGTGCATCGCCAAACGAAACCTAACTGGTTGATCACTGATCATTGATTTTAGGGAATTGATTGTAGGTTAGTGCTCATGACTTCTTGATTATTGGTTTTTGGTCACTGTATATCGATTATTGAGTATGTGGATTTGGCACTTTTGTGGGGGGGGGGGTTGTAATTGGCTTTCGACTATTATTTTTTAACCATTGTTTACTGTTCGTGACTGTTGTTTGATAATTGATCAGCGTCATTCAGATGTTATTCATGATTGATTATCAGTTATTGATGACTGTTGTTTGATAATTGATCAGCGTCATTCAGATGTCATTCATGATTGATTATCAGTTATTGATGACTGTTGTTTGATAATTGATCAGCGTCATTCAGATGTCATTCATGATTGATTATCAGTTATTGATGACTGTTGTTTGATAATTGATCAGCGTCATTAAGATGTCATTCATGATTGATTATCAGTTATTGATGACCGTTGTTTGATAATTGATCAGCGTCATTTAGATGTCATTCATGATTGATTATCAGTTATTGATAACTGTTGTTTGATAGTTGATCAGCGTCATTTAGATGTCATTCATGATTGATTATCAGTTATTGATAACTAGTTGTTTGCTGTTGGCTAACGGTATCAGTAATCCGCCACTAGTAATAAGATATCGAAACTTCCGATGCCGATTATCGATTAAAGATAAATAGCGATGATCGATCTTGTCGATAATCGTTTATAGTTTGTGCTTTATTGGTTATTGGCTATTGGAAATCGACAAGAAGAGCACCAGTTATGGTTAGGTCATCGGAACACATTCCGCTCAGTATATCATTTCTCCCTAAGCAACCGGGAAGGTGGAAGAATGTCTTGTTCACTCATAAGGTATAAGCAAAGTCAAAAGACATCCGTGCACATTAGGCCTAACTATAAGGAACCTCTTCCAAATCTATGCCAGTTCATTGACATAATACATAACTAAGATAATTATTAATAACTATTTTTTCTACCAAGTACACCAGCATTTATTACGTGTATCATAACGGGGAGTGCGGTAACTGTGTAGTCCGTTCGAGGCGACGCCAAAAGTAAACAGCCCTTCAGAGAATGATTGAGCTTCATTCTGGGCCGGCAGAGGATCGCGGCAGATTGGCGTTAATCAGGAAAATTACCGTCCCGACCATTTTGCCAAAGAGAAACCTCCCCACCCCTCTCTCCCATCCCTCTTCCCCTCTGGACGACGCCTATATACCCTCATTTTTTTTTCGGGTTGGCATTGAATCGAGGGCTTCGCACCGTGACTCGTTCATGGCAATGAGGTGGGGGGGGGCCTTCTGGCCCTTACACAAGGCCCGGTCCCCCTGTCACGACCCTGCCATTGATCGAGTTATTGTCTGTTGACAATCTATGATATACCCCTCCATGTTTGCCCAATTTCGGCAAATTATATTTGTCCGATGCCTTGGACGCTGGGAGACTGTGTGCATCACCAACACCGCCATCACGGGCTTGGTTAAGAGTGCGGGACGAGAGAGCAATGCGAGAGAAAGAGAGAGAGAGAGAAAGAGGAGAGCAGGGGGAGAAAGAGAGAGAGAGAGAGAGGAGGGGGAGAAAGGACGGACTTTGCACGGGGCTCGGAGTTGCTTAGGAGCCCCCTCGCTGATTAAATCCGCTCGACAAACACGGGCCAAACGATGATGGCGTATTATGATGGACTGCGGCGCGCTTACAATTATTTTTTTTTTTTTTTTTTAATTTTGTAAATGGACCTGTGGTGTTGACATTTATGAAACAAAACTCGTGCGGTTAATTTGTGGCGTTGGGAGGCAGCGGGAGGTTTCGGGCTTATTGGTCATAAACAAAGACGATCTGTCTCACTTGATTGGCGAGGCGAAGAGGGAGGGGGACGTCGTGGGGAGGGAGGGGGGAGGGGATGAGGTAGGGGGTAGGGTGGACATCACGGCGGACACGTCTCCTGAAATTACAGTCACTACATCAAAATGTAAAAGAAAAAATCGGGTCTTCTCATCAACTCGAAAAAAAAAAACCATCTTCAGAAAGGGATCTGATCTAAATAAAGAGAAGACACCCTCCCGTTGTAATAAACCTCTTGGAAAACTATGCTGTACTGACTAGGGAGGGGAGGGGGGGGGGTCACGCTCATACGTGTATATATAGAGAGCGTGTTTTGGGGGCTCGGCTTGTTTTGTGTGGAACGGTGTTCTAATATTTTTGCAGAACACAATCAGTGCTCGGGCTCTGTTTGAAGTGGTGCAGCGTGCTGCCAATTTCTATTCAGTTTAGGAATGAATCAGCCGGCAGTCCGTAGCGGGCGAATCCCGGTCCGCTCTCCGCGGCCCTAAACCCCCCCTTCGCGCTCATCCACGCAGGATAAAAAGAAAAAAAACCACCAAAGGTGAGAGAAATCTAGAATTTGTATATATAGAGGACAATATGGGTCAATGCTTTCCCACTCAACTTCATCCCCCCCACACACACACAAAAACTTAATAGGATACACGTCTACTCTTTAGCCAGAATCAGAAGAAAGCTGGCTATGAACACAGCTCTATGGTGGATTGTATGGAGAGGCCGCGTGGCTCGATTTGGGCCGAACTCCTCGCAGCTTACGACGAAGTCGCATGACTGCGATGAGCGCTGCACGACAGACAGCGTCGTGCGATCAATCCAGGCTGACGTATCATCGTGCGTCGCATTGCGACCAGGGCTGGATTTCACAAAGCCTTACGGTGCATCATAACTCTACTTACGATGAATGGCTGTATGGTTTCTGTGCATTGCTCATAGCCATGCGATTGATCGTCAGTAAGGATGAGTTTGGTGAAATCGATTGCTGGCCTGGTGAAATCAACATTTTAGGGAGGCTGAGGCTATCCGACCATGACATGATAACGGTAGCGTGACCACCGGCACCTTTTTCGGACCACAGTATAGCTCTGTGGTCCGACAAACATAACAAAACTCCTCAAGCCTCTAGTCAGCTCACGGTTCCCTTCCACGTACACGGCGAAGAGCCCGATTTCATAGTTAGTATAGGTCTGTGGTTGATTAAGACTACGGCAGATCACGCACTCGCCGGCGGTCTACATGAGTTTATTATACTGGAATAGGTTAAGGTTGGAACGCACGATCAACAAGTGGTACAAAAACAAAAGCCCTAGTTTGAATGCACCCCCATCTCAGTCCCTAGTGACGGTACAACGCGATTACACCACAGAGGAATGATAAGACCACGATCGCAAAACCTGACTCCTTGCTGCTCATTACATCATTTAGGCTTGGCGAAATCACGACCCCATCAGAGAAAAAAAAATGCCAGAAACCTCAGCTCCATACACTCATACGATTCGTCGAGAGTGCATGAACCGTGGACAGACGTGTTGCCGACCATACCGTGCAAAACGATGACACCCCGTCTCGTGTGGTAATAGACTTCTTCTTCTTCTTTTCCGCAGCTACAGCGTAGCGGAAAAGACATTCCGTTTGTTCTGATTTGTTTTTTCCAGTTTCTTCTTCTGCATGTTCTTCTTCTTGGTCTTCTTCCGCTTGTGCCGATTCTTCTAAGCTCGAGATCTAGTCTTCTTCGTCTTCTTCTTCTTCTTCTTCTTCCTTTTCCTCTTCTTCTTTTTGGGGAGGGGGAGGGCTTATTTGCTCCTTCTCTCTCCGGCTCCCCCCCCACCAACCCTTCCCCCCACTCCGCCACGTTCGACTTCACAATCGACAGCCGAGACACATTTCCCGCTGGATGTTTTCTGACGTTCATGAGTCACGGCGCAGATTGTTGGGGATGAAGGACAGGAAGTCATCAGATAGCGATCTCCCGCCTTATGAGAAACAGGTTAAGAGTGCACATAGCTGTCATCTCTGATGAGGCCACGGGGTCCGGGGGGTGGGGGGCTAGGGCAATCGGTGAGTGGAGAGGGGAGCGAGGGTTAGAGAGGGGGGGGGGTAGGGTGCTGCGGAGGGTTACGCGGAGTTACGGCTTTTGGCCAGAGAATTTTGGACCCGGGGAATGCCCTTTTTAAAATCAAAATGACTCTGGCTTCTTGAAATTAGAAATGAAGTAAACACTGTTGCTATGTCGTTAATACCTTCTATACAAGAAACCAAATGTGAAAATTAAACAAAGATATCACGGATAGTCTATGTATTATAATCAAATTTTGAGAAATTCTTTCAAAATCTCAAGTAGCCCCAGAAAAGAAGGGCTCCAACCCTCATCGAGTTCAAAGAGCCTTGGAGTTGGACGCTTGAAAAGAGAAATCTTCGATCCATTTTTCCTCTGATGAAATGATTTCCTCTTGAACTTCTCCCCCTCCCCCGGGGGGATTTGGGCGAGGTTGAACGGTTGTTAAGTCCAAGATCTTCAAACTCGCGGCGTTTCTAGGGCAGAGCTCCATTATAGAAGACAATAAGATTAGCCCGTGTATAGTAAGTACACTGAGCCGGGTATATAAACAGTGCATAGACCTTGGCAGACGTGCTGTATCAGCTGGGGCACAGACCGGGAGAGTAGAGGCAAGATCCCTCGGGCCGGGGGCGGGGGAATGATGAGCAGGCAGAGGGAGACAGAAGAGGAGCGAAGCCAGACAGATCTACAACCCTCGGTCAGTCGGGTGAGGCCTCGGTCGACAAGTCGTGTCGACAGGGTCGTCATCGTTTAACTCGATCGGCAAATAGGTGGGGGTGGGGGGGAGGGGGTACTCGGGAGAGGACAGCGTGCGAAGGGAGGGGTCTGGAAGGGTGCCTGATAGAGTCGATGGGAATGCACCTTGTCTCTTGCATACCATCGCTGGTCCCCAGGCCAGTGGTGACTTGACTTCACCCCCGACATTTTTTTGAACTTGTGAATGATCGTGGGTAAATTGCACAGGGGTGATTTAATGGCAAGACCTATTCTATATTAAACCGCAGCGATCTCTGCCTGTCTGTTTTATGTCTTGAAAATAACAAAGAAACAAACAAGAGCTCAGACCTCACATCAGATGAAACTGATGTAATCCCGTCGTAGAGGTGAATATGCGAAACTATCAATGCTGAGCAGATTTGCAATCTTGGACCGCTATAATGTGTCTTGTCCTCACCATTTACTGCATGGGTGGGGGTTTAGGCTGGGGACATTCAAAGCATGAAGCTATTATAGCTCCATGTTCAAAGCATAATACACACAAAAAACTAGGAACAGGTATCGTACAGGCGTGGTCGATATTGACGGCGCCGGTATTGAAGTCAAGGTCGCGGACTCCCTCTGGTTGATGCGTCCACACGGATTACACGGGACTTCCCGCTAATTCTCGATATCTCGGGGGTACATGCTGTGGAGCACTGCATGGAGGGGAGGGGAGGGGGGTGGTGGCATTGCTTCGTCTAGGGGTTGACTGCCATGCGATAATGATTAGCAACAAATCGCCGCATCATTATGACGGCAGGAGATGCGTGCGCACGTCAAGGGCAATATCTTTCATTTTTTGTTTTGGCGCACATGGACAGTCATTGCCTGTGAAGTGAAGAACGAAACAGGATCCAGCGTTCCGCTCCGGAACGGATCCTCGGGGGAAAGGAGAAGGGGTTGGGGGTGGTTGTTTGTTTGTTTGTTTGTCTGTTGGTTGCTGATCGGTAGCCGCGGTCGGTTGGTCGGTCGGTCAGTCGGTAAGCCGTAGAGGTGATGCGGCGATCATGGCCACTTCGGAGAGGGATGTGGATTAGAGCGCAGAGAGCGAGGAAGCGAGCTACACAGGGGAAGACAGAAAGTTTCTAGAAAGTTGCATGAGAATCGACTGTCATGTGTAATTTCCTGCCCCGTTTCCCCCACCCCCTCCCCTCCCGCCACAAAAAAAAGGGTTGGTGGCTCGTTAACAGTTAGCCACGTGCAGGTGCTGCATGACTGTGATGAGAACGCTGCAGCCTCCCTCACTGCAAGCTCTCCCCCTCTCTCTCTCTCTCTAGCTCTCTGTGAGCTCGGAGCGTGCGTGCGTGCGGCAATCACGCCGCTGATTTATATAGCAGGCCCCGTGGTCTCCGGCGAGCCTGTGTCTGCTTAGCTCCGTGTGCCAAGAGAGTGGACGCCAATACGGAGGGGAGAGGGGAGAGGGGAGAGGGGAGAGGGGAGAGGGGGGGGGGGGGAGAGGGGAGAGGGGAGAGGGGAGAGGGGAGAGGGGGGGGTGGAGAGGGGAGAGGGGAGAGGGGGGAGCTGGGAGATGGGGTGGGGTTGAATCCGAGGGACTGTATGCACTGTGACATTTTATAGACGGCGATATGATTGAAGAGATCTCGGACGGACGAGGGTTACTTAACACAAAGAGGAACATGAAAATGATTCGTCATGAGGGAGGTGGGGAGAGGGAGAGAGGAGGAAGAGGGAGAGAGGAGGAAGAGGGAGAGAGAGAGAGTGAGAGAGAGAGAGGGGGGGTGGGAGAAAGAGAGGGGAGAGGGAGAGAGAGAGATTGAGAGAAAGAGAGACAGACAGACAAAGAGACAGACAGACAGACAGGAGGGAGAGAGGAAGAGAGAGGAAGAGGGAGAGAGAGAAAAAGAGAGGGAGAGAGACAGAGGGGAGGGAGAAAGAGAGGGGAGAGAGAGAGTGAGAGAAAGAGAGACAGACAGACAAAGAGACAGACAGACACAGAGAAAGAGAGGGAGGTTGAGAGACTGGCGGGAGAAAGAGAGGGGAGAGGGAGGGAGAGAGACAGGGAGACAGAGAGACAGACAGACAGACAGACACAGAGAAAGAGAGGGAGGGTAGAGATTTGCGGGAGAAAGAGAGGGGAGAGGGAGGGAGAGAGACAGACAGACAGACAGAGAGAGAGACAGACAGACAGACAGACACAGAGAAATAGAGAGAGAGAGAGAAAGAGGGAGTGAGGGAGGGAGAGAGAGAGAAAGAGAGAGACAGACAGACAGACAGACAGACAGACACAGAGAAAGGTAGGGAGAGAGAGAGACCAAATTCGGGGGCCGGGTGTCGTTGTAATCACGAGTAGTAGTGCGAGGGGAAGACAAGCACTGACGGGGAAGGAGTTCATAGAAACTGTATGGATAAGTGCCTTATCATATCGTCATCCTCTAAGCTTCAAACAGTCGCTTGTTGGTGGGGATCTCTCCTAACGCTGATCACCGCGAGATGAAGGGTCAATCTTTTCACCTGTTGGCCAACCTCATTTCCACCCCGTGTCTGGTGGTGACTTGCTAAAAATGCTTCCCCTCCATAATCAACTTGCCCACACTTTTTGAGGAGGGCGAGGGGGGTCGGTGGATGGGCGTGGCAGTACGTACGTCACTCCTCGGCCAGCGACCACCTGTTGCGCCTTGAATCGCGTCTACGCGGCCGAGGCGCCCGGTCTGTAGACGAATTCGAAGAAGAAGGGGAAAATGGCTTCCGAACGCTTACCGTAGACCGGCGGGGGCCATCGCATAGCACGGCAACCGCACGTGGTGACCGAGTGCTTATAGGCCTATATACACTGGGTTCGGATTCCGATCAACGGGCCCCCGGGCATGGCTGCTCCTTCCGTGGTAGCCTGGTCGGATTGGTTGGTTGGACCATGTTGGACCATGGAGGTAGAGGAGGGATGGTTGGACCATGGTTGGACCGCTCGCCGATGATATAGTAGGGTATAAAGCCACAACCCTATATCAGCTTGTTTGCGCTGAAGGGAGCCATTCATTTCTAGTCCTCTGTGAAAAGAGGATTCCTCTATATACCAATAGCGGTGCGAGTAATACAACGATACTATAGAAGCCTTCTGGTTGCAGTCACTTCAAACTGGCCCAGCACGTGGCGACCACACTGACCTCGGTATCCCTATCGGTATTCCGCGCGTGGTCTCGGCCGCCTCGGTGTTACACGGTAGCCCGGAATGAAATGAATGAATGAAAGGCCGTGGCTGGTCTGAGAGTATAGTGCCCGCTTCTGACGTGCCCCAACCAGTGGCCTAAAGTGGCCGTGGAAAGCCCCGGTGCGACTCGACAGCGGTCACTGTGGCTATACGTGTGGGGGCTGATGTCTACACTGTCTATGGTGGCCGCGGTACAGCGGCGGTGGCCATAGTTATGGTATAGCCAGTTCGAGAGTTCAACAGGTATATCACCAGGTATATCACCAGGTATAGCACCAGGTATAGCACCAGGTAAAGCACCAGGTATAGCACCAGGTATAGCACCAGGTAAAGCACCAGGTATAGCACCAGGTATAGCACCAGGTATAGCACCAGGTATAGCACCAGGTATAGCACCAGGTATAGCACCAGGTATAGCACCAGGTAAAGCACCAGGTATAGCACCAGGTATAGCACCAGGTATAGCACCAGGTATAGCACCAGGTACAGCACCAGGTATAGCACCAGGTATAGCACCAGGTATAGCACCAGGTATAGCACCAGGTACAGCACCAGGTATAGCACCAGGTACAGCACCAGGTACAGCACCAGGTATAGCACCAGGTATAGCACCGGGTATAGCACCAGGTAAAGCACCAGGTATAGCACCAGGTATAGCACCAGGTATAGCACCAGGTACAGCACCAGGTATAGCACCAGGTATAGCACCAGGTATAGCACCAGGTATAGCACCAGGTATAGCACCAGGTAAAGCACCAGGTATAGCACCAGGTATAGCACCAGGTATAGCACCAGGTATATCACCAGGTATATCACCAGGTATAGCACCAGGTATAGCACCAGGTAAAGCACCAGGTATAGCACCAGGTATAGCACCAGGTATAGCACCAGGTATAGCACCAGGTATAGCACCAGGTATAGCACCAGGTATAGCACCAGGTACAGCACCAGGTATAGCACCAGGTATAGCACCAGGTATAGCACCAGGTATAGCACCAGGTACAGCACCAGGTATAGCACCAGGTACAGCACCAGGTACAGCACCAGGTATAGCACCAGGTATAGCACCGGGTATAGCACCAGGTAAAGCACCAGGTATAGCACCAGGTATAGCACCAGGTATAGCACCAGGTACAGCACCAGGTATATCACCAGGTATATCACCAGGTATAGCACCGGGTATAGCACCAGGTATATCACCAGGTATAGCACCAGGTATAGCACCAGGTAAAGCACCAGGTATAGCACCAGGTATAGCACCAGGTAAAGCACCAGGTATAGCACCAGGTACAGCACCAGGTATAGCACCAGGTATAGCACCAGGTATAGCACCAGGTATAGCACCAGGTAAAGCACCAGGTATAGCACCAGGTATAGCACCGGGTAAAGCACCAGGTATAGCACCAGGTACAGCACCAGGTATAGCACCAGGTATAGCACCAGGTATAGCACCAGGTATAGCACCAGGTATAGCACCAGGTATAGCACCAGGTATAGCACCAGGTATAGCACCGGGTATAGCACCAGGTATAGCACCGGGTATAGCACCAGGTATAGCACCAGGTATAGCACCGGGTATAGCACCAGGTATAGCACCAGGTATAGCACCAGGTATAGCACCGGGTATAGCACCAGGTATCATCAAGCAGTGCGCTTGACACTGCAGTCCGTCGGGGTCTGGCCACTTTCCAAACTAAAAAGGCAGTGGCCGCCCCGCTTATGATATGAGCTTGATGATACCGGCCCATTCGAGTCTGTGACTGTCACGTTGCCATGAGCTCCTCTGCGAGCGCTTCGTGTCTGTCTGATGGGGCGCCGTTTGTTCCTGGGTCGAGGAGTTCAAAACTCACAACCGACCGTGCTGGTGCGCTTCCCAAAAAAAGTGCGGCCGTCCCGTGCATGATTGTGTGCCGATCCGGCAGCGATTAAGAACTCGTGAGTCACGCCATCTGACCAATTTAACGGCTTTTCCCAATTCGGAGTGGCAGATTTACGAACCGGCGGGAGCACTCCAAGCGATCGGGGAGTCCCATTGTGTTTGTTTTTATGCAAAAAATCGCCCCAAAACAAGGCTGACAAGCCACTCAAGGTCAATGGCTATAGAGAAAGAAGGAGATAGAGAGGGACTCCAGGAAGGCCGGAGATCGAAATTAACAGTCCTTTTATAATAAAAAAGGGCAAGATCGTAGGCAGAGGGAAGGAAGAACCAGTCTCTCTCTCACGCACACCCTCTGTAGGTCAGTCATCCTCACTGAGTGCTTGACGCTAGTATTATACTGGTGCTTGGGATCGCCGCGCGAAGCAGGCGTGAGGCGTCCGCACTTGCTGGTCATTGGCGCGCCGGTATAGATCCACCCAACCCATCCCCTCCGCCCTACCAGGACCAGAGGCTAATCGTCCCGGGCCTCCGGGGGTAGGTAGGTGGAACCTCTTATACGAAGCCCCGATGGTGTTCCCCTCATTCCCACCGCCCTCTCTCTGTCTCTCTCTCTCTTTCTCTCCCTCCCTCGCCCGACACCGCACCCAGCTCCCCCTCCTCCTCCTTTAGCTGCGCAACTTATAAAAACGCTTAAATGAAAGAATGGCTACTTCGCCAGGAGGAAATTAAAATGGAGCTAATAGCTTGCGGCGGGCTTTTGGCTAAAACTAAATATTTACCCTTGCTGCAGCAGTCACCGTGGCTTTCCTATTGGCTGTATACTACTGCCAAACTGGTAGACCACAGTGACCGTGCAGCTGGATATAGGCTGGTGAGCAGTGCTTGCTGGAGAGGTGGCTTGAAGGGGCTGCCTGGTGTGGTCACGACCGTGTCTCGATGTGGAAAAGCAAGGTGGAGCAATTGTGCAACCACCTTTTATTAAGGCCAGCCCGTGGTGTTATGCAATAACCTAACTAAAATAGTGCATGCCGACTTGGCTCACACAAAAGGGCACAGAACACAAAAGAAAAGCACTCCTCCTCCTCCTCCTGCTCCTGCTCCTCCTCCTCCTTCTCCCGCTCCTCCCTCGGGGTCCGGGATCGAGGCTTGCTGACAGTCAAGTCGAACTCGCCCCGATATGAGAGGCTGTCAGCTGCCACTCCAAATCTCCAGCACATAGAGGCTCAACAAGTCACCGCTTGCCCCTTAAGACAAAACCATAAACCCGGTATTAAAAAAGAGAGAGAAAAAAAAAATCGACCTTGACGGTACGTCACGGATCAAGGTGGGATCTTTAATTTAATTTTGTGTCTTTTTTTCCCCCTCTCTCTCTCTTATTTTCTCTAGTCTTTTTTTCCCAGAAGGAAGGAAGAAGCCCTGGATATGGAGCTCCTCTTCACCGACCATCTGGTGCAGCCTGTAGACCTATTCTCATGGCGCACATGGGAATCAGAGAGACCCCAGTGCCTCACGGGCGCGAGCAGGTGTCGGGGGCGGGCGGGGGGGGGGGGTGGATGGGGTACCGGTCCGCGGCTGATCTCCCCCCCACCACCCCACCACCCCACCACCCCGCCGCCGCCACCGCCACCGCTACCACCCCTCCTCCCTTCCAGCTGCCGCCGGGCGTCCAGCGAGGGTTGGAGGGCTGCGGGGAGTGGTGGATAGGTTCGGTTTTGGGTTGGTGGGGCGGGGCGGGGTGGAAGCAATCGTATACACTTGTAATTCTAGCATGACGTCTCTCTCTCTCTCTCTAGCTCTCTAGCTCTCCCTCTCTCTCTCTCTCGTACGTCCGTGAATGTCAAACGCCCAGTAGCCAGTGTATATGCAGTGCAAGGCGAGGCAAGACTTACCCGCTTGGCCTGACCAGGGCCCCAAGATGCTAAGTCAACCCACTCCTCCTCCTCTTCCTCCTCCTCCCCCTCCTCCTCCTCCTTCTCTAACCCCCCTCTCCCTCTTCTCCCCTCGATTACCTCTTCTATTTCCTCCTGCCATATTAACCCAGAAATGCTGCCTTAAATTAATACCACAGAGCTTGAGAGAAGAAGAATAAGGAAGCAGAGAGAAACTTAAAGCGGAGAGGGAGGAGAGGTTGGGCGGGTTAACGGACGGCAATGGGTCAGGATTAAACCCTCGCTCGTCGGGCTCATGTCGTGCCAAGGTCAGGCCGCCACCGTAAAAAAAATAATGCTCCTTACGACAGCAGTGCTTTTTGGGGGGAGGAAGGATGGTTATTGCCTGTATATTGGAGCCGTATGAACCGGGTTTTTTTTTCTGCCGACGAAATTTGGAGAGAGATGAAGAGGGGCGGGGATGCCGGCTTGAGATTGTAACTTCCTGGATTTAAAGGCGGCGATTACGAGCGGCTGTTGCAGATTCCTCAGGACGGAGCAGCGTTGGGAGGAAGGGAGGAGGGAGGAAGGGGGAAGGGAGGGAAAAACGGAGGGAGGGAGGGAGGTGGGGAGGGAGGTTGGGAGGGAGGGAGGGAGGGAGGGAGGGAGGGAGGGGGAGGGAGGGAGGAGGCAGGAAGACAGGCAGGGAGGCAGGCAGGGAGGCAGGCAGGCAGGCAGGCAGGCAGGCGGGGGAGGGAGACAGGGAGGGAGGCAGGGAGGGACGGAGGGACGGAGGGACGGAGGGACGGAGGGACGGAGGGACGGAGTGAGGTCAGCATGGAGGCATGGAGGCAGGCAGGGAGGCAGGAGGGGAGTGAGGCAGGGTAGCAGGAAGGAAGGCAGGGAGGGAGGGACGGAGGGACGGAGGGAGGGACGGAGGCAGGGAGGCAGGGAGGCAGGGAGTGAGGGAGGGGCGGAGGCAGGGAGGCAGGGGGCAGGCAACTAGGAAGGCAGTGAGACAGGGAGACAGGGAGACAGGGACGTAGGGAGGCAGGGAGCGGGAGGGGGAGGTCCATGCAACCCATATTGTGCGTCGAAGCGGTACACGACTTGAGAGTTGCTGTCAGTACTGCAAACGAGTGCCTCAAGTGTGACTTTATGATTGAGTGCAAGTCATCCCCCTTGTCTTGTTTTCCTTGTCAGTGATCCCTCCCTCCTCCTCTTGAGTCACCGAAATAAGCTCACACACTCACCACACGTGCACGGGCACACCACACCACACGAGTCAATCCAAGCGATGCCCACCCCTTGGCGAACTCGAAGAGTTCAGAACGGTGACCGAGCGCGCAGTTATCGAGAGTCGCATCTTATCCGATCTGAGAGAAGTGGCGCACTGTTATCTTTTATTTTTTTTTTCAGTTCCCGGCTATACCGAAGCCGATTTGGGCGATCATCCTCCAACGCGAGATGCTGTATGGAGACCTCCCGCTGGCTCGCTGCCCGTATACAACTCGAGCGCATGATTTTCGCTTGAAATTCACACAATACCGAGTAGTCAATAGTAAAAAAACAAAATCCTTCCCTCCGAGCTCCTGCCTGAACCAAAAACGACATTCATACAAATCGCCCCCACACTTTTTTTTGGGGGGGGGGGCAAGACACACTCGGAGAATGGAGAGAAGAAAGAACAAATAAAGATACGATACCCGAACTGACATCCCCGAAGAATGTCATCCTCAAAAGAAAAAGAAGAAGAAGAAGAAGAAGAAGACTTTTTTTGACTTTTCAAAAGGAGAACTTTATTTCAATCTTTTGAAAATAACCGAAACAAAACAAACCAAAATAAACAATATTTACAAGTAAGACTTGAAAACAATCACCTAAATAAATGAATATAACAAAATTAAACAATAAACATAGAAGAAGAAGAAGAAGAAGAAGAAGAAGAAGAAGAAGAAGAAGAAGAAGAAGAAGAAGAAGCTACTCCTAGTTTGAAATAAAAAACATAATAGTGTCCCGATGCTATTCCCACGCCGACGGGATCGTCCGTGCACAATGATTCACCCCACGTCGGAATCTGTGTTTGATATGCGGGGCAGGAGAGATTATTTCTTCAGCCACTTGGCATTATTTCCGTGTCATTCCCTTCTTCTCGCCCTCTCTCACTCTCCGCCCCCCCCCCCCTCCACACCCCCTCCCTGCAACTCTTGCCAGCGTTTGATAGTCTACTATAAGAGTTGGTGTCTTCAACCTTGGCTAGGCTTAGGGCGGTGCGAAGTGAAGTGCAAACGCCCGGGCAAGGTTGGCGCCCCTTTTTTGGGGG
>OX465110.1:13518556-13533139 GCA_949987565.1 Luidia sarsii
TTGGCTCGACATTGGCCGACATGTTATCAAAGCGTTGGACGTGGGTTGGGATTTGGTGGAAATAAAGCACGGTGACGCGGCAGATGGATCCTGCATAGTGCAAAGTGACAGCGCGGACCTAATCAACTTAACCTTCGGATGCCATTACAAGATGAGGTCAAATCATCGCAGGCAAGATGCAATAATTATGGCCTAATCAAACAGGTCCGTGTAACCCCCCACGGCTATAAACCCTCCCCCTCCCTCCCTCTCTCCCTCTCTGCAACCTGTAATCAGAATTTTTGGACCATTGAGCCTTGGAATGGAAAGCAATCAAACCATGTTGGGTTTTTTTGGTTTGAGGGAATCGGGAGGGCGTGGGTGGGTTTTGGTTGAGGTTGTTTTGGGGGCTGTGTTGTCTTCCCCGAGGCACCGAGGAAGGCCGGCAATGTCTCGATCGGAACGCGGACATGACACGACGGTCGGATGGTTCTCTGAGCTAGCGTCGCTGAGAGCTACAGTGTATGTGCTAGAGTCGAGAGAGGGGCGTGTAACTGTAAGGAGAGAAAGATAGACAGAGAGAAAGAGACAGATTGAGAGAGATAGAGAGAGACAGAGAGACATGCAGATAGAGAGACAGAAACAGATTTAGAGAGACAGAAACAGAGAGAGAGACAGAGAGAGAGGCAGATAGAGAGACAGAGAGAGAGAGACAGAGAAAGACAGAGAGAGACAGAGAGAGACAGAGAGACAGAGACACACAGAGAGAGACAGAGAGAGACAGATACAGAGAGGGGAGAGAGATAGAGAGAGAGAGAGGGAGGGAGAGATAGAGAGGATAGAGAGATAAAGAGATAGAGAGAGAGGCAGATAGAGATATATATAGGGAGAGAGAAAGAGAGGGGAGAGAAAGAGGTTGAGAGAGAGGGGAGAGGGCGAGAGGGTGTGAGAGAGAAACCGAGAGAGACAGATAGAGAGACTATTATGAGTAAGGGGAGAGAGAGGGCAGACGGAGTAAGAGGGAGGGATGGGAGAGAGAGGGGAAGAGAGAGAGGGGGGAAGAGGGAGGGGAGAGAGAGAGAAGGAGGGAAGAGGGAGGGAAGAGAGTGAGGGAGGAGGGAAGAGGGGGGAAGAGAGAGAGAAGGAGGGAAGAGGAAGGGGAGAGAGAGAGAGAAGGAGGGAAGATGGAGGGAAGAGAGAGAAGGAGGGAAGAGGGAGGGAAGAGAGAGAGAAAGAGGGAAGAGGGAGGGAAGAGAGAGAGAAGGAGGGAAGAGGGAGGGAAGAGAGAGAGGAGGGAAGAGTGAGGGAAGAGAGAGAGGAGGGAAGAGGGAGGGGAGAGAGAGAGGAGGGGAGAGGGAGGGAAGAGAGAGAGAGAGGAGGGAAGATGGAGGGAAGAGAGAGAGAAGGAGGGAAGATGGAGGGGAGAGAGAGGAGGGAAGAGAGAGGGAAGAGAGAGAGGAGGGAAGAGGGAGGAGAGAGAGAGGAGGGAAGAGTGAGGGAAGAGAGAGAGAAGGAGGGAAGAGGGAGGGGAGAGAGAGAGGAGGGAAGAGGGAGGGGAGAGAGAGAGAGGGAGGAGGGAAGAGGGAGGGGAGAGAGAGAAGGAGGGAAGAGGGAGGGGAGAGAGAGAGGAGGGAAGAGGGAGGGAAGAGAGAGAGAGGAGGGAAGAGGGAAGAGGGATGGGAGAGAGAGGGAGGAGGGAAGAGGGAGGAAAGAGGAAAGAGAGAGAGAGAAGGGGGAAGAGGGAGGGGAGAGAGAGAGAGAGAGAATGAGGGAAGATATAGGGGAGAGAGAGGGGGAGGAGGGAAGAGGGAGGGAAGAGAGAGAGAAGGAGGGAAGAGGGAGGGGAGAGAGAGAGAAGGGGGGAGAGGGAGGGAAGAGAGAGAGGAAGGAAGAGTGAGGGAAGAGAGAGAGAGAAGGAGGGAAGAGGGAAGGGGAAAACAGGGAGGAGGGAAGAGGGAGGGAAGAGAGAGAAGGAGGGAAGAGGGAAGGGAGGGAGAGAGAAGGAGGGAAGATGGAGGGGGAGAGAGAGGGGAGGAGGGAAGAGGGAGGGAAGAGAGAGAGAAGGAGGGGAGAGGGAGGGGAGAGAGAGAGAAGGATGGAAGATGGAGGGGAGAGAGAGAGGGAGGAGGGAAGAGGGAGGGAAGAGAGAGAGAGAAGGAGGGAAGAGGGAGGGGAGAGAGAGAAAAGGTGGAGGGGAGAGAGAGAGAGGGGGGTGGGTCGAGGGGACAGCGGCGGTCTTGGCAGTCTCGGACGAGAAATGATATTGCAAATAAGTAAACAAATCTCCCCACCACCCTCGACAACTGTGTACAAAGGGAGTCCGAGCTACCGTCATATTCCAACGCCTGTACGCCACGCAAATATTAGCACTGCCAGGGCCCACATTGCACGAAGGATGGTGTCCTTTCCTCTCTTTATTATGACTCGCCCATGCACATGCATAACGGACATTTTTAGCGAACACAACACAAAGAGTGGTCCGTCCAGGGAACGGCCGAAATGCCACCTCGGGATTATTTGGCTCGCAAACAAACCGAAAAAAAAACACCAACCAACCCACGGCCCGCCGACCGAATGACCAGTATGGGTTCCACACCTCCATCCTCCTTCCAAGTCCCAACCCCACTGTTTGTTTACTTTGATGCCGGAATATTTTTCAAGAATGCCATTCCACTTAAAAACCCTGAGGGTGATTCTCCAGAGGGGCGAGGCACGAATAGAATAGGGAACTGACTTATGACGAGGAACAACAGTAGCGAATACCATCAGCATGTGAATGCCGGGATGAAAAAAACAAAAACCTCTTATTGGCGGGCTGAAAAAGATGTGATTTTCGGGTCTGGAGGGTACGACGACTGAGGTATAGGTTTATACCGCGGGAAGTCCATAACGGCATTATGGGCACGCAACAATGGGTTTCGGCTCGTCGGCCATAAAAAAAAAACCTGTAGCGTCCCCCTCTCAACAATGCCATTGATTGGAGCCCGTTTTTCTATGCAGACACGATGATTGGATCCACGCCGGACGAAAGGGGTTACCGTCCAGAGGAAACTTGAGGGATAGACAGGAGGGCAAAGAGATAGGGGCACTATGGCCTGACTGGGTATTGAGCAAAGGGGGTGGGGAAGTTAGACCTGGGGGTCAGTGGCTATGCACGCTCACCTTGACATATGGAGCGAGGGGAGCTCTCCTATAAGGTTTCTTACGCAGCCAAGAAGACTTACTTTTACAGAAGACACCTTTGTGAGAAAGGTCCTGCTAGGATCGAAACGTCAGGCCCACTAAATTTTGAGATTTGCATTTTGGTAATTTTACAGTCAGTATAAAGCAGTTTGCAACATTTTTGTGTATCACTTTTACAAAGGCCTTAGAGACCACAGCGATTCCCGTGCAGTTGTTTGCAATACCATGACACCGTACGCAGACACCGAAGTTGGCTTGAAAATTTAACCCCCAACTCCCCGCAACTGTTACGAGTCCGAGTAAAACAATTCACAAACATTCATCGCAACTTATACGATCAATCGTGAGACGGTGCGCCTTTGCGTTGGACAACCAGCTACGGCAACTACACGGAGGGCTACCCACAGCACACTCGAGCTACGACAGATCCTAAAGCTTTCCCCCAAAAAAAGACCCACTCTCAAGACTCAAATCCTCGGCTCAGGAGAAGGTGTAGAAATGATTTTTATTTTCTCAACGGATGTTGTTTAAATTGTCCCTCCTGCCTGTATATATTTATGAGCTGTTACACTGAACGGAGTTTCACAGTTTTATACACGAAGTTGACTGACCGTGCCATGGGCTGAAACACTAATTGAGCGGTGACCTTTGAACCCATAATAATAATAATGATGGACTGAACGAAGTATGAATGACATCCAGGGTGCTGATGGGCCCGGCCAGAGGAGAGCGATTCCGTATCTGAGCTGAAAGTTCCCAACCTATAGGAGGAAGGGTTGGTAGGGTATATGAATGGTGTAAGTACCTATAGGTGGAGGGGGTTGGTAGGGTATATGAATGGTGTAAGTACCTATAGGTGGAGGGGGTTGGTAGGGTATATGAATGGTGTTAGTACCTATAGGTGGAGGGGGTTGGTAGGGTATATGAAGGGTGTAAGTACCTATAGGTGGAGGGGGTTGGTAGGGTATATGAATGGTGTAAGTACCTATAGGTGGAGGGGGTTGGTAGGGTATATGAATGGTGTAAGTACCTATACGTGGAGGGGGTTGGTAGGGTATATGAATGGTGTGAGTACCTTTAGGTGGAGGGGGTTGGTAGGGTATATGAATGGTGTAAGTACATATAGGTGGAGGGGGTTGGTAGGGTATATGAAGGGTGTAAGTACCTATAGGTGGGGGGGGGGGGTTGGTAGGGTATATAAATGGTGTAAGTACCTATAGGTGGAGGGGGTTGGTAGGGTATATGAATGGTGTAAGTACCCATAGGTGGAGGGGGTGGTAGGGTATATGAAGGGTGTAAGTACCGTATAGGTGGAGGGGGTTGGTAGGGTATATGAATGGTGTAAGTACATATAGGTGGAGGGGTTGGTAGGGTATATGAATGGTGTAAGTACCCATAGGTGGAGGGGGTGGTAGGGTATATGAAGGGTGTAAGTACCGTATAGGTGGAGGGGGTTGGTAGGGTATATGAATGGTGTAAGTATATAGGTGGAGGGGTTGGTAGGGTATATGAATGGTGTAAGTACCTATAGGTGGAGGGGGTTGGTAGGGTATATGAATGGTGTAAGTACCTATACGTGGAGGGGGTTGGTAGGGTATATGAATGGTGTAAGTACCTATAGGTGGAGGGGGTTGGTAGGGTATATGAATGGTGTAAGTACCTATAGGTGGAAGGGGTTGGTAGGGTTTATGAATGGTGTAATGAATGTAAGTGGTGTAGCGAATGAATGTAAGTACCTATACTGGCCTCGGTCTCAAGGCAACGGCCATGGGAGGCAGAGGAGCTGGCCCTCAGCTCCCCGGAAGCTACACGGTATACCCGGTACGGACACAGCGACTTCAACTTGGGACGAAGAACCTGCAGGAGCCACCGCTGTCATCTTGTATAATGGTATATAGAGACGAGGCCATGAGCCCAGAGGCTTGAATGGCCCGAGAGATACTACATCTAGTACAGCACAGCCTGGTAGGGGGAAAGGGTGCAGTGGTCGTGAGGTCAGCACTGGGAGGAGACACATGGAACCGAAGGAGGGCGCAAATGCTACATAGGTTCTGGCACAGATTCCTATGGGACTGGCAGGAGGCATGGACCCCCATACCTATAGTATATGAGAGTGTCAGCCGACCCAAAATGCCAAGCAATAACGAACGGGGCCTCGTTTCATTTTGTTCGGAATGGATTCAAACAAAACAAAAAGAGGATGGTTTAGAATGCAGGACGCGCGACCGGTCGAACACGAATGAATTCATCGAGGAAGTCCTCGATTCTACACCTTATGATGGGGAGTCAGGGATGGGAGTCGGTCACACGTGGCTGCATGGCGGCGGGACGTAACGAAAACCGACCGCGCCTGTTAGGTATACACAGCGCGCACCGCGCGGGGCCTGCATGCATGGTCCGTCCCGGCCCTGCGTGGCACAGAACCGTGAGAGGCGACTGTACGATAAATCCCGGAACGGAGACCGGCCAGGCTGCGGGGAGATTGAACGCAGCGCACATCGGGCGAGACGCGCACCGTCCTCAGCGAAGCTTCTTCCCGCACTGGCGCTGAGATCTCCTCTCCGCGCTCGTCTCAAGGAGCCTCGATCCGGAGGAAGCGAGGGGAAGAAAGGGGGATGGTGTGGACACAAGAGACACAGAGGACCGTACCCGACGTTCAAGACGGTCCGACCTCAAAGACCACAGAGTCTCTATATAAAGCATGCACAAAAACACAAATACGGAAGGGGGGTTCCACTTTGTTTACAAACCCAAATTTTGACGACTAACGTCAAAGCACATGCATGGTCACCCGAACGCAAAACCTTATAGGCCTGGTGAATACTGTAACGGCGCCAACATGGAGATGAGTTGAAGTTGCTGAAAACAATAAAAATTCTCTCAGACTCTCGTTCTGAGGTGTTTCTGACACGACCGTATTAGGCAACTTTGACGGGCGATCACTACTCTCTGACGATCTCTTAAGATGAGAGAGGTTTCACCTTGCATATTTTGGAAGTGGGTTGGGTTTCTTTTTTTTTCTGGCGGCCACAAAATAATAGGTCTATGGCTTCTGTTGCACCAAAGTTCACCCGATGTCAGGAATGCTGCAGGTCGTTGCCTGTGCAAGTTGTCTGTCTGAAAATAACATCATCGCAAGGCCAGACGAACAGTCGATTTTTTTTTCGTCACGAGCGAAACGATGTACTACACTCTTCTTCCGAACTCTGGAATGACCATTCACTGCATGCTTCTTGGTGAATGTGCATTACATTGGCCCAGTATAATAGTGACCGGGGTGAAGTTGTATGCGCGTGGTTAACCGTGCGAGATGTAAATGCTGTGACTGTTTTTTGTTTGTTACCAACGTCGAAATAGTATACCGTGGTTTTTCTTTTTAATTTAAAAAAAAGGACCATCGCATAAATCACGGTATTGTGCCAATTTGGCCTTAAATGGGTGTATCTTGGCAATATTTTATGCACGCGTATCATTGATCAGGCCGCAGGCCAAATTGAAAGGGACTGACATTTTGTGTATGAGAGGAAGAGGCAAAAATAATAATAGACCTCCCCCTAAAAAAAATATATTATATATCACACACCAGTTCAAATTGGCATTGGGACAGTAATTACAATCCATTTGTAGGCTGGTGTCGGCGCGGTTTATTACACTCCACCCCCTTGCATAATCTGGCCCCCATCTTTCAGTAACGGGACACGGGCAATATCGGAAATGGGATGAAAATGGGAAAACCGTATAAGAGAGAACGAAATCCCACCGCCCCTGCACACTCCCCACATCATGCACCACCCTCCAAAATGATGAAGACCCTTCCCCCCCAAAAAAAAAAATGAAATCACTTAGGAACAGCACCTTAAAGTGGCGAGTAAGACGATTCTGCCAACGCTTTGGGGTCAGCGTGATAAAGTGTCCCCGCGATGAAAGATGATATTGGAGACCGGGGGAGACGGGGAGACTCGGGGCCTGTCCCTGCCCCGTTCCCTTGGCTGAAGCAGAGAGAAGGAATTAGACTGAGCTGCTGCCGCGAGGCTGAGACATGAAGACCAACAAATACAAAACGGTGTAGGCCTTCAGGACTTTCCTCAAGAACTGTAACGTTCTCGTTCTGCCTACCCCACCCCCCTTTCCCAGCACTCTGGGCAAACAAACCCCCAAAAATGAAAACAAAAATCCATTTTAGACCACAAAAATGTGACCCGTTTACGGCTCGCTGATCATAATAATTGTATTGAAACTGTCACTACATATCCGGTGGGTCGGACGTTTCGATCCCGCCTGGAGCTTTCCCGAAGGTAGACCGAGGGGGGGTCCCCTTGCGTACACGTTGGCATCGAATCGCCAGGTCCTCTCGGCGTCGGACGTTTTTGTCACGCTTGTCACCGAGCAGTTCTCAACAACACATTGCTGCGTTACTTTAAAGCCACAACATTGGTCGAGGTCAAAGAACAGCATCCATACGTCGTCTGATCCAACATATGCATGAAATAGCACACCCGTGAAAATTTCAGCTCAATCCGCCAACCGGGTCTCGAGAAAATCCTGAAAACCGCTTCATTTGTTTCGCGAAAATGCAGCAATCAACGCCGTACTGTTCCGAAAAATAGTTTAGATCTCGGTGAGACGTAAACTATTTCTTTTACTCATTTCTCCCAAAATACAACATTTTAGGCAGAAATATTTCTGAAATAAACTGTATAAAGTTCATGTAAATCTGTGAACATTTCTGTTTTTCGATCTTACCAATGTTGTGTAGGGGCTTTAAGCGGTTTCCTATAAAATAACACGAGTGACTGTCACGGGGCACGGGGGTAAGGTTTTTTTTTTTCTTCGCAGCAGTGATATAACAGGTCGCCCGACCTTATAAGCGTCTGGTTTTATTGTGCGCCTGCATACCCCCCCCCCCCCCCCACACACACACTTTTTTTTTCTTCTTTCTTCAGCGCAATATTTGTGACACATTTTGTGGGTATGACTTGTTTGTCATCACGGGGAAAATGAAAATGTATGGCTCTATATAATTATGGAAGGCATGCCGTGAGAAGGGCAGCCTTCACTGTATAGCAACTGACGCGACATGAGGTCCGTCAATACTCTGAGGGGAAAAAAATTCCCCGTGTTGACGCGAGCGATAGAAGGGAAAAAAACTAATGAAAAGGAGGATGGTAAAAATGTCGAGTTGCTCATGATGTGACAGAGACTTCGCTTCATCGGCATGGTTTCTAATAGTGGGGGACGGAGGAATATCCACTCACACTTTTGCAAGAGAGGGAACATCATATTGTTACCCCTACTCTCCACTATAGGGATCAGAGGTATGAAAGGAAAGTACTTCTTTCTCGTAGTTTGAATGTTTAATCGCATGAAAAAGAAGTATTTCCAACGCAAGATGAAGAAGTCAGCTCTGCTCATTGGGGGTGAGGATAGGCTAGGGAAAAACAAATAAGGGAACTATATGAACGGTGTTGGAAAAGACACTTAGCTTTTCGTACTCACGAAGACCCTTTGAAGTATGGATAGAATACACCGTGAATATGCACCAAATGGCATGATTACAAGCACGAAATTACAACAAGCTCACTACCGTTGGAGGGAGCACATGTACACCCCACACCATCGCCACCATCACCACCCTCGCTGGCTCCGTGAGCTAGGGCTCGGTCGCTTCGATCCCGGCCCCTCGCAAAATGCGCCCCCGCATCCACTTTTAAGAACACACATACCTACTCATGTCTGTGTCCTTGTGGAGCCATTGCTTTGTTCTCGTGCACTATAATAATACAACCGTGTGAGAAACGATGTTTTAAAAATGCTCCCATTTCAACCACATTCACTTTACTGGGTAGAAATTTGGACCGTATGTCCACTCCAATCTGAGACGGATTACCCATCACAAAATTCCAATTTTGGAGTTATTTCTAAATACCAGTTTTGTGAAAATCTTCGTGGAGACCTATACACGTTTTACAATTTCCCTGTGGAGACCTAGGTATATTATAGTCTACCTATCGGACTATAGGTCTCCACGAGGCGCTAGATTCGCATCCCTATTGACGCCCTTTGAACGCCGGGCAACATGTAGAGCGCACTTTGGCCAAAGTATATCGAGCGGGTGGCGTTATTGGTCAATAGAAACCAAGCATTTGGAATATGTTTGTCACAATCAATGACAAACTCCTTGACATTCCGAATGAGACCGGACTGAGTGTCGGGCAAACGTTTTGACCCTGCGTTCCTTTTGGTCCATGTTGGGTTTTTTGTGAGGATTTTTTTTTTACGGTGCGTTCTTTCTTTATGGAGACGACCTGAATTCATGCAACATCCTGTTTAGATTCACACGCCGTCCTTCGATCTTCAGTTTGCAATGGAAGCAATCTACAAGCGAGACAAACAGACAGGGAGAGAGCTGCTGGTTTCTCGCGAATTAAAGAGAGAGAGACGGAGAGAGAGGGGGAGAGAGAGGAAGGGAGCGAGGGGGAGGTAGAGAGAGGGAGGGAGAGACAGAGGGAGGGAGAAAAGGGGGGGGGAGAGGGTAAGAGAGAGACGGAGAGAGAGGGGGAGAGAGAGGAAGGGAGAGAGGGGAGGTAGAGAGAGGGAGGGAGAGAGACACGGAGAGAGAGGGAGAGAGAGGGGGAGAGGGGGGAGAGAGAGGAAGGGAGAGAGGAGATGTAGAGAGAGGAAGGGAGAGAGACAGGGAGAGAGAGAGAGAGAGGGAGAGAGAGGGGAAGAGAGAGGGGGGAGAGAGGGGAGAGAGGGGAGAGAGAGGGGAGAGAGGGGAGAGGGGAAGATAAGGAGGTAGAGAGAGGGAGAGGGGAGAGATAGATGGGAGAGAGAGAGGGGGAGAGAGAGAGGGAGCCAAAGAGAGAGAAAGAAAGAGAGAGGGAGACAGAGAGACAGAGAGACAGAGACAGAGAGACAGCGAATGGAAGGACAAACGAAATCTCGCCGTGGTAAACACAAAATGGGGAAAGCCAAATTGAGGCGGCTGTATATAAAATTCACACGGCAACGCGCAAATTGATGACAACTACATGGACATGATGTAGGCCTACCTAGATTGTGCGAGAGGGGACTCCTTACATCATTGCACACAACAAACCTTGTGCTTCCCCCCCACCCCCCCCCCCCCCTTCTTCGATCCCCACCGAAACTAGTATTGTCCAAACATCGGGACATGTGCAAATGTAAAAAAAAAGAAAAAAGAAAAAAGGAAGACTCCTTTTTCCCGAGGAATCTTGCGTGCAGCGTGTTAGCTAGCCACTCAGGTTGTGACAGGGCCAGCGAGCTACGGACGGCACACATACCCGAACACGCTCATACCGCCCCCTCCCCCACACACACACACACCCACACCCACAGCCACACAAACTCGGACTTACTCCCGAGACCTTGAGAAGCAAGCACGAAGTGTCATCCTGCTAATCGATTCCCAGATTCCTTTAAAAAACAATTATATTGGTTCGACTTTCCGACACGTCTAACCATCTGAAAGTATATGTGACCCGGCACAGCATAATGAGGAATAACCCCACTTTTGAGATTTTGAGCTTTTCTAATGATGTGAAAGAGTATACCATTAGCTTTCAAATGATATCAAAATATAATATCCTCTAATACTTAGAATTTCCGAAAATAAAAACAAAAGAAAATTGATTTGTAATCGAATTGTGAAGATACTTTAACTTCAGGCGTTGTTTACTCAAAAAGTGTTTTGGTGGGACATTCCTGTCGTTGTGCCGGGTCACATATGATAATGTCATCATGGACAATAACCAAACTTCTTCGTACAAAGTTTTTGCCAATTTGTGTTACCCTTCGCATTTATTATTGTCTGATTCTTGAAGAAGAATACATAGACACATGCACCGATTACCCTGCTATATAGAAAACATAAAATGTTGGTCCACAAACTTCAAATATCAAATCGATTATGAATTATGGCTGGTTCGAATGTCACTAAAACCCGGGTAAGAATTGTCCAGTTTTGAGTTGAAATTGCTCAAAATTGAGAACGTCTGGTTGAAGTGTACCTGATCATTGGTAGGCAAGGCTTAACTAATTCGCCCGAGCAGTGTATAAGCAAGTCATTCCGTCTGTCCATCAGCTCTGCTTAAAGGCCCTATACAACACCGGTAAAGGTCAAACGGTTACGTGTTTTGACCATTAAAGGCCCTATACAACATTGGTAAAGGTCAACAGATTGCCACAGTTTGCGTGTTAGACCATTAAACATTCCAAAAAAAGCGATCCTGCGAAGGTTTTAGCTGAAATGGTTATCTGAGAAAGTAGAAAAAGGCACCGTTCAGTAGTGTAAGAAATAGTTGATTACTCGCGAGTAATCAACTATTCGTCGATGTTTGAGTGGCGATTTCTCGAGAAATACAGCTTTCCAGACCGTGAGATTTCAACACGAGGATTCTATCATGACCATCTATACAAACTGTGTAAATTAGAAGGAAATCTGTGGACATCGATGTTTTCCGATCTTCCAACGTTGTATTGGGTCTTAAAAAAAAACCCGTAGATATAGGGCGAGGTTTGAACAGTTTTCTTTGCACAGTACGTACGGGATAATGGCGTGAGTATAGGGAATTTGCGTGTCTTCATTTTATGTTTCTCGATCCCTAGCCCTGTACTGGTCTGTTTCCTTGTTGCGAGTGTGAAGTCGCAACGGGGCTGCCGGCTCGCAGTGGACAGACTTCTTGGTAAAGCCGGCTCCGGTATACAATAATTGGCCAGGCAAACCATTGCATGGGGATCCATTCCCGATCCCCTGCATGCCTGGGATCTTCGGAGGGCCGGGGTGGGTGGAGGTCAATACATGACTCAGTTGCGAAGCCTCAAGCCCAAGATTTCCTGGATAATACTTCTATTCATCCCCATGCGTGCATGTGGAAAGTTTGACCTCCGAGATGGAGTCGGACCTGTCATCTTTCATAACGACGTAGCGGCTTCATTCGTCTCTTCATTCGAGGACCGGCAACAGAACACATTGTTCAAAACGTTGAGGATCCTTGGATTTTATATTTAAGTCAAACAGATGAAGAAAGAACGATTGGGGAAACTGTTACAAATTTTGAAAACAAAAATTGGCAAAGAAACATTGACTGGAACGGGACTTGAACCAGTGACCTCTGGTTTTGCGGAAACCAGCGCCCTGAGCTAATCAGTCCTCAGATGGTGCGGCCTTACCCAAAATGGTCAACTACCGTAGTCTTTGCAAGGGTGGGGCGCCAGTCAGAAGCATTCAACCATTATTAAACTGCCGTATATTTTGAGAAAGGTCCTGTGGTAGGATCATCATCAGCCCCCAAAAACTTTCTGAGGTATTTTTTGTCTTATAGCCACATTTTTTAATGAACATATTTGACACTCTTTCGCTATAGATATAGGCCTATGTATGAAGTGGCACAATATGTGGCAGCAAACGAGAATATCCTGGGGAAAAAATGCCAATCACATAAGGTTTCATGGCCCGACGTTTCGATCCTAAATGACTTTTCTCAATGGCAGAGTCATGACAATGGCAGAAACAGATATCAGACATCAGGATCAGATCTCTTGAAGAAGAATCTCGTCATCCTGCCTTTGAGAAATAGATTGAAATGTGTTTGCTTAACCTTCTACACGCCCCCCTCCCGAAGAAGGGGGGAATTGTCTGGTAATGATTTAATCGATTCACGAAATAAGCTAAAAAAAATTGACTAGATCGGGACTTGAGACTGCTATAAACTTAAGGTACAAACGCTCTATACCACATGAGCTGGACTTTTTATCTGAAATAAAAAAAGGTTTCATGTGTAGGCCTATATTGTATAACCATGCATGGAGGAATAAGAAGATCCCGTGGTATAACATAAGTGAGCTCCGAACCAATAAAGTGGTACCCTGTCCCGGGCGGTTTCTCGGAAGTGAGACGGACTGTGGGCGCCTGGTGCTCGAATCGCGCCCGAGCTGATCGGTATCGTTCGCACGTGCGAGGCGGGGGCACTTCATAAACGCAATGAATGGGATTAGTGGACAAATTGCGCTCAACTTAAGGAAGAAGAAGAGGGGGAGAAGAGGAGGCCGTGGCGGGCAACGACAGGCATATCGACGGGACAGGACATTCCTCACTCGCCCCCTAAACGGCCGGTGGGAGGCGACGGGGCGGGAGATGAGCCGGTGAGGACGTATACGGGAGCGCGTGGATATGATGCCAGAATTGGTTAACACCTCGTGCAAAATGCATTTCGTGCGTGTCCAAAATCCATTCCCAAGTTTAGTGGCCCTCCCGTGATGGGCACGGATGCCCTCCCCCTCTGCCTCTCTCGCTCTGTATACACACGCCGGCACATTGACCGCCATCATCGTTGATTCTTGATGCAGCGGGTTTCAGCGCCTGCATCGCGGCCGTGGCTCCGAACCGTTCGGCGGGGTCGCTTTCCTCATGCAGCGGCGGCGGCGGCAGCAGCAGCGGGCGACAAAGTGCATCGGGGCGGCGTCCACAGTCGGCATAGGACTCGACAACATTATACACAGGAAACTATTTCACCGCATTCATTAATGCAACTCGATGCAACGTTAAGGGTCAACAGAATGTAGGTCGCGATGAAGATGGTGACGAAGCGTTTCTATTTTCTTTTGGTTAACAGAAAGAGAGAGAAAAAAATTGTGACAGTTGTCTCGGCGTTGGGGATTTCATTTAGAAAGAAAAAAAAAAAACCCTGACGGAGAGTTTCTGTGCCGCCCAAAAAAAAATGACGGCATTTTTTAGGAGCAGAGGGGAAATTGTTTTCGGCTAAAAATTGGTATCAAGGGCAGAGTTGCTTTATAAATAGCGCGGGGAATTTAACTGTTTCCTTGCATTATGCAATGCTGGATCGCACCTTGAATGCTTGAGAAACAGCAGCTGCTAATCAATGTCGAGGGCAGGGGATGATGAAGGGGAAAGGGAGAGGGAGGGGAGGGCAAGGTGGAAAACTCCCCCAAAGTCATTACAAAGCAACCTCGAATGTAACAATGAACGTCAACGACATTAATCTCCATTCCAACTTTGCGTGCGTGTTACTCAAATGCAAAATGACAATTGATGAACGAGGACTAAATATAGACGATGAACATCATGGGCTGGGGAGAAAACGCCATGGTAAAGCAAGGCTGAATACTTCATCCGTCGAAGAGCAGTGTCACTTTCGCCTTCGATAAAAAAAGAAGGAATACGCCTACATAGCAGACATAGCAAATTGGTATTGCAATATCCATAAGGGGGGTTGACAAGCAGTGGTTGACAAAGGCTAGAAATCTGCGCGCCCGGGCCATTGGGATGACATCAACCTTTGGGCGTGGGGACGACTATATTGGAGGTGGTTTAAGTGCAGCCTTTGATTGGAAAGTATAGGCCTATATACTACGAGCGCTCGACTGGGGTACGGCCCGATC
>OX465110.1:13533339-13575403 GCA_949987565.1 Luidia sarsii
ATCGTAGGCAGGGGGAAAGCAAGAACCAGGAAGGGAATTCCAGGTAGAGGCAGACCGAGGGAAGAAGCTGTTCTGATACCTCTCCGGTCTACACCTTGGTACAGATGGATTGTGTGGGTGAGATGAGGCAAATAGCCATGGTTTCTCGCTTAAAAAGTTCTAACTGGGGGAAAAAGTCGGCAAGAGCCGAGTAACATGTGAGAGTGAAATTCCGATGGGGGAGCCGTCTATAATATGTGTACTTTTGATTTACTGAGTTTTCTTGATTTTTCTTTTCTGTGACTTGAAAGACACAACCTTTGGCACAGTGGATAACGACTGACCTTTATTTTGTTTGTCAACACTTGAACGATGACTTGCATTTTCTTCATTTTCGACTTCAATTTAACTGCCCTCCCCCCATTCTCGTCCAAGGGTCTTTCTGCATTGAAAAAAAGGGGGGGAAATTATTCTTAGAAAATGCAGTCTGTGCGAAACTAGCATAATTCGGCCGACAGTCTGACACTGTCAGTCCTCATTAGAAAGCAAATTATAAGTGCACTCTCAGAGACGCTTACCCGGTTTTCTTTGAAAATTGGCTAAGAGGCCAAAGTTCCAAATTATTCAGTCATTGTATTTAGCAACATTTGATCTTATTTTCGGCTGCCACATGCCTTCATGTGAGGAAGTCGATAATTGGCCGAAATTACGGCACCGGCAACTGATGGGACATTATACCCGATTCCACCATCACCCGTCCCGTCGTGTTTCGTGTCAACTTTTTGACATGCATTCTAGGGGGGGGGGAACTCGGTCCCCCTCCCCCTCCCCAGAATACTATCAAAACGTTTTTTGGGGGGGAATTCAAATACACATTTCACCGAGAAAGGTCAGGCTTAAAATTGCTGTATTGCTTTATCGGCAATTGTTGTCTGCAGAACCAATTGCCAAATTAGATTAGGGGGGAGGACTTAGCTGCCGAAGATACCCCTAACTAGAGTGTCTGAGGGTATAATATGACAGGATTAAGGCACGAGAAGTCCCTCTCCTTAAGCCGGCCAAACGGGTTAAGACCTCCCCCCCCCTATGATGAATGCGTGGTCATTGCCGTCACATTCGCCTCGGCTGACATCACTGTATAAACGGTTTCCGGACTGAGTTCACGGGTTTTTCAGCAACTATTACCGTAAGTAGGAAGAGTTGGGACAGTGCTTTTGCTATAAGGAAGCACTCAATGAGTGCTTAATAAGAGCTCACGAAAAATGATTAAATTAACTTTTAAAAAAACCAGTATTCCATGAAGTCTCATTGTCATGAGGCGTTAGGCGTGAACTAGCTCCCGTCCAAAAGACAACATGAAAAGGCGATTGGGTAGGTCGTACTGACAAATGGGAGACCTGATTGGTGAATCAAGACACCGGATCGGAGGAGAGATTAATCCAATTGGTGAACTAATAAACATATTAAGACTAGTGATTAATGTAATAAAGTGATCTAGGCCCTATATATGCAAACAAATTGCTGAATGTAGGCATATAGCTGTACGTTCATATTAAAATGCATGCGAATCAATTGATCAATCGATCGATCGATCAATCGATTGATAAATTGATTAATCGATCAATCGATCAATCGATCAACAGATCAATCGATCAATCGATCAATCGATCAATCATCAATCATCAATCGATCAATCAATTGATCAATCGTCAATCGACCAATCGACCGATTGATTAATCGATACATCAATCTACCAATTGATAAATGATAGATCAGTCGATCAATGGATCGATCAACAAACAATTGATCAGCTAATCAATATCCATTCCACCAACCCATCAATCCATCAATCCACCAACCCACTCATCACCCCCACAACCCTCCAACCCACCAACCCACTCATCACCCCCACAACCCACCAACCCACCAACCCACAAACCCACCAACCCACCAGCCCACCAGCCCACTCATTATCCCCATCAACCCAACCCACCGGCCCACTCATCACCCCTACCAACCCATCAACCCACCAGCCCACTCATCACCCCACCAACCCATCAACAAACCAACCCACCAGCCCATTCATCCCCCACCAACCCACCAGCCCACCAGCCCACTCATCACCCCACCAACCCACCAACCCATCAACCCACCAGCCCACTCGCCCACTCATCACCCCACCAACCCACCAACCCACCAGCCCACCAGCCCACTCATCATCCCCATCACCCAACCCACCAGCCCACTCATCACCCCTACCAACCCATCAACCCACCAGCCACTCATCACCCCACCAACCCATCAACCCACCAACCCACCAGCCCATTCATCCCCCACCAACCCACCAACCAACCAGCCCACTAGCCCACTCATCACCCCACCAACCCACCAACCCATCAATCCACCAGCCAACTCATCACCCCACCAACCCACCAACCCACCAGCCCACCAGCCCACCAGCCAATTCATCCCCCACAAACCCACCAGCCCACTCATCATCCCCATCAACCCAACCCACCAGCCCACCAGCCCACTCATCACCCCACCAACCCACCAACCCACCAGCCCACCAGCCCACCAGCCCACCAGCCCACTCATCCCCCACAAACCCACCAGCCCACTCATCATCCCCATCAACCCAACCCACCAGCCCACCAGCCCACTCATCACCCCACCAACCCACCAACCCATCAACCCACCAACCCACCAACCCACCAACCCACCAACCCACCAACCCACCAACCCACCAACCCACCAACCCACCAGCCAACCCACTGAAATAATATCCATTAATTCCACGCTGTACAAGGTAAAATATAACACGATGGAATACCAGCTTCCTCAGACTATGATATTGAACATACAAAATAGTAGCGACCAACGTTTCGATTCTAACAGGACCTTTCTCGAACAACAATTGAGCAGGACCGAAAGCCTCAAGCCCTATATCTTGTTACATCCATATATCTTATAGTTATGATGTGTAGCTGAAGAAACTGCCTGGGGAAATTTAAATGATATTTGAAAACAGCAGGAAAATATCTTTGCTATTTTCAATCTTTGTTCAGGAATATTTAAGCATGTTTAGTGCAGCCCAATTCTACTATGTGCATGGGCGATTTGCAACATTTACTTTAAAAGCTAATGACTAATCTGCTTGACTTAGATAATTTAATCGTGCACTCTCTTAGATCATCCTGAATCGAGCGCAAACTCTTAGTCCGTATTCGAGACATAAAACACATTTTCACCCCAGCTCCGAGCCAAAATTTGGACCATCACATACACGGTCTGGCTCGTGGCAGCATATATATATACGGCCGGCCGAAAAAAAAATACCCCGGGCCCTGCAGATATTCGACTGGAAAAATAAGAATCAAGACTAACTGTGAAACAGTTTTTTCTGCAGTAGAAATATGAGATGCCGAGAACTGGGTTAATTAAAGGGAGCCCGGGATGGTATGTACACATGCGCTTTAAATAAGGAAGAAGCTCTCAGATGCTAGCGCGGAAGACACGCATGGCCCGCCGTAAGATGAAGGGCAGAGTCAACATTGGGTATAACAGCAACATCATCTTCAACCAATACACTTTATTCATCATACGTGCTTCTGAACATCAATACGCCCTTATAATGCTTAAAATTCAAAATAACTTGTCAAATTGACCCAATTTTGCCGGGTCACACAGGGGGGAAGGGGAAAGGGGTTGACTCGATCCTGACATTTGCAACTAAATTTAGGCCGAGGGAAGAAAGTAGGGCGGGTTTCGGATTTCAAATATGGGTCAATCTAATGGAAATTTTGATTTCAAATTTCATCTCGGGCGAGAAGAGCAGCCTGGGTTGAAATATAACTGCATCTTAATGGGGGAACCGATACGCAGGGGGGGAGGGGGGAGGTGGAGGTTGGCTGAACTCACAGCCTCGTCTCGGTGAATTGAGACAAGGAAGACGAGGGGGGGAAAAAATGATGAAAAAATTACAACTGGGACAGGGATGGGGGAGTGTGCGAACATATTCGTCACCGGAGCTTCGTCTTACGCGCTTATTTAATCAACATTCCCCTGAGCTATGGTCACAAAAGCACAGCGTATTGACCGAAATCTCTGAACCAACCCTTGGTCTCAAATTGACTTTCTTCGCCAAATTAGCGACCAATTTGGCCAGCGTATTCGGTGGTTGCGTCTTGCTGGCAAAAATAACCAAGACTGGGAAGAGAAACAGAGAGGGGATGGGGGGCGGGTAGAGAGACAGAGAGGGAGAGAGAGAGGGGAGGAGGAAGGAAGGTAGGGAGTGAGGAGAAAAAAAAAGAAGATGGAGAAGACGTGGAGAAGAGAGACTCTTAAAAAAAAACCTGACGATGAAGATGACGGTGATACGGGAGAAGGAGAAGAGGAGAGGGGAAAAAAGGCATCACTTGAAAATGGGTCAAGTCAATGGATCACAGTTTAAATTTCAGATAAAATTAAAGAGCGATGTTGATGATAAGAAGAGCGCGGGGCGATCAACTGATATGGTTTTGCCAGGCCAGAATAAATATTGATAATTTAGCGCGCAGCTGTAGATCTTCGCTGCAGGTGGGGGGCTTAAGGAGTGTCGGGATTCAAGATGATAGTGACATCCCTGACTTAATACCCCAACTCATCATACATACTTGATACCATCAAATACAGATTCCCCTTTTCTCTGTCGTACCCGCCCCTTCCCACGGAGGGAGAGAGTAGAGAGAGAGAGTAGACGAGAGAGAGAGAGAGAGAGCGATAGAGAGAGAGAGAAGAGGGAGAGGAGGAGGGAGGGACACACTTAGAGAGACACGCGCGCGCACACAAGGCAAACCGCCCCCCCCCCCCTTTCGCCCGTCTCTCGATATACTTTATATGACGTGCAATCTGAAGCAGCCGGGCTATTGGATTGACCCAAATTTTACGAAAACATTAAATGAAAGAGGCCGTTCTCTTGGAACTTGGGCCCCGCGCGTGCCTGACATATTGATGGGGACTGCATGCGCGCGGCGACGGGGGAGGAGAGGGGGGAGGGATGGACGAGAGAGAGAGAGAGAGAGAGAGAGGAGAGAGAGAGAGAGAGAGAGAGAGAGAGAGAGAGCGAGAGAGAGGGAGAGAGAGAGAGAGGAGAGGGAGGGAGCGGGCGGGTAGGCAGGCGGGTGGAGAGGGGAGGGATATAAGGGGGAGGGAGTGGATCGCTACGGTCGCGGGGTGCATTGATCCAGCCACGATAGCCGTTTGGGGATTTGGCAAAAGTGATGGTTTATCATCTTGAAAAAAGAGAGAGAGAGAGAAGTGGCTATCATAACACAGTAGTAATACTTCTTGTCTGCAGATGAAAAAAGCGAAGGGGAACCTTAAACGAGGATTTATTTTGTTTCCCAGCTTTAGTGCCTTAAATTGGGTAATCCCGAGCTCTGAGGAAATGCGAAATTAAGAAAATAGGTTCTTCTTTCTGTCGTCCTTTCTTTCTGTCTTTAATATGTCAAGATGTAAAGGTCGATCCTAAAATAAGTAGCATTCGGGACGCTTGATCTTTACAAGTCATTCGACGGACAACAAAAACACATGACCATCACGTATACAGGCCTATCTTGAGCACAACCGTCGCAGCTTCGTAACATTTGTTTTCGCAGAATGACCGCAGAGAGCCCTGAACCAAATGAAGTGGAGCGAAATGGAGTGCTACACGAAATGAAGCGGGTCTCAACCGATCGAAAGGAATCGAACACATACGAAAACGGAAATGAACGACACAGAACGGAAGAAGGAAGAGGGAAAAGAGCGTAGTGAAACGGAACAGAACGTAGAGAATCGGAACAGAACGTACAGAGAAACGGAACAGAACGTAGAGAATCGGAACAGAACGTAGAGAAACGGAACATAATGTAAAGAAACGGAACATAACGTAGAGAAACGGAACAGAATGTAGAGAATCGGAACAGAGCGTAGAGAAACGGAACAGAATGTAGAGAATCGGAACAGAGCGTAGAGAAACGGAACAGAACGAGGAGAAGCGGAACAGAACGTAAAGAAACGAGGAGAAACGGAACGGAACGTAGAGAAACGAGGAGAAACGGAACGGAACGTAGAGAAACGAGGAGAAACGGAACGGAACGTAGAGAAACGAGGAGAAATAGAAAAGAGCGTACAGAAACGGAACAGAATGTAGAGAAACGGAACAGAATGTACAGAAACGGAACAGAACGTAGAGAAACGAGGAGAAATGGAACAGAACGTAGAGAAACGAGGAGAAATAGAACAGAACGTAGAGAAACGAGGAGAAACAGAGCAGAACGCAGAGATACGGAACAGAACGTAGAGAAACGGAACAGAACGTAGAGAAATGGAACATAACGTAAAGAAACGGAACAGAACAAAGAGAAACGGAACAGAACGTAGAGAGACGGAACAGAACGTAGAGAAACGAGGAGAAATGGAATAGAACGTAAAGAAACGGAACAGAACGCAGAGAAATGGAACAGAATGCAGAGAAATAGAACAGAACGTAGAGAAACGGAACAGAACATAAATTATAGAGAAACCGAGAAGAACATAGAGAAACGGAACAGAACGTAGAGAAACGGAACAGAACATAGAGAAACGGAACATAACGTAGAGAAACGGAACAGAACATAGAGAAACTGAACAGAATGTAGAGAAACGGAACAGAACGCAGAGAAACGAGGAGAAAGGGAACAGAACGTAGAGAAACCGAAAAGAACGTAGAGAAACGGAACAGAACGTAGAGAAACGAGGAGGACCAATAAAAAAAACGGAAGGAAACGAGGGGTGAGTGTATTTGAAGGCAGGAAAATGAGGAAGAACGAAACAGAACGGAAAGAAAGGCACGAAATAAATGAGAACGTAGGGAAACGGGCAGGAACGGAAAAGGACGGAAATAAAGGGTAAGAACGTATTAGAACGCAGAGAAACGGAGAGGGGCGGAACAGACAGGAAAGAAAATGGAAGAACGAAATAGAACGCAGAGAAACGGGAGGAACGAAGCACAAAATATAACTACATAGACCAATATCATGTACGCCGTGAAACCATAGAAAATACATCCCAAGGTCTTGATACATGTACTATACTCTCTAAAATAATGCATCAAATGTAACACAAAATGGAGTGAAACAATGACAAGCCAAGCTGAAGAGTTTCATTATCATGAATGGGATACCGTATAGCCTTCTGATGATTGTCCTAATGATACGGAAGACCCTAAAGACCATTAGCAAAAATGAAGGAATGGTATTTTAAAATACAACGGTCACTCCTGACTAAGGAGATGAATCAAACCAAAAGTCATTTCTCTTTCATCTATTCATACCACATGTCAACAGACTGGGGGAGTCTGTGGTTTACAAGTCAGAGGCAGGCGTCCTCTCACTGTCTCGTGGCAACACTGTTGTCACGGCTACAAGGACAGAGGGAACCCCCTCCCCCCACCACCACCACACACCACTCGATCCCGCGATGACATCAAAGATGACGACGCCAGGGCAACAGCAAGGTGACGGGGGGTGTGGGGGGAACCGCGAGAGATGGCAGGGGTAGGTATGCGAGGCGATGGAGGTGGGTCGGCGTGGGTGGACGAGATACACACGGGGGGAAAAGAGGACGGAGGGATATCGGCATAGAAAGGATGCCAAATGAAAGAACGAGATGGGAGCCACAGATGGATAGAAACAATGTGACAGAAGGGGGAGGGGAGTGAGCGACAGACGGGGGGAGAGACAGGGTGAGGAAGGGGAAGATGGGGAGAGAGAGAGAGACACACACACACACAAAAGGAGCAGTGCGAACCAAAATGTAATCCTGCCTAACGCCAGTGAAGCACCGAGTGTCAAATTGACAGCGCAATCTTCAAATACAGAGTCTATACCATCAATACTCCTTGGCCGTCTGACTCACTAAGCAGCAACTTGAATACCTGGCCTAGTTTCTGCCTCTCCACTATTCTGACATGGGACTTTAATAGCATCGGTCTCCTCCTATATACACTTTTAAGTTTGTCCTCGTTTTTTTTTTCCTTCCTCTCTCACTCTCACTCACTCACTCTTCTTCTTTTTTGGGGGGTCTTCCTCTTCCTCCCTTTACTCCGTGGCTCTTCGTTTCTGATTTTCTTCGGGGGGGGGGGGGGGGGTGGGCTAAGCCCAGTGCGTTTTAAACAACGTTGGCGGAGTGTAAGGGGAGAGATGGGGGGGGGGGGGGTTCGACTAAGAGAATAATTCTAACTTCCAATGAGGGCAATTTGTTTTTCGAGGTAACAGATACTCAGTATACGGGGCGGGACTTGGCCGCAAATTAACCGTCTTTGCCGCATTGTTTAATCTGACCGATAGAATTGTGGCCGACCGGGCCATAAGCTCATTACGTCAGCAGCCGGCCAGACAACACCCCCCCCCGTCCCTCGGCCTCCCTCCATCGCATCTCTCACTCTCTTCCTCACCCAATTCCCCTCCCCCCCCCAGCGGAGGCTGCCTTCATTTGCAGCCCGCAATAAAAATTAATTAATGGGACACGGGGGCTGATTAGCATTTGAAAGCACGCTCCCAATCAAATATTATTCAACTTTGTCTGATTAGTGTGTGCAGCACGTAAGGAGCCGGGCTGCGGGTGACAGTATTAATTTCTCTTTTATTAATGAAGAAATATTGAAAATGCCCCAGGCTTCTTGGCATGGAGAAGAGTAAGAAAGAAGGACAGAAAGAAAAAGGGGGGAGGGGAAGGAAGGAGAGGGCAGGTATAGACTGTCGGGGGTTTTCTGTATCGTTTTTTTTTCTGCTGTCGAGGAGGGTCGATTATAGGTTTGCCTGTGTACGATTGAAGCGCAGTATGTATCAACAGCTGCTGTAATGCGTATAAATTTTGTTACTCAATTGACTTTGCTCTCTCCCTCTCTCTGTCTCTGTCTCTCTCGCTCTCTTTCTCTCTCTCTTTCTCTCTCTCTCCCCCTCTCTCTTTCTCTTCCTTTCTCTCTCCCTTTCTCTGTCTCTCTCTCTCTTCTCCCTTTCTCTGTCTCTCTCTCTTCTCCCTTTCTCTGTCTCTCTCTCTCTTCTCTCTCCCTCTTTCTCTCTCTCACACTACTGACACACTCTCTTTCCTCTTTCTCTTGTAACCGGTTTGTTTTGCAGAAGATGCTCGGCCGCTTTGGCTTGTGGCCTGATATAGAATAATGAGGGAGAGGAAAATGAGGCAGCCAGGGATGGAGGGACGGAGGGATGGGAGGGACGGAGGGATGGGGAGGGAGGGGAGGATGGGGAGGGAGGGGAGGGAGGGGAGGGAGGGGGAGGGGGGAGGGAGAGGGAGGGAGGGAGGGAGGGGGAGGGAGGAAGGGACGGAGCGATGGAGGGAGGGAGGGACGGACGGAGGGAGGGAGTGACGTAGGGAGGGAGGTAGGGAGGGAGGGAGGGAGGGAGAAGGGAGACAGCTTGCAGGGACGGAGGGTAACCTGACAAGCGCGCCATCCACGGACAACCGGGGAATTTTCATTTCGGCTCCTCATCTCGCACACGGCGAACGCGCGAGGGGTTGATCATCAAAATTCTCCCGGGCTGCATTTTGCCGGGCGGGTACCCTACCCCCCCCCCCCCCCCCCACCCACCCAGCCACCCCGCCGCTATATACTCCCCGCACCGTGCGCATACGCTCCCCCCCCAAAAAAAAAAAAAAAAAAGGCTGTCGCTGTCGGCGACAGGGTGCAGTGATATCTACGCACCCTTCACTACGGTTAGAGTTGCTGAAATGAGAGCCTAGGATATCTGGAGAGGAGAAGAAAAAAAACAGACGCAGAAACCTGTCGGCGTGGTTGGCTGCTCATACACCGAGACGGCGAAGAACGAACAAGAGAAAGAGATAGAGAGAGATACATGCAGAGGCAAGGCGACAGCCTGAGAGAGAGAGAGAGAGAGATAGAGAGAGAGAGAGAGAGATGAGGGAGAGAGAGAGAGAGGGCGGGATCCGTTCGCTCCGTTGTAACGTAGACGCACCTCCACGGGTGACCTTTATCTGTCAGCGCAATTGATGATTGCATCTGTCCTGTTTCAATTTCATAAAGTGAAATTCCAGCAGAGATCAATAAGGCAAGCTGCGGCGAGAAGATGTTTCATGTTCGGCCCGAGCTCGGTTTACACTCGGAACTGGGCTCTCGCCTGGGCAGCCCGCCCGCCCGTCCCACCGTGTGTCCCCTCCGATATGACGGAATACATGAATACATTGACGGGTGTTTGTCTTTCGGTCTTTTTTTTTTTTTCATCGGAGTCTTTTCTTTCTTCTCATCTATCTTGCTGTCTTTTTCTTCTTCTTCTTTTTCCTGCTCCAAATTTTGCTATTCTCTCTGTCTTTGGCTCTGTGATCCTTGCTGGTCTCTCCCTCTCTCCTCCCTCTCTCTAACTCTGTCTCTATATCCCTCTCTATCTGTCTCTCTCCCTCTCTCTCTAAGTGTGTATCTCTCCCTCTCTCTCTCTCTCTTTCTTTCTCTCTCTCTCGCTGTATCTCTGTCTCTCTCTCTCTCTCTCCCTCCCTCCTCCCTCTCATCTCTCCTCTCTCTCTCCCTCCCCCTCCCCCTCTCTCTATATCACCCACGTTCTGCATCCCTATACCCCTCTCTCTCCCTCCCCATCTCTTCCTCCCTCAACCTAGAGTCCAAGACCCACCTTTCTATAAGTTGACTGCACATGCCATACACTTTTCGTCATCACGAGGGAAGACCAAAATATTGATAATTGCGGCGACGCCAATTTCAATTTCTGAATTAATTGCTCATTCCGCGACAGCCACTACAGTTAATGAAAATGGAAGAGGGAGGAAGAGGAGGAGGAAGAAGACGAAGAAGAAGAAGAGCGAAGAAAGCGAAGAGGAGAAGCAAGAGGGTGGAAAGGGAGGGGGGAGAGGAAACGGAGGAGCGTAGATTAAGACCGGGCTTTGATGATCTGAGTTTGTGTCTGATTATAGGCCAACAGATTCCGAGTTCACCCCGGGTAGGGTGGATTATGGCTGGCTTGAGGAGCGAGATGTTCGCGGGAAGATCGAGGTCCTATACCCCCCCCTTCTCTTTCCAACCACCCGTCATCATCGGGGTTGATATTTCGGAGGGCCTCAGGCCCGAGGCACGGCCTACTTCTCCGGCCTGCCTGACATTTGGGGCCGGGGCAAGGCGAGAGAGAGAGAGAGAGAGAGAGGGGGGGGAGAGGAGCTCTAGATTGATGGCCTAAAATGAATATTTATACATCATGAAAGGAGAGCGTGTGGGTGATACAAGCATGCAAATAGGGGCATATCTGCAGCGACAATTTAATAATCCGCGCCCGAATGTGCCGGCAATTGCGAGCGTTTTGGCTGAAGTCAGAGCGGGCGGGGGGGGGGGGGGATTCTCTCTGGGGGGGAGCTGGCTGGGTTGGTGGCTACTTTGTGGATGACTGACTTGTTGGTTGGTTGGATGGAGGGGCAAGGGGGGGGAGTAGAGAGGAGGGGGGTGTTGGAAAGAGGGAACGAGGACAGATCAGCAACAGTGTATAGCTTAAGAGGGAACGGGAGGGGACAGGATGCTGGATGGTGGAATTGAAGCCAAGCATGAAATTGGCCCAGATAGGTCCCGGGTCCCCTCCCCCTCCCCCCTCCCTCCCCCCCCCCAAACCAAAAAGAAAGATTGGGCAAATAGAAAATCATTTATCAAATTAGCCTTGTTGTTTTTCAATCCGCATTGTTTTGCACGTCGGCTCGCTCTGATTGGGAACGGCATTATGAGGTGGACGTGTTTGTGCAAACGGGCCACGGGAGTGGATTTGTTTTCCTAAACAAAATTGAGGCGGTGGCGGGGACAAATTGGAAGGGGGTAGAGGAATTTGAGCGAGTGAGGGAGAGAGAGGGGGAGATGGAGAGGTAGGGAGGGGGAGAGAGCGGAGGAGAGAGAGAGAGAGAGGAGGGAGAGGAAGAGAGGGAGAGAGAGGGGAGAGAAAGAGGAAAGAGAAAGAGGAAGAGAGAGTGTGACAGAGGAGAGAAAAAGGAAGAAGAGGGTGAGAGAGAGGAGAGAGAAAGAGGAGAGAATATAAGAGAGGTAAGAGAGAGGAAGAAAGAGGAAGAGAGAATATGGGAGAGAGGAAGAGAGAGTAAGACAGAGAGAGGAGGAGAGAGAGGAAGAGAGAGGAGAGAGAGCAAGAAAGAGGAAGAGAGGGTGAGAGAGACGAGAGAGAGGAGAGAGAAAGAGAGAAGGAGAGAGAGGAGAGAGAGGAAGAAAGGGGAAGAGAGGAAGAGAGGGAGAGAGAGAGTGGGGGTCAGAGAAAGAACGAGAGAGATGGGAGAGAGAGGGTAGAGAGAGATAGGGAGAGGAGGGAGACAGAACAGAGGGGGGGGGGGGGGGAGAAGGATGGATTGATAAAGAGTGAGACATCATGAGTGAGTGAGTGAAAGATGACTCCTGAAGAGTGCACCGGTGCGCAACTGGCGCAGTGTGAATCTTGAAAATGCATCAATTTCATGCATTTATGGATACACAATCCATCAGCCATGTTTGCCCAGCCAAGCCGAAGACATTGACATGTCATAACGTGATTAAGCGCGACATCACGACCGTGATGTCAGCCCTCAACCCATCCTTTCATTCCGCCCTCTCCCCCTCTCTCTGTCCCTCCCCCTCTCTCTCTCTCTCTTCCTCTCCACAACCCATCACCGAGGGTCTGCCATCAGTTCCTTCCAGGTTTTTTCCCCCCTTTCTTGTCTCTCACTCGCCCTCACCCCCTCCTTTCTCCGTCCTTTGCCCGACCCAGGCCCTCAGCCAAACCGAAGCGATTTGCGCTCCACTTGGCGCAAAATTGGAGGGCAGGCAAGAACGAAGTACGAAGCGAAAAAAAAGGGAGGGGGGGATGGGCTTAATTTAATTGTCCTGTCAAAAAGCTGGTGGTGGGGAAGGGAGAAGGGGGGGGGGGAGGCGGGTTGTCGTCATGTCGGCAATGGGGCTTGAAGGGCAGACGCGGAGACAGGACCCGTAGACGAAGAACACGCAGAAAAAGCTAGCCAATTCTGAAGGCGATATAATATTTTTTTTCTCTCCTCATTTCTTCCCTTCTCGGCTGTGGTGATCAAAGTGCATGTGTTGAGTTTTGTATTGAGGTATAGCGTGCGGGTCGTGGTAGGGGGAGAGGTGGGGTGGGGTGGGGAGCAAGGGGCGGTGGGTCGGTGAGGGTGGGTTGGCTAGGCAAGGCCATTCGGGCAAGCCCTTAGCCTAATAGATGATTACAGTGTTTGGTTGTGCTGCCCACTGGCGGTGATGGGCTACCCCTCCCCTCGCCTCTCTCTCTCCTCTCTCCCCGGCCCTCGCCCGCCCCCCTGCCCTCCCCGTGTTGTCGGGTGCACGTGTCTAGATACTATACGCTCGGAGGTATTACGGTGCGGTGCGGCCTAGTCGACGTCCACATGGGATGTGGGGCATGTAGTGGGCAGTGATTGGGGGCTGTTTGGGCGGGGCGCGAATTAGGATGAGGGGAGTTGCGTCGGTGCGCCCGTAAGGGATGAGGGGAGGGAGGCTCCCAAGTTCTGGTCACGAGAGGGGGCTCTTCTTTTGGGGGGACTATAAGTATACCTGACCTACATAAGTCAATTTCATGACATGCCTTAATCTATGGCCGTTTTCGAAAAAAAAAAAAAAAAAAAAAAAAGGCTTAGGCTCTGGCTCACTGCTTCGTCTCCGTCTGAGAAAACCTGAAAAATCAAGGTTGTGGTTTGTTTCCGAATGTGAAGGTTTTGTTGGATTGATAGGTATACAGGGTATATTCCCCAATGAAACTGGGGTCAAACGCTTGTTTTTAGATGCCTGTGATATTATTAACGAGTAAGATAGATTATAACCGAAGCCTAAGCCTGAGCATAAGCCTTCATTAATCTTCTAAAACAGCTTCTAAAATCTTCTAAAACATGTGTCTGAACGTGCATTACTTCTGCCCTGGCTGGTTCGAGGCAACACCTCTTTTGTTACAAACAAGACGTGGAAATGGACTGGTGTTTGTTTGTTTTTTTAAATAGGAAATTAAAAATGTCTTTTTGATGGAAGGTTCTTTTTTTTTTTTTTTTTTTATATTCAAATGATCTGAGAAGGAGCTTCTTGACAAGGTCAGGATCACCGTTCGGTGCGTTAACTTAGGCCATAGTCATAAAACAATATGTAAAACTGAAAACACCCCTGACAGAAAGGGCGACGGGGAATAGGATGGAAATGCCCCCCCCCCCCCTTGTAAAGGACAATCATAATTATGATATACGTGACCTTTTGGAGGAGAAATCGGAATTTCATGACCATCTGATTTTTCCCCCCTCTCGTTTCCATGACAAATTCATCCGTGAGATACAGGGTCCATCTGAAATTAATCCGCCGACTTATAGGCGAAGGAGCTGGGACACACAAACACGAACACAAACACAAACACACGGTCATATCCCCTCCCCCCCCCCCGCCCGCAAGAGCAGCTGTGGGCACGGCGTACGTGTGTGGCTTACTCCACGCCCCCGAGGAGTAAGCCCCAATAATCGGAACTAAATCTGAATCTAAGTCGGCCTCATCCCCGGGACGGACCGAAAATGCCACCGCAACAATAACCATGACGAGGAGACGACCACGCGTGCACACAGGATCGGGATCATCTTTAAAATATGAACGGCCAGGGGATCCGGGAGGGGGGAGGGAGGGAGGGGAGGGGGAACGAATGGCAAGGCTCCCGAGTCAGTCAACATAAAAAAGGGGGCCCTTGAGTTGAGTTGAGTTGAGTTGAGATGGGGGGGGGGGCACTCTCGATGAGACTTTCCAGGCCAAGTCCGCCATCGGAAAATGATATAGTGTGGGCATTTGATAGCGAGTCAATTACAGGGGTGTATTGTGCAGAATATCAGAGCCAAAGGGGATGCTTGGGGTTGAGTGGTTGATAAGCAGAGATGGTGGGGTTTTTTTTTTTGGCCGTTCTTCTTCTGCTGAATAGTTCCAGAGCGGGTTGATGGTGACGCAGTGTACACACGCAGTTGATAACACGGCTCGGTTTTCTTGTGTGGGGGGGGGGGGGCCCTGTGCATACTGGGGGTGGTTGGGAGGTGAGGGTGATGGTGATGGTGATGCGAGGAGGGGAAGAGGAGGGAGGAGGAGGAGGAGGAGGAGGAGGAGGAGGAGGAGGAGGAGGAGGAGGAGGAGGAGGAGGAGGAGGAGGGGGAGGAGGGGGAGGAGGAGGAGGAGGAGGAGGAGGAGGAGGAGGAGGAGGAGGAGGAGGAGGAGGAGGAGGAGGAGGAGGAGGAGGAGGAGGAGGAGGAGGAGGAGGAGGAGGAGGAGGAGGAGGAGGAGGAGGAGGAGGAGGAGGAGGAGGAGGAGGAGGAGGAGGAGGAGGAGGAGGAGGAGGAGGAGGAGGAGGAGGAGGAGGAGGAGGAGGAGGAGGAGGAGGAGGAGGAGGAGGAGGAGGAGGAGGAGGAGGAGGAGGAGGAGGAGGAGGTTGAGGTCCGGTCCAGGAGCGGAAAGGGGGAGCGGAGCGGCTGATCTCTTCCAGGTGGCCTCATGCGGCGGGCCACTGGCCGTATGTGGTGGTCAGTGCCTCCGGTAAGGTTTCCGATGTACCCGGTCGCGTGTGTATCACTATCAAGAGAAAGGATGGAGATCGCGATGTTTGTGCAGATCGAGAGACAGGGTGAAAAGGCAACCCCCCCCCCCCAAAAAAAAAAAAAAAAAAAAAGGAGGAGCGAAGGAAAAAATGCAAATGCCCATAAGGGTCAGTGACTCGTCCATAAATTTCAACAATCTGTTCTGCCATCATGAATTGCGCAATCAGCATAATAACTGTGATTTCTCCCCACTAGGCAATCATCTATTCATAATAATTGCAGGCAATTGTATATAGGCCCGCCTATTGTGTGCATACGCGTATACGGTCTCGGGCCTAAAAAGACAGTGTCCTTGATCGTTCGTGGAACCGGCCTCGAGGCAATTCCACGCACGAGCCCGAGGGATGGCACGAACCTTACCGCCGACCTGACCGGGTAAAACCAGACATCATCCAGCGGCCAACAGCTGGGTCGGCACCGCCAGGTTTATACTAGCGTGTACGGGCAAGCGGAACCCGGGGTATGGATTCCGCAGCCGCGGTGCCCTCAGAGATGCGCGGAGGAGCACCGCCGACTCCCCTATACTCGATCCGAGAGGAACCCAGACGGGTTCCGACGAAGACCAGATCAGCACGAGAGATGTATAGCGAGAGGGGAGGGTTTGGGCATCAACGAGGGGGAAGGGAAGTATCCACTCACACGGGGATTATAGAGTACCAATTTCCTGGACAGCAGCGAGCCGAGGCAGCGGGTCTTATATAGAGGGAGTCAGTGCAACTCGGGGGTGGTGTGTGGATGCCCGACAACACCGTGGAGACTGTACATGTATAGGGCGGAAGCCTTGCCATTGTAACATCACTCGGCGAACGTACGAGCGAGTGGGGCAGGGGGGTTTCCCGTACCAACGGGAACCGGCGTGACCACCGGACTGCAGAGGGGGAGATGGCGGGGAGATGGACAGAGGCAGACGGCGACAAGGGTTGCCTGTTTTAGGGTGGTTTTTTTTGGGGGGGGGGAGGGAGATCACGACGTCTGGATGTGAGCAAGTCTGAGGCTTGAGAGGAGAAAGAGAAGACAATAAGGAGGAGGATTAGGAGGAGGAAAAGAAGTAGGAGAAGGGGGAAGATGGGGAGAAGGAGGAGGTGGATTAGGAGAAGAAGTTGAAGAAGAGCGAGGAGAAAGAGGTGATGGAGGGAGTCCAATATTTCTCCACGGACTCCATATTTTTTTTATCTGGAACACTCCTCACTTTGAGGAATAAGGTTTGCGGTGACACCATAACTATAACTCTTCTCTTTCAAGAAGGAGTGTGGCTCTGAAAAGAGCCTCCTCACTTTAGGTATAAAACACGCCTACAATCAACATGTGGATGTATCAACACTTAGGAGATCCTATAATACACACATCCCACAGCAAAAATCATATTAGTAAGTGTGAGGATTACAGACGCGGCCTTGCTTACCGTCACAAAACCGTCACAGTAGTATAATGTAATAAAAGGTAGACAGATAAAAAAAAAAACCCAGATGGAAATAAAATACTTCCCCCCTATATTCGCGCCGTCATAAAATGTAAGAGCAGTATAATAATGTCAGTGCAAAGGTTGTTCCGATTCATTTCCCTCGGGCCGAGACTCGTACGTATTTAATCTGCGCTATGTATGCCGTGGCCCGCGGACTGTACTGGGATGGGGAAGGGGGAGGGGGAAAAACATATAAATGCCAGAGCGAGCGAGCCAGCGAGCTAGCTACAGCCAGCGATGACCTTGATGTGGGTATGCTACAAGTGAGCTGATGCGGCATCGTTTTTGACACTTTGCTCGAGCGGCAACGAGCAACAGGGCAACGGGGAGGGGGGGAGGAGGAGGGAAGGAGGAGGGGGCGGCGGGTCTCGCGAGAGAGAGAGAGAGGGGGAGGGAGGTCGGGACGTCTTGAGAGGACGGGAAGATCAGGGGCAGAGGATAGGAAGAAGAAGATGAGGGCCGGATTGAACCAAAAAAAAGGCATCATCGGTAAAGGAGGGGTCGGGAGGCTGAGGGATAGGCGGAGGTGTCGGAGGTGACACAGAAAGAGAGAGATAGACGGGGGAGGAGAGTATCCCCATTCATCCCAACACGGGGACACCGTCGGTAAGAGGGTTATCACCGCGAGGCTAAACACGGAGAGCAAAGGAGGGCATGGAGTCGTCTGCTTTTTATTGAGGGGGGAACATAATGACTAAGGCCCCTTATACACATGGAGCAGAAATTAATAGCGATAAAAAAGGGAGCTCCCTCTTCCCTTCTCTCTACCTTCACCTTCACCCCTCGTTCCGTCGTCGAGGAAACCAAATAACGACATCTTATTGGACTGGGGTAAAACTGGGGGGGGGGGATAATGACATGCCTCCTCCATCCCCACCCTCCTCTGTAAGGCAGTTCCCATTAGCATTGCACGGCAACTAATGTCACTTGGCAACCGGACGGGGAGGAAAATGTTGAGGCGTTGTCTCGAATAGAAAATGCTCGGGACGCTCAGAAAGAAGTGGCCAATTAGCCGGCTAAAACTAGAACATCTGGGTCTCTCATCCACCAATCCCGCCCCCTCCCCCTCTTTTTCTCCGACCTCATCGAGGAATCTTAAAGCAAATCACATCTCTGCTCTCTGTCCTTCGCCTTCCCCTCTCCCTTCCCTCCCCTCCTCCCTCCCCCTCTCCTCTCTCTCTCCTTTTCCTCCAACCTCATCGAGGAATCTTAAAGCAAATCACATCTCGGCTCTCTGTCCTTCGCCTTCCCCTCTCCCTCCCCTCCCCTCCTCCCTCTCCCTCTCCCCTCTCTCTCCTTTTTCTCCGACCTCATCGAGGAATCTTAAAGCAAATCGCATCTCGGCTCTCTGTCCTTCGCCTTCCCCTCTCCCTCTCCCTCCCCTCCTCCCTCTCCCCTCTCCCCTCTCTCTCCTTTTTCTCCAACCTCATCGAGGAATCTTAAAGCAAATCACATCTCTGCTCTCTGTCCTCCGCCTTCCCCTCTCCCTCTCCCTCCCCTCCTCCCTCTCCCTCTCCCTCCCCTCCTCCCTCTCCCTCTCCCCTCTCTCTCCTTTTTCTCCAACCTCATCGAGGAATCTTAAAGCAAATCACATCTCTGCTCTCTGTCCTCCGCCTTCCCCTCTCCCTCTCCCTCTTCCTCTCCCTCTCCCCTCTCCCAATCCCCCTCCTTCCTCCTCCCCCTCTCTCTCTCCTTCCCTCTTCGCCTGACGAGATTGTCAGAACCAATATCTCACCATCGACCTTCATAGATCAGAGGGAATCAAAGCAAATGACAACTTTCTGAATCCCCTCACCCTCAATCCCCACCCCACCCCCCTTTTTTTCCCCGTGTATTTTTTCCCTCCTCTCCATACACCCCTTCTTCGTCTCAGTTTTCGCCAGGTTTAATTTTTATGGTACACAACATTCAGGCCGGGATCGACTGCGGGGCCAGTATAAACCAACAGATGGTGCATGCGGCCCCTTAATGAAAACTGCCCAAGAAATTAATAGAGCTTTGTTGGTTTAAATACAGGTCAACGTGTGAAAGCAGATAGGGCAAGCCACGGCCGGTGTTTGGGCATCTATTTAAAAAAAAAAAAAATGACAAGGGGGGTGAGGATGACAAAAAACGCAGGGACAGGGACCGAGGCTGGGTTTTTGCAGGTCCCGGAAATTATTATTTAATTAATAAATGTGACACTATTAAACCCAAGCACTGGGGGGGGGGGGGGGCGACGGTAAAGTGTATTTCATTAAACAGAATGTGTATTAAAGACGGTGTCCAGTTACATAGTCAGTCGCTATTGCAGGGATATACGACCTGCAGGCAATGTATATAGTATTTTAAATAACTTCATTAACGTGGTTGGGCTAGACGGCACAAAGTTACAAGGGAAGAGATGGTGGGGTGGGGGATGGGGGGCAAGTTGAATGCGTCTCCCTGGGACTTGTGTAACATGGTGCTTTTGCTGGGGTGAATCAAAACCTATCGGGTTACATGTGAGGGAGGAATACCGCATGAAAAATTGACCGCCAAAATGGGGGGGGAGAAAAAATCTGACAAGGGAAAAATTACTCATGAATAATTTGATAATGTTAATAATACCACTCAGACTTTGTCAGGAATTTTTTTGTGGCTAATATCCACCTTGTGAGTTCGCATACGGCTGGTCATAGGCCTTTGTAGTGCCTGTGCCAAACACAATGGAGAAATAATAAATATGAAAATGAAAAGAAAATGAAAGCGAAAAAGAAGACGAAGAAGACGAAGACAATGATGAAGAAGAAGAAGATGAAGAAGAAGAAGATGAAGAAGATGAAGAAGAAGACGAAGAAGAAGATGAAGAAGACTTTTGACTTTTCAAAAGGAAAACTTTATTTCATTTCTTTGAAAATAACAGAAAAAAACAAAACAAATAAACAATATTTACAAATAAAAGACTTTAAGAAGAAGACGAAGAAGACGAAGAAGACGAAGAAGACGAAGAAGATGAAGAAGACGAAGAAGACGAAGAAGACGAAAAAGACGAAGAAGACGAAGAAGACGAAGAAGACGAAGAAGACGAAGAAGACGAAGAAGACGAAGAAGACGAAGAAAACAAAGAAGACAAAGATGACGAAGAAGACGAATATGAAGACAGAGACAAAGAATTATCAGGGCCTGAAAGTATCACCATTAATTGATGAAGAAACGGTCCATAGAACAGTAAAAATCACGAAAGTCGAACAGCAGCCTAACTACAGCTGGCCACAATACACACCACAATTAAGATAAGAAGTAGGCTACATATTTAATAGCTAAGTTGAATTTCTTCACATCAGGAAGAAGAAAGAAATCCATAGGCAGGTAGAGAATTGTCATTTGGATGTGAGAAAAAGAAGATGAAAATTTGTGCTTGATTTTGGGTATAGGCCTATCTGAGACAGAAGGGTGAGACAGAAGGGTGTTGCCATGGATGGAAGAACTGGCATAGATGGCTAGAGAAAGAAATGGCAATAGAATGTGCACAGTGAAGCCACTTTCCATCTGTGCTCCAGAGGAAAGATTCACACCTTCACCGACTCATTGATATCTGCAGAAGACAATGAGCTTTCTTAGATTTTCAGTGAAGCAATAACTGCTCCGTTGTCATGTGTAGTTATAGGGTTGGAACAACAGAATCCCACAGAATGTGCTTGTTGTTGCATTACGCTGGGTGTACAATGGGGTTAGAGTCAACAGAATCCCACAGAATGCATCCACTCTTCCATTTGATTGAATTCCGTGGGGTTAGAGTCAACAGAATCCAACAGAATGTTCTCTCTGCTGCACTAGCCTGAGCACAGGTGGGGCTGGAGCCCAATGAGCAAATCCAACCGATTTTGATCATTCATCCGCTGATAGAGAGGTGCATCAAATTGACCACTTTCTTAATGCAATAATTACCACTTTTTTCAGAACAATCAGCGGCCAGATGTATAATAACGTGATAATTTAAGCCTTGTGTGCATCTCACTTATGTTTCCGACCCTAGCCCACTCCCTGTTTCACTGCTTCCAGTCAACAAATGCAAAGAAGGTAGCCCAGACACTATCTGGGCAAATAGCTGGCTGCTCTGTCAACAGTGCAATCATATCACAGTGACAGTGGCATACACTGACAAGGGCACAATGTAACATGTGGCTTCTTTGTTCCAGTCAAGACCTGATTAGATGAATGCAAACACCACCGCTACTAGACTGTGTGCACACTTTACTCCCAACCATGTAAATTAAACAAGAAACTGCCAGAACCTCGGAAAAACAAATAAACACAGCCAAACACCAGACCAGAGAAAGACACAGCTTGCTTCACCAACAGAAATTGATGAAAGGAAGTCACATGTCTACAACACACCAACAAAATGATCTCCACAAAATATCGGGCAAAAGTGTGTAAGGAATATGCCAATGTACGAGAATTTTTTTGGTTAAGATAAAAGACTGGGTTGATTTGATTGTGAGGGGAAAACAGTGCCTTTACAAAAATGATACCAAAATTAGTTATGAGGAAAATGGAGTTCCTCAAAGCCACAAACTGCGGCCTAACATTGACCGAACTCAGGAATACGATGAAGCACAGAAGCAACAGAACTTTCTGCCCATCAGAAAAAGTCCCAGAAGAGAAAGAGCAACAGCGAGAGTGAGAAAAAAAAAACCAGGAAAAGAGGAACAGAGAAGGGAAGGGAAGAGAAAACAAGAGACAGGGTCGAAAAGAAGACTACGTCTTTATAGTTTCAATGGCCTCATCTCATCAGCAACTATAATACCTGGGATATTAGCCAGGATGGGGAGACGTACGAAATACGACGCCGCCATCAAATCCACCCCTTCGTCTAGCTGCCACTTATGTGGGCCACAATGGCGCTACCGACAATCCTTTGTGTATTTCTCCTGATCATCCGTAGAAAATGATTGATGCTCGCTGGCCAAGTTAAGACTCGGACGAGCCAAACCAAGCAATTACCATGCAAATGTTCCCATGATCGCTCAGTTTGGGTTTTTTTTTCTTTTCCATCCCCCCTCTTTTTGTGATGTTGGTTGGTCTCCTTTTTCGCAAAGCTTCTGAGAGCAAGACAAGCAGCGAGTGGCCAAATGGGGATGCATCTAGTGGTCTGTCATATACATGTCCCGATGTAATGCTAGCATTGTCTTAAGATCGCAGGGACTGCGCATTTTGCGGAGCCCCTGTAATCGCGCCAGGATGCTGCTACAGATCAGGGAGGGGGGGGACTGAGGGGGCGCTGCTTCCCCACGGATATGATACCCATCTCGGATTTAAACACCATAAGGGGCTGCTGATCACAAATTGTACAAGTTAAGACAACAAGGGGTTTAGCTAAGCTCCCTATGGATGGTCAGTCTAAAGGCAGTTGGGGTATCTCCATCGACCGGCGAACGGGCAATGTTTTTTCTCTACGATGTCAGATTACAGCAGTTAATTAGGAAAGATCTAGCATCAATTTTTAGGAGGTTCAACAAACTGGACTGACAGTATACTTTGAGCGGCTTCCTATTTTTGGGGGCGCGCAAACTTTAATGCCGCCCGGCGTTGGGGGATGCGCTTCTCCAGGAAACCATCAATACGGGCACCGTTACAAATTGCGATCCTTCAAAAGAGAGTGACCATGACGCCAGCCAATGCTGGATGAATGAAACTGATTTATTCGCAGACCCCAAATTGAAGGCAACATTATTGAGGAACTGGGGGCACGATCGATCAAGATTTTGGGAAAACAATTCTTTATATCGGTGCAAAAACACCGTCACTGGCAATTTGGTCAAACTTGAGTTCTTGGTTTCTGTCTTTTCCTAGGCACTCATTTTGGTGCCTCTCCTGCTATTTTTTTTTAGTCTTGCTAATATATGTCCATGACAAGTGGTTCTTCTGAGATGAAAATCCTCACTTTTATCGAGAAGATTTCAAACAGATCACCAAGATTTGTTTTTGCAATGACACATCGAAAGCTGAAATTCAACAAAAATGACCAACCAAACATTAACTTTTCATGCATTAAAATTCAAAATATTTATTTGAAACATCTGCTAAATAAAAAAAAAACATACTATAGTTAACCATTACAATTAAAATGAGTACAAAAAATAAATTATCTTTTTAAAAATCCAATTACAATTTGCATATTTTTCAACGGCAATGTGAACCAAACACTGCAGTACAGTTTTTAAAAACTCACATTATGCATATGGGAGACACTTGATGACGTTTGGGGGGGGGGGGGAAACCTGGGTCCTCGAGCATCAGCAAATAATCAAAACCTAATTAGAAGGCAGAAATTAACGGAACATCCAAAAAGGATGATTAATGAAGGCAAATAGCCGAGACCATATTCAAAACTCAAACAATTAAAAACCGCCATCGACGCTGCCTGGAATTGATTAGGACACCATTGGAGGGAGAGGGAGTGTGCAGGGAGGAATGAGACTGAGGGCTCCCCTGCCGGGCCCCCGAAATCCTTTTAATTAAGAGGTGTCAAATTGGCCGGCCATCACTCCTCAGAATGAGGAATGACCGACTAATGAGGCACTGCACTGGCATAATCACGGCAATTACCCGATCCGTACTCACACCACCAGCCACGCAACAATCAATCGTATCGCTTCCCAAAAGCCCCACCGTTTGCTGGTGGCATGAATTTCTCTCATCCTCTTAAGAATTTATGCGCTGCATTTTCTGACAGAGCAGCTTCTCATGGCAGTGTAAAACATGTGGTTGGTGGCTTCACTCCCCCCAATTCCTGCCTCTTTCTTCCTACTCCTCCTCCTCCTGCTCCTCCTCCTCCTCCAAAGGCCATAATGTATATAGCAAGTAACAGGAACAATCGATTAGAACACAACTGCACATGCCAACAATCTTTAATTGAACTCCAAATCAAAATGAAACCCCAACGCGACACAGTTGCACGTGAGGTTGCAACCGTGCCGTGTTAGGGGGAAAACAAGTGTTAGATAAACGGGTAAACAACTGTTAAGTAAACGAGAGTGAACGAAAACAACAACAGAGCCTGTGCGATTTGAAGAGTAAATGAGCAAACAGCCATTTGACAAGACAATATTTTTTCCAGAATGTGCATGAGGAATCAAATAAGGTCATAACAACTGACATTGGCATTGTACCCTCCCATTTGATTGACTGCGCGAGAGACTTTCCCCAATTCATCCGGCCAAATGACTAAGTCTGTCCCTTCTGACCAATCACCACGCATTAGTGCCCCCTTCCTTGTCACAGCTCCGTCCAATCAATGGAGGGCCATCCATCATCCAACCAATCATAACGCAGCACAATGCCTGCGTACGGCGGAATCACTAATTGAGACGGGCAGGCAATTTCTCATATTTCTTAGAGCGTGCTTGCAGCCCCTTTGATTAGACGCACGCGTTTGCACGTTATGTACACAACCCTTTGTATCATAACAGAACCCGCGATTCCTAACCCATTTGACCCACCACAGGCGAGTGTGCATGAATAATATCAACGCAGCCTCTTCCCGACCCCTCAAAAAAAAATCAGCCTTTATGGTTCAGCCTGGCTAATATATAGACAATAATAACAATAGATTGCCCTTTACATACAGGCATACAGTTAAAGACTGTAACACCATCAGGTCAAAAGAAACAAAAATCAAATCAAATGGAACTGAATCACTGAGTAACAAAATCAAATCATAGCGCAAATGTGACCCGTTACGGCATAATGCGGATTCTCGTCCAAATTTGAGTTTCCGAGATTTTCCCACCACTGCAAAAGAGTACCGGTACCTCATTATCTTTCTAAATGATATACTGTAAAATTCATTTCCATATGTTGCCGAAAACCCAAGTAACGATTAGAGAACTTTGACGAGCCAACGTGCAGTAACAGAAACCACTTTTCGAGAACGGCTCTAAAGTTTGAGGTCATGCACACGCCGTGCCGACAGTAACTGCAGTGTACGCACATTTAAGAACTCCCCCAATTTTCAATATTTACATTTTTATATTTATTTTTATTTGTTGAAAAATTCCTTCGGACAGGTGATCCTCTTGTACATAAGCTTTCTGAAAATGCAAAATCTTGATTTTGACATGCATTTTGACAATACTTTGACTTTTGATGTTGTTTACTCGAAAAGGACTTTAGGAGTAGATCCTTCATTACGCCATCTTGGGTCACAAATGCAGAGATAAATTATACAGGCTAAAAGGTTCTGTTAAACCCTAACCAAATGATACTCTACAATAAAGAAACACCAATATGAAGATGATAACGCTGAATGGTTGGTAGTGGGAGAATTGGGGGGAAATGATGGATTCTTAGAAGACTCGGCATTTAAGCATGTGTGCCTTACATTCTCTTTCATATGGAATATCCCTGGATCCCATAAGAGCCAAAACTTAGCCAGTATCGGGTTTCTGCACACCATCAACCCAGCAATGATTAGTTTTCAATTAAGTAAAAGTTCTTAAAATTTAGTGGGCCTGACGTTTCGATCCTAGCAGGACCTTTCTCAAAGACAGAGAGAAAGGTCCTGCTAGGATCGAAACGACAGGCCCACTAAATTCTAAGATTTGCATTTTGGTAATTTTAGTCAGTAAGCAGTTCGCAACATTTTTGTATATCACTTTAAGTAAAAGTTCTAGAAAATAGCCACTTATATCATGCATACATTTCATTTAATTTCTCTCCTCAAAGAGAGGGATGGGGGTTCCCAAAATTATCCACTTATTGATGGGAGGGATGTGGCATGCATATGACCATTCACAACCACCGCTATTGCGGCAATTGCAAATTGAAAAACTTCAGTGATCTTTTCAATAAATTCATTGTCCATGTATCATGAATGTCATATTTTTGGTCGTGAATATTCGTAAGCTGCAGAACCCTTTCAATGGCAGGGCATGCCGTCTCCAGCACAAGTACCTGCCCAGTGCCAAACAGCGCCAGCCCACTCTATCATGTTTCTCGTACTGTTAATAGTGACCATTACTTGTCAAAATGTCACGCCTCCCAGACATATAGGAGAAGGGGGAAGAATTAGAAAAAAAAAAAAATAAAAAAAAAATCCAGCGATTACAGACACATTGTCACATGGGCAAAAGGCTTCACGCTGAGTGGTCTCCCTGCATTTAAAAAAAGTGTTCACGAGGGGGTTTTTTTTGGGGGGGGGTTTCCTCACACCTTTTTTTCCCCTCTTTTACTTATTTATAAAATGAAAAAGGGGAATACAGAGACAAGAATGATGCAAACTTAATGGGATAATTCAATAGTAACTGCTTGCCTTTGTGTGTCCTCAGGCCTGACAGATGTGATAAATGCTGAAGCAAGTCCACCCCGAACAGACCGGGCATTGTGGATCTTGTTCTCTTTTTCTCCGCCTTCTTCCTCTTCTTCTTGTTCTTCCTTCTTCGCTTTTTTCCCCCGTCGTTTTTTTTTTGGCCAAGACCCCTTTAACGACCTCGAGTCTGAAAAATCAAAGGAAAAACCAGAGATTTGGAGTTAAAAAAAAAAGGAAAAAAAAAAAAGAGTGCTGAGGTAGACATCTGGTGTGAGGTTAGGGATGGGGGGAGGAGGGGGAGAAGGAGAGGTTGTGTGGGTGGGTTCAGGGGAGGAGGGAGATGGAGGATGCTTACTTGGACTGGATGATATTATAGAACAGTGGAAGCAGGGACTTGGAAGCAATGGGCAGATGCAACGGAACAAGCTGCCGGAGCAGAAAGTTGTCACGCTCCATCCACTGTGCATGGACCCCCGTGTGCCACAATAACAAGATGCTCCGGGGTTACACTGCCAGCGCCCAGCAGCACATCTCATTTGCATGCGTTCCAAATGCCCTCCTCAGCCGGAGAAAAAATTGCGACATACATGTACATCAGATCAATCCCATTTAGAAAGCGACACGTATTTCAACTACAACAGGAACCAAATAACGGAGGATATCAGTGATGGTTGACCAGGTTGACCAAACAACGCATAGCAACAATATGGGCTGCTGTTGGGTGCACGCATGAGCACTCAGTTCCCAACACGTATTGGGCTAACAAGACCAAATTATCCCTCAGGAGTACATAAAAAATCGCATGCAAATATGAAGCATTCAAAATCGGTGGGATGCTGAATCTGTCTTCTTCTTTTTTTAACAAACAACCTCATCCGTCCAAAACAAACCCCCAAACAATAATACTGCAGCACTGTGTGACTGCTGGATCTTCGCACTCTACGTACGGTGAGTCATTTCAGATCACATCGAAAATGTTCACGGGCATTAGGGACACAAAACATGGGGGGGGGGACACATCCACTAGGAACTCTACATCAAAGACAAAAAAAACACACACCCCTTATTGTTGACATTCCGTCCACAGCGACCCACCGAGGGAATTCAGCCTCGCATATGTAAATACTTTTTTCGGTTCAGATAAAATTGCACTCTGAAATGACTGTCATGTCTTGACCCGTCTGCGCGTCACTTTCTGAATTTGTTTCACAGAAGCTCGAGTCTAGAAGAGGTGATGGGGGAGGACTGCATGTTTCTCTCCATGTTATTCTGCGATTAGCGGCTTCCCGAAGTGCTCAAATCCTGGTAAACCTCTAAAGTACTAAATTTTTTGGGCGGTGGTGGTGGTGGTGGTGGTGGTGGTGGTGGTGGTGGTGGTGGTGATGGTGGTGGTGGTGGTGGTGGTGGTGGTGGTGATGGTGGCGGTGGCGGTGGTGGTGATGGTGGTGGTGGTGGTGGTGGTGGCGGTGGTGGTGATGGTGGTGGTGGTGGTGGTGGTGGTGGTGGTGATGGTGGCGGTGGCGGTGGTGGTGATGGTGGTGGTGGTGGTGTTGATGGGTGTGATGGTGGTGATGGTGGTAATGGTGGTGGTGGCGGTGGTGGTGGCGGTGATGGTGGTGGCGGTGATGGTGGTGGTGGTGGTAATGGTGGTGGTGGCGGTGGTGGTGGCGGTGATGGTGGTGGCGGTGATGGTGGTGGTGGTGGTGGTTGTGGCGTTGGTGGAGGTGGTGGTGATGGTGGCAGTGGTGGTGGTGGTGGCGGTGGTGGTGGTGGTGGTAATGGTGGCGGTGGTGGTGGTGATGGTGGTGGTGGTGGTGGTGGTGGTGGTGGTGGTGGTGGTGGTGGTGGTGGTGGTGGTGGTGGCGGTGGTGGTGGTAATGGTGGCGGTGGTGGTGGTGGTGGTGGTGATGGTGGTGGTGGTGATGGTGGTGGTGGTGATGGTGATGGTGGTGATGGTGGTGATGGTGGTGATGGTGGTGGTGGTGGTGGTGGTGGTGGTGGTGGTGGTGGTGGTGGTGGTGGTGGTGGTGATGGTGGTGATGGTGGTGGTGGTGGCAGTGGTGGTGGCAGTGGTGGTGGTGGTTCGGTGGTGGGGTAGATGACGGAAATCATCGGCGAAGCAGAAGCAAGCCAAGAGTAAGGACAGGGTCTCTCTCTCTCTGCTGGATGTACATGTATTCAGACATGGCTCCAAGCGGAATGAGACACCGCATGAAACATAGGAAGCCTGGTTTTAATAGCTGGCCTACATAAGCGCACAGAGCGCTCAAGGCAGCACCCGCTATGATGGAGATGGAGGGAGGAGGAAGGGAGAGGGGGGCGAAGCCAACCAAGAAGGACAAGACGAACAGAGAAAATGAAAAAATTGTCATACATCATGCACCGGATTATGATCATCCAACCCAAATCTGGGCCAATCAAAGATGGACCCGGTGTTTATTTCGTCGTGATGGGAAGATTACAAAACATGATCTTCACCCTCTGGAAGTTCCAATTTTTTTGTTCAATGCCCCTCCCTCCCCCCTCCCCTCTTCTTGTTCTAATCAAGGTCACACGCTTAGGCATGTTGTAATCAGATTTCTGGCAAATGATGTCGCATTGAGAGCCAACTGCCTCCCAGATGCATGAGGCACTGAGGCAGTTTGGGGTGAGGAGGAGGAGGAGGGCAAGGAGGAGGAAGGGGGGAAGGAAGGAGGAGAGGGAGGCTAAGTTAAGAGGGAGGGTGTGGACTGGGAGGGAGGGGACTTCCACTGAGAATCCAAAAGGCAGGCTGCTCTTTGAGGTCCGCAGAAGAGATGGGCTGACCCGGGGGGCTGTCTCTACCAATCCTAACCGGTGGCCGGCATCTCAATCAGTTTTACATGATGTCTACCGCCGTCTCAGTGCAGGAGATATGACTCTCGGGCAGGCATTAAAAAAATGCGACCAGGAATATCTTTGCCCAAAAGGTAAGTCCACATACAGTACCCCTGCCATTATTGATAAAGGGGGATTCCATCTAAATTACACCTGCCCGTGAGACACAAGGGATGGTTGGCTTGTAAACTATACACAAAGGAAAGTTGTTATGAGTGCCCACACATTATCAGAGCCATCAACCATCTCGACCTCTGACCTCAAATTTTAGTTTGATAAGTAAGTGTTCGTGGGGGATAGCAGTTGTTCTCTCGGCAATGCAAAGGTCAAGTACCACTAGAATGAAAAGGTAAACATGAACAAACAAGGGGTCGGAATTCCACTGTGAGGCAGATGAGGAGAGATGATGCCCCCCCCCCAAAAAAAAATATATATATATATAAAAAAAAAAAAAAAATTAAAAAAATCTCGGGGACAGAAAAAATGAAAGTGCCAAGGGTGGTTATGCTGTCCCCAAACTGACTCTACCACTAATCCCCCTCCCCTGCCCTACCCCTTCACTTTCTTTTTGCTTCAAGAAGCCAAGGGTAACTTCTTGTACCTTGCCACTGGAGGGGGGAGGGGTGGAAGAACCACCCTCTCCTCTGCACTCCCATATCTCCCATCCTTGATGTAATCCAGAATCCTACCAGAATTATCATAATGTCTACAGACAGGGTGCAAGCCCGGCATGAAATGAGCCTGTTCTCCTGCCGCCCTCTCTTTCTCCTCCAATCGAAGGAAGAACGGGACCGCATCCAAGTTAACCTCGAGGTCAACTTTCCTCCTTCAATGGACGCCTCTGATGACAAACCAAAACTATAGGCAGCTCTCTCATTTTCTGTGAAGCCGGAATGTTTCAATCTTCTTAATGAGGCAAGAAGAACCTGCTTCCATCCATCCGTTCTAATTCAAGCTGCACGTCGTCAAATGATATTCCTACCCACAATTTGTTATCTCTTCAAAATGCTCAAACAGGAGGGCAATAATGACTTCCTGATCCAAGCTTCCAGCAAACTTCAAGATTTCTTCGGCTCAGCGTATAACACTGCTGACGTGTTGGATACGATGGCACCTGAGATTGAATGTTTGGGGGAACGTGCATGTTGAACCCATACAAGAGGCTGTGGAGGATTGCCGGTGTACGTTGCGACTGCAGGGACAGGGAACAGGCCTGCGAGCTGAGATCAAAAGCAAGGACAGCCTGATGTACGCCTGCAGCATATCACCTTTTTTTTTTTTAGAAATGACAGCACAACACACTTGGATTTTGCATTTCTGTACAGGGCACTACCATTTCGACTACTACCACTATACAAAATAGATAAAAAAAAAAAACAGCCACACCATCATGAACTCAAGGATATGTTGAATGCAGTGAAACAACATTCCAAACAGGATTGTCCCATTCAGGGAGTTCTGTGCAGTTAAACTCTGAATATTAAATCCCTGAATGCCTTTGTGCGCCTCATTTAATCCCTTCTCTAGCCCCCTCTAAAAAAAAAAAAAAAAAAAAAAGAGCCAAAAAAAAATCAACTTCTCTTTGATATGGCTCTGAATGAGTTTCAGAGCTAGCGGCCCGGCACACAAGAAAGTCGAGGAATTCTTCCAGAAAGAAGAGAAAAGAGAACCTGGCTAAGCAATGGAAGGACACTGATATATCATATAAAAGGACAATCCCCCCCCCTCCAACCTCACACACAGTCACATTATATCGCCCAACCGATTCTTCTCAGCGAGAAATCTGAAGGCTTCCGAGGAAGGCGAAGAAAGGGCCGATTAGGAAATTTGTCAGTTTGATTTGGCCATACATAGATACCCCATTAACAAGTGGAGCAAGAGGCAGGGAGCTCCCGGTCGGCCGGTCTTAGAAGGGGAAGAAGAAAAAAATAAAATAAAGCCTCTTAACCACACCAGCAAGATGAAAAAACAGATACAGATTATTTCCCCAGACGTATTCAGTGTGCGGGGAGTCAAACTGTTATGATTGCCACTTCACCTTCCATTGCTTCCAATGCTGTGGCTTAAAATGTTATTATTTGGCATGTCTGGAGATCTCTAAGCCCCCCTCCTACAAACCTGCGACCAAATCCTTGTAAAAACAAGGATGGGGTTGCTCAATTTTCATTCTACTGGCTTTGCTGATGGATTGTCAGGCTGGGTTTTTTTTTTCTTCTTTCCCAGGTGTGCTGTGCACAGTTCATGTCTGCAATGGATGGGACAAAGTGTAAGTGCGAAGCAGATCTTCACGTCTGACCTCTTCCACTGTTACAAAAGGTCTTGATTTAAAAGCTTATGGGATGTGCATTTGTGCAAATCAATCAAATAATGCGACTGAACAATTTTTTTTTAGAAGAGCGGAAAGAAAAAGAGAGTAAATATACTTGACTATTTGTGAAGGCTCCCACAAAATGGCTAGAGAACTCTTGGTAGAGCGCCGGTACGTTCAACCAGAGGGCCTGGATTCAAATCCCAATTCGGTCAAATGGTCTTTTATAACTTCCACACTGTGCTTAAAAAATTTCCCAATCTGTTTTTTGTTCCTTGGTTACTTTGTTCAAAGACATAACAATCGCAGACATTCTTGCGGCCTGAGGTTTCAAACCTTGTCAGGGCCTTCCTCAAACGGGCCGGACATTATGATTGCAAGCAGGACCTTCCAAATGGCCCTCCTACTGCGATCTACATGTCTGGCCATCTCAACTTTTTTTAAGACACAGTCGCCCTGCTCAGTAGGCAGTTTGTGACACGTTATTGGCATGACCCTAAGGTATGGGGGCGTAAAAAAAAAAAATGACAATGGAGCTTGGAGATTTACGATTTCGCCTTGACGAAAACAATAGGATGTCCCACAGCAGACGAGATGTGATGGGTGCAAGGTTATATGGCTGTGCAAGTTATACACAAATCACACACAACTACTGTCGCCAGGTGAGTCAAGACAGGGGGAGCTAGACACTTCCTGGCGGGTCAGCTAATCCCGTCCAACTTGGGTCTACCTTGTGGATCATCTTTCCAAAATGTTTTACAGCACCCAACAAGGCTACTCACACCCACCTCCCACCCCCACCAGAACACCTGTGAATGGGATGAACAAGTTGTGTACACCTACAACTGTGACACGCAATGACCTTTCTGTGACAGCACAGCCGACCATGGAGAGACTTAGACAGAGACAGCGAGACAGAGACAGAGACAGAGAAACAAAGACAGAGACAGGGAGACAGAGACAGGGAGACAAAGATACATAGAGACAGAGAAGTAGAGACTGAGATAGAGAGAGATAGAGAGACAGAGAGAGACGGAGACAGTAAGACAGACAGACAGACAGACGGAGAGACAGACAGACAGACAGACAGACAGACAGAGACAAACAGACAGAGAGACAGAGATCACGAGACAGAGACAACGAGACAGAGACAATGAGACAGAGCCAGAGAGACAGAAAGAGCCAGAGAGACAGAAAGAGCCAGAGAGACAGAGAGACAGACAGACAGAGACAAACAGACAGAGAGACAGAGAACACGAGACAAAGACAACGATACAGAGACAATGAGACAGAGCCAGAGAGACAGACAGAACCAGAGAGACAGACAGAGCCAGAGACAGAGAGAAGGGGAAGAGCTCGATGACTGTAGAACAGCCTTGTCACTTGTGTGGTTTCTTGACTTTAAGGGGGGGGGGTTGAGGATGAAGAGAAAAAAAAGATTGCCTTCACTATAAAGGTCTCATCAGGGTGTGTCTATCAGGGTCATTGCACCCATCTTCCTGTCATCAACGACTGTTCACTCAGCCTTTGATAAAACAACCCAGTTGCTTCAAGTATAATGCGCAAAGACACCCCCCTCTCTCTCTCTCTCTCTCTGTACCAGAGTGTGAAGATGGCAAAGGGAATCCTGAAACTTTCTTGGTGTCATGGTTCTGAGTCATATGTTGTTTTTAGGTTTTTTTCTTCTTCTTTTTTCTTTGCACCTTTCAATGGAAGCTTGGAGAGGCTCACCTGCACTTCCAAAATCATTTTAAAAAAATGAACGTTTAGAATTTGTTTTTATATTTTCAGGAATTTCTGTGCCCCCTCCGTTTTTTTATGACTGGCCAAAATACACAACTATAATGATAAAAAACAAACAAGACAGAACAACTGACTGGGAATTTTTGAAAAAAATTGAAAAATGGCAAAGTAAAATTTTGACTGGACTTGGGACTTGAATCTGAGAGCTCTGGTTTTGCGCACCGGCGCTCTTACCACCTGAGCTATCCGGCCCTTAGATGGCGGCCTTTCCAAATAGTCAATTAGTCCTTGCCAGGGTGGGGGGTGCCAGTCAGAAGTTCGGGAAGGGCGCTGGTATGCAAAGCCAGAGGTCTCGGCCGGGTCTCAAGTCCTGGTCCGGTCAAAGTTTTCTTTGGCATTATTCAATTTTGATAACAGTTCTAAAGGCATAGGCCTATAACAAGTCTTTTTTTTTTTTTTTCATTTTACATGTAGATGAGACGTACCAAATAGGATTCAAATTTATTGGACTGGAATTTTAAAAAGGGTTCAGACTTCTCCCCTTAGTTTTACAAACTTTCCCAAAAAGCCCATTATCCATTGTACCATTTGCTGGACACACAAATGCAGATGGCATCAAAGTAACAATTTCCACCTTTTCGGTTGATCAACCGAAAAGTGCAATTAATTTCTTAGTAAAGTCAGATGAGACAGAATAAAGAATGAACACAGGCCATTGTAGTCTAAGATAAGGACAAGACTCCAATCCACTTTCAATAGACTGACAGCTTTTTTTTTATGAAAGATCGCCAAACACAAAACCTTATAAGGCCACTCGAGGTGATGGCTACAGGAAAAATAGAAGAGGAACAGACAGATACAGAAAGAAAACAGAGTCAAAGGGAACGAAGAAGAGTCAAAGGGAACGAAGGTATCTATTCACGTTCCTCTTGAACAGATAAAAGCTATTCCTAAAAACAAAAGCCACTCTGAGAGTTAAGAACAGCCCCCAAAATTGATGCATTCAGGGAAACACTGACTGGTATAGCACCTATAAAAAAAGGGAGGGGGGGGGAATTGTCGCAAACAGCCATTCATTGTAATATCTGGCACATATCCAGGCCTCCATTACCCTAGCACAAGTTCAGACATTACTCCATAACTGCGCCGGCATTTCTCTGTCATTTCATATCCAACAATCACTCACTAACTCCTAATTTCCTAATCTGTGCCGACTGCCCGTGCAGCTTACATACATCTATCCAACTCGTTCTGATCCAACCCCCACACACACACATCCCTCTATCGCCCTTTCAACAAAAAAGAAAACCAATTTTCTTAAAGGTATTATGAATCCTGCCATTTCACCACCCGAGAACAAAGTCACAGACAGTAATTACAGCGTCATGAGATACTGGGCACCAAATTTCCGGATTTCGTAATAGGATGTAACACACCAGACGAGGGGTGATGGGTGCGTGGTCATTCGGCTTCCAAGTTACAAAAAATCAAACACCACGGCCGCCACGTGAGACAAGACCCGAAGAGCTTGGCTCTCCTGGCGGGTCAGCTAGGCTAATCCCTTCCTATAAGAAGAGTCAAAGGTCACAGGATTCACACTAACATTTAAGAAAAGAAACCATTCTCAAATCCTATCAATTGTTGGTTATAAATCCTTCACTTCATTTGAAATAAAACTGAGATTTCATTTTGAGTGCGATACTTCTTCTTTCGTCGGGTATAACAAACATGCCTCCTGACCACAATAACGGGAAATCATGGGCCCGGGGTTATAATACAAACGTGAACTTTCTCAGGGCGCTTTGGCGACTTTTCCATTTTAGAAATGACAGAATGTAAGGGAATCAGTCCTCAGAAAGACAGTTGCATCAAGTTTCATAAACCATTACAGTTACAAAGTTGAAACACAGAATGATTTTGTGTGGATTCTTACAAGCACGGTGCAGAGCCTTTAAAAAAAAAAAGAGCCATAAAGAAAAGAGAGAGAGGGGGTGGGTGAAGGGAGATGAAAAATAACGGGGGGGGGGGACAAAAAAAACAAAAACAAGGCCAAAGGACGGGAGGTGTAGAGAGCAGGAAAAATGATCTTTCAAATAACAGGGCCATTAATCCTGGCCGTAAAAGTTCAGATACGGCTCCCCCTCCTTGATGATGCCTATAATTATACAGCTATACGACTGCCATTGTTTACCTAAAAGTGCAGGCATAAACCACACGCTGTTGGGAAATTAATATAACCCTCCTCACGTTCCAAACATCGTCCCTTAATGTCCTGTCTCTATTTCTTTCTCTGGGGCCAGGAGTGAGACTCGGCCGGTATGTTTTTTCTCCTATGGACCAGAGATGTACACAGGTGTCATATATCAGTAAAAGAATAATAAAACACACCCGCAGTATAATCTGACCTCTAGTATTAAAGCAAGTTCACGGCAAAGACATAACAGCCATAAATCCTGATTGGTTTATTAATATCAGATTCAGACAGGCCTTTTTTGGGGGCGTTGTTTTCGCTGTGTACGAATGATTTTGATAGAGGTGCAAGCCGTGCATGTGCTGTATGTGCTGAGTATTGGTCTTCAAATCTAAGCACTCACGGGAGCAGGGACATGATAAATGTTCACTGTGGAGTGATACAAAAATGGTGCTCACCGCTTACAGACTGCAACATATACAATTCATAAAATGTTTACAGAGAGGCTATCATGTTTTTCTTTTTTATTCTATCGGGACTTTTTTTCTAGAAATGAAATATCAGGCCTCATAACTGTTTAACAGGCACGCTTGGACAAAAAAAGGGGGGGAATTAAAATCATAGAATAAACTATGTACCATTTTCTTTCATAGACTTTTAAATGACCCAAGTTTGAAGTGTAGAAAAAGGAAATCAGGTGATCCAAGGACAATTTGCATATCGTTCATTCAACATAGACATGAAGTGATGTGAACTCGCATCAATTCTTCATATTGATACATGTATGACCTCAAGACATTTTTGTTCAATTTGTAAACATAAGTGGAGACTGCTACTGTAAGTGTCTCCATACCAGTACTTCTCTTTGAAAAGGATGGAGTGCCAATGTTTATCATTTACAAAAACGAGATGTCATAACCTTTACCAGGTCGCAGAACTCAACCATCTTCCGGAGCATTGTCAGTTCCAGAGCAGGGCGGACATCCTTGGGAATCTGTTTCTCGATCAATTTCCAGGGTTTTTGTTTTGTTTTGTTTTAACTAGACCTTCAAATATCATTTCATATTGTTATATCCTGCAATAAATATTATCCAATAAGACCGATAAGGGATAATAAAAACCTAGCCAGGGTGAATTCCTAAATTCCACGATAAGCTGTGGTATCTATAATTTTTCCCAAAACATAATAAAATATGCTATTTGAGGTATTTTAGGAGAGAGGGGTGTACAGTTACAGTAATAAATTTACATTGACATAAATTGATAATGTTCCTTTAAGTCTACAATTACCGAACGGAGAGTTTCTTTCCACAGAGGAGTGAATGTCATTTTCTCACTTTTTTTCTCAGTGACCTCTTGTCATTCAGCAAGGTCAAAGCAAACAATATTTTTGCTACTTGAGGAGAACTAAAAAATCAAACCTTCCAACAAGATATAGTAACCTTTAAAGCCCCTAAACAACATTGGTAAGATCCAAAAACAGAAATGTTCACAGATTTGCATGAAACTTATACAGTTTGAAGATGGTTATGGTAGAAACCTGGCATTGAAATATTTCTGCCTAAAAGGCAGTATTGTTGGAGAAAAGAGTAGAATAAATCGTTTACGTCTGACCCCTAGATCTAAATGATTTTTCGGAACAATACATTGAATGCTGCATTTTCACAAGACAAATGAAGCGTTTTTCACTATTTTCTCGAGACTCGGTTGGCGGATTGAGCTGAAATTTTCACAGGTGTGATATTTCATGCATAATGTTGGATCAGACAACATATGGATGCTATTCTTTGACCTCGACCAATGTTGTGTTATCCCTTTGAAGTCGATTGGATGATCATGTTGATTTGAAAATGACTATAGACATTATAAAGTGGGAAATACAGTAGCAATGCCAGCCCCCAAAAAAGATTCTCGCCGTGCTTTTTGATAATTCACCCTGGACCAGCCTACACACTACTATCTTGTCCATGTGGTAGTTTGTCACCAAATGACAAAAGTTGCACAGCCTATGGCTTTGACCTGCTCCAACGCCTTATTCCTCTGACCACAGCACCCTCACTTGGTTAAACCAGTGTGACTGACTGACTGTTGTGCTGTGAACACACTGACAGCATTGATTTAAAGATACGATTCTTGATTGGTGAAGTGACGGCGACACAGTTTTAGAACTATGTTCATGCTTTCCAATTCTGAGGTTATGGACTGATTTGCCACTTTAAGAAAAAAAATTGAATGATTTCTGAGGATCCTCGTACAATTATTTTCAGATTCATTTTTTTGAAAGCTGTAAGTATCACTGATGGATTTATTTCACGAGGGCTCGTACCCACTCATTACTTCATTCACCGGGGTGCAGGAACATTTTCAAGCATCAGTTTTCTGTTACTTGGGATTTTGTTGTAGTTCCTTCTTTCTTCCTTTCCCTTTTTTGGGGAGATGGAGAGATAGGCGGGGCTGGGCTGACATTTCCAAATGATGTACGATGTCTTTAAAGCAAGCTCATTTCGGTAAATGTATACAAAAGGTTGGTGTCCAATGAGCGAGTGAGCGCTAGGGGTAATTATTCCCCGAGTGTATCGCCGCCGCAACCCCAATGCCGAGACCTGTGTGCATTAATGTAGCCAGCAATTATGGGCTAGCTGGCGCATTAAGAACCCCCAAAAATAAAAACCTCCTGACGAGACCGGCCATAATGGGGACAGTTGGGACGAAATGCCATCGGAAAGTGTGTTACAGTAATTGAAGACACACGCGATGACGGAGGTCGGGGAAGGCTGGACATTGTCTTGATGTCATCATTTGATATATGTAAGCAATAGCAGTCTATGATGCGGCCATGATACCGCTGAGCCACTCCTACAAGAACACATCCTTCAGGATCACTAGGGCCGTTCCCACTACTAAAATAATCATGATTTGAATCAAAAAATTTTTTTTTTTTGGGGGGGCGTGTCCACAAAGGCCAAAAAATTGTGTCGCAAATTTGTTTTGAGCCGATTGTGGTTATCAGTTGTGGTCAATTGGTGGGTGTGTCCTTAAGGGTTGCCCACACAGGGAGACAAAATAAGGAAGGCACTTCCTGGAAATCAGAGTGCGAGCGTTGCATTGTGGGAAAAAAACCCGGTGCGATTCACTGGAGCATTCCCACACACACCGCATCCCAAATAAACGCGATTATTTGAAAAAAGTCTCACTATTAGTGGAGTCCGAATCGCGATTCAAATCCCACTAATTATCGCGTTTATTGTGTCCACACACGCGAAAAAAAAGTGGAGTTTGAATCGCGATTCAAATCGGGATCCAAATAATCGCGCTTATTAGGTGTAGTTGAAACGGCACTATTGTGAAAGAGGATTCTTCTCTTAGGACATAGCCGAGCCCAGAGTTTCCCTTGCATGTTAACCTGAGAGGCGGCCAACCTTACCGCTGTGATGGGCCACCTCAGATGTCCAGTCTCCGAAACTGGCCAGACCTCAGAGGGGGTCAAAGTCAGACCAGAAAGACGAACACAGAGCAAAAGCATTCCGGCATGTATAAAGTGATGCCCACAGAATTGGTTCCAGTATGGCACGTTCCTGCAAGCATGTACTACACAGTGCTTTAGAACCATTCCCAATCAAATTGGTGACATTACAGAACGTCATGCTAGTACATCCACAGTATGCCGAACGCAGAAGATACACACAGCATTGAGCAGTAAGCATGGAAGGGCCTCAAGTATACAGTACAGGACTGTGGTATGCATGTATACATGTATGGGCAGGAGCCTGAAGGCTCGGTAGACCTAGATGCCTAAATACTAGCAATTCTGCTGACCAAAAATATACCCGGCTACATTGCCTGTTTAATAAGAAAAAGGGATACAGGATCAGGAGAAGATGTAAATGTACAAGTACTCATGGATGCACTGTGCATCATCTGCTACATGTAGGAGCCTCTGAAGGGTAAGGTAAGGTCTTGCTCCTTGACCTCTTCCCAACACATCCAGATAACCTTTTCTCTTTTCAATGTGTCTCCAGTCTATCCTCATAAATCTGCCACAAATGATAAGCCTGCCAGTGCCCGCACTTGGCCCACTTTTAAGCGTCCTGAGCGGGGCTTGAATGGACGACTGGAGCACGGCAAACCTCCATTGAGATTGAGAAACCCCTCGCCTTATCATTCCACACTGCCATCCCTACGCATACATGTACGTGTGTGTGTGTACTTCCTTCCCCTCCGGGCAGTGGAAACCCTCCTGAAGCTGCCCAAACACTTGGGCCCCTCATCCCCCCCCCTCTCACCCCCTATGGCGCACTCCTTGCAAAAAGGCAGAAACTAACCGATGAGTCCTTATATACTGCCTGCGCCTCTCCGTAAATCAACGCCTCTTTCAAAAGCCTGCAGTGTTAGCCCGAAAAAATTCTACCGCGGAAATGTCCGCGTGAATTTTAGCTTTTTTCGGGGGGACCAGAAGGTGTTAGTTTAAACAGGATTTGAATATTTCATTCTCAACCATTGTCATTACAGGCCTATCAAAATCCTCCAGTGTCGGGGCGGAAAATTTCTTGAGAAGATGCTGTGAATTTTGGATATTTGTCTTGGGGGAGGAGTAGTCTGAGAAGAATTGCCTTTGAGAAAGGTCCTGCTAGGATCGAGCAACAGGCCCTCTAACTTTTGAGATTTAAACCCCCTACACAACATTGGTAAGATCAAAAAACAGAAATGTTCACAGATTTACATAAAAAACTTATACAGTTTGAAGATGGTTATAGTAGAAACCTCTCACTGAAATATTTCTGCCTAAAATGTTGTATTTTGGGAGAAATGAGTAAAAGAAATAGTTTACATCTCAACGAGATCTAAACCATTTTTTGGAAGAGTACGGCGTTGAATGCTGCATTTTCGCGAAACAAATGAAGCGGTTTTCACGATTTTCTCGAGACTCGGTTGGCGGATTGAGCTGAAATTTTCACAGGTGTGCTATTTCATGCATATGTTGGATCAGTTAACGTATGGATGCTATTCTTTGACCTCGACCAATGTTGTGTAGGGGCTTTAAGGAGAGGAATTGGTGGAATTGGTTTGTTGAACTGGCCTTTGAGCCATCAAAAGTGAACAGATAGAATATTCTAATTCCGGCTTCCCTTTCAAGTTCCAATTCAAATGGCATCAATCACTCACAGCCAGCGACGGAGAGAAGGAATAGTTATGCCGGGAACGAGACGAAGATGCTGTCTGCATGGATCACCACAGTCCAATATGGAGGAACATCCATTAGGTAATGTGGAAGAAACTGAAGCATCTCCGTTCAATCCTAATGATTCCATACTGCTTTCAGAAGGTGATCTGTCATTTCGGTCGGACATTTGACAGTCTCCGCAAAACAATTATCCACTTGCTGCAATCATCCCGAGGGAGAATTTCATTTCATTTTTTTTTTTGGGAGGGGTCTCAGGCAATTTTGTCCTGAAACTGTCGCATCTTTAGACAATCCCCTCCCTGCGTGCCTGGTTAGGGCCAGTTTGTCCATGTACATGGGTCCCTGCTCATGTCAAACAAACAAAGGAAGAACACAACAACCAAAGAAAAACTGACTGTTCATGTTCATGTACACTGTACATGTATGTGTACTGTGTGCAAATTGCAAAGACTCGGGCCAAAATGAAGTGAATTTGATACCTTCAGCTCCTTTCCTTGGGAACTGTCATTGCTAATGTCAGATTTAGGGACGTTTCATGGTCAGCGTTTCCACGAAGAGGCAAATTTTCACCGCTCTTCACCATCATTCAATGTCCCCTCCTGAAAAACTGTGATAATTTGTTGCTCAGTCCAGAATACATTTCAGCGACTGGTGCTTTCAACCAGCAACGCCAGAGCATGTAGACGAAAAGAGGCTTTGTACATTTTCTTCTTTTTTTTTCTTCGATTGAGGCAAGCAAGAGTTCCCACCAAACAAGGCTTCCTTATCTGGGGCTAGGTCATGTACTTGACTCTGACACCAACTGGCAGTTGGCAAGCTTAATCTTTGAGCTGTTAGCTTAACAAACATCGGGCAGTGCTCAATCCCCATTGCTTTGAGCGCTGCCTCATTGCCATTCTTTTTCTCTCCCAACCCCCCCCCCCCCGCCAATATGTATCTTTCCTCTCCCAAATTTGATTATCAGAAATCCAAGGTAAATGGTTGTCCGGTGAGATGAGGGATTAGAATGCTGACTGCTTGTTACTGCACTTTGGGGACAAGGAAATGGGTATTTTGGAGGGTTGCAAGACCCAGGGAGATAATGAGTCGTGATCGGTGAGAATGTTGGACTCCTAGCCTGACAAAGCAATATTTATATTCATAAAGAACTCCCGCCTGGCAGGCTGTTAGTATGAAGTATTTCTTTTCTTTTTTTTTGGGGGGGGGTAGCCTTTGTATTCACTTATTTATGGCCACACGTTTGGTATCATGAATTTAATACCATTTGATCGGTGGGTAAAACAATTGCTGATGACAGGTCAACACTAAGAGGGTTCTTCGACAGTCAGGGTGAACAACCGTGGAGACAAACTGCCATTTGGGGATTTTTTTTTTCTTCACCCGAACCAGCTGCCATTTTCCCCCTTTTTTTTTGGGGGGGGGGTTAACTGGCT
>OX465110.1:13575603-13580603 GCA_949987565.1 Luidia sarsii
GGCTCCCTGGAGACTTGCAAATTTCCCAAAGTGTTATTATTGTGAGTTATTAGGGGTCATAGAGAAAAAAAATATTGCCACGGTATGCCCACTATGTGAAATGGCCATTTGGCATACATCAGTCCAACCACACCACAAGTGATCCGGACATGAAAGAAGACAGTTTAGGAATGAAATATGCATGAGCCAGCAAGTCATAAACTATCTGTTTCGTCCCTTCATTCAATTCCTTCTCGGGGTTTTTTCCTACCTGGGGGGAAAGGAGGAGGGGGGGGGGGTATCATCAGGGCTCGCTCTAGCGGGGAATGATCTATCCACTGACAAGCAAGGTGGGATGATAGATTTACACGTCAAACAATTGATAGTATAATTGATTCCCCCATGGTAGTGGTGGAAACCGCTGACTTTTTCTTCCTTTTTTTTGTTTTTTGTTTTTTGAGAGGTGGGGGTGGGGGGTTAAGTCCGAGGGCGAGTCAGGCCGAGGTCAGGGGTCATATCAAGGTGGACTTCCGTGAGGGGTCCCTGGCCTTGGCATTTTATCATCCCTCTTCCCCTCGTGCTAGGAATCCCTTCGACAAATCGGCCATAAATTGAGATATTAACGAGGGACAGACTATTTACAAAATTGTACACAAATAAGCAGAGCTTGTTTTTTCTTCGTCTTCTCCTTCGTCTTCCCTTCCCTCCCTTCCCTCCCCTCCCTCCACTCCCTTTCTAATGCAGGCAGTCTCCTCTCCTCGCCGCTGGGAATGCCCAGGCCAGCCATGGCCATTTCTGATACATAGTTTATAGATATATTCTCGGCGCTAATCCATCCTGATCACAACATAAATATACTAGGGGGCGAGCTTGTCAAATGGTAAAAAACAAGAAATTAGCTATAAATCACAGGCACTGAGAAAAAAAGGCAGAGCGGGGTTGGGGGGGGTGCAAATGGCGTATCTATGACTGAGACAACGCAGGGGCATGGGGGCGGTTTATTGATGCAATGGTCTATTGGGGGAAGGAGGGAGGGAGAGAGAGAAGCTACATTAACCGTCGGATGCGGACAGACTAATGTTAAGCCAGGCAGAGCGAGTCGGCACCTGTCCGTGTGCTCACATTTGCCAGTGTGCGCAGAGTGGCACGATTTCAGCGAAAGCAAGACCCCCTCCTTCCCCCTTCCCAACACCTCTCTGCACTTGTCCAAATTTAATTCCTGCTGACACCAAGCTTAGACAGGCTATGACTGAATCACACACACACACACACAAACACATACACGCACATGAGCAGGAATATGACAGGGGGGGGGGCTTGGAACCGAGCCGTAAAGCTGTCCAATGCATCACGGAAAAACCGTTTGGGCGGGGACAATGTCAAGAAGAGATAGATGACTTCAAAATGACAGTGACCCCACTAAAAGTCAATGAACTACTACACACTCGCTAACAGTGAGGAAGCGCAAAAATTGGAGACCCTCCTGCACCTCCTCTTCCAGCTACCGTCAATCCAACAGACAAGGCATCACATTCAGCAATTACCTGGCGCCACTGATAAATACATAATCTTTGAAAATGAGTCTGCTCCGAGTCGAAGTGCATGCGAACCACAGACGGAATCGGAGGAATTTGGGGCATCGTTTAGCCTATGCAGAAGAGGGGGGGGGGAGGGGAACCCAGGTGAAGAGAGGGATCGGAGGGGGACAGGGGACATCTGCTGTCCCTTCATTCCCCGGATCTGGGGTTACGAATGCCCGGACCCTGCAAAAACTGTTTTTTTTCAGCTATGGTGTCCCTAAAAGTGTAGGAATCACCTGTCTATCCTCAGCCCGTGCCAAAGGAACCCTTGTCCGTGCTTCCTCACACTCCTTCCTCCATCCCCCTTCCTTCTATCTCTCCAGCTTTACCCCCTTCCTCGATCCCCATTCCCTGACCGTTCGGCGTTAACACCAAAGCGTGGCCTCCTTGGAATCAAATGTGTCATTGCAGACGACATCATCGGCTCAGTACAACTAGTAATGTTCAATGGCTTGTGCAGACAATCTAAAAAGCGAGAAAAAGCGGCCGCCGTCATTGTCTAAATTCACCAAATTGCCCCGTGTGATACGGGCCGTATACAATAATACCGTGGGAGGCAGAGGGTGGGGGGGGGGGGGGAGAGGGGGGGGGGGGTCATCAATTTAAATCTCCTCCAAATGCACTTTAAATGATAGGAAGAGAAAGGGAAAAACTCGAGCCATCCTTAGCTGGACTTCCAACTGACATGGTCCAATGAGGAGCTGTTGCTGCCTCACATACAGCATTCCTGGCGTGATGCTGATCTGTGGTTTCAGAGCTGTCCAGAAAGGGGGCAGGACAGGGGCAGGGGCAGGGGCAGGGGCAGGGGCAGGGGCAGGGCAGGGCAGTGGGGCTTTGTTTATTAGGGGCCGTAATGATGTGGCCTGCTTCTCTCTTCCTCGGCTGTTTATTTCAAATGCCGTATCAATCACCAATGGTGATGAGGGGGAAAAAACTGAGCTTCATATAGAGCTCACACCCTGGGTTGAGTCTTGAATAACTAATGAAAAAATAATATTGACAATAAAACAATACATGAAACTTATACAGTTTGAAGATGGTTATGGTAGAAACCTCGCACTGAAATATTTGTCTAAAATGCTGTATTTTTGGAGAAAAGAGTAAAGAAATCATTTACGTTTCACCCCGAGATCTAAATGCTACATTTTCGCGAAACGGTTTTCACAATTTTCTCGAGACTCGGTTGGCGGATTGAGCTGAAATTTTCACAGGTGAGCTATTTCACGCATATGTTGGATCCGACAACGTATGGATGCTATTCTTTGACCTCGACCAATGTTGTGCTATCCCTTTATTAAACAACAGTTGAGCAAAGAAAAATTGAACATCACGTGGTTACGGTCGAACAGATGGAATGACGGATGGCCAAAAAGATGGACGAGTGAGCTCACTTAGCTTCAAAGAAGTCACCCTCAATCTTTGTATTCTTTTTAAGAATAACTTCTTTTCAAAACTATGATGAATAAGGGTTCCTTTCCAAAAAGGATAGTTCCATTCTTAATGACTTATTTGAAATTGAAAGGTTTCATGGTTCCAGATGGAGTAGTTATTTTTAGAGAGTATTTACAGTCTCATCCGAATTCAGCCTTGCTTGTCAGCACCTGTAATGTAGTATATACGTTTGTGGTTCCGCGCAAGCCAAATGGCAGATCTGCACTTGTTTATAAAATGAGCAGAGCGATCCAGTGACAGGCATATGTATGATGGAATGAATTGAATGGGGAAATATCTGGTTTGTCCGACCCCTATGATGCTGAACACTTCAGAAGTAAAGAACTGAAAAACCAACTCAGTTGATCCACTCTGTATAGGGCAGATACACAAGACGAAGAAATGATTACCCCCTCTGGATATGTTTTTGGGATGGGGTTATTTTTTAGGGGGATGATCAAAATTGAAAACGGGGCGAGGCTGAAATCTCAACACTCTGATACAACTAATCCCTTTATTCAATGATCCCACATTCTTTAGTAAAAAAAAAAATAAAAAATTGTGAGCGGCTCTTGCCACAAGCACAAGCACTAGACCACCGCTTCTTTCACACTCGGAGCAAGAGAGCAGAACAATAATATGTATCTATCCCTCATGTCTGAGCAATTGTAGGAAATAATACTGACGCCCTATGGGATGGGCACCAGTCAATAAATAGCCTCTGACGGTGAGGCCATGCGTATGTGCCAGTGTGTGCACTCCAGGAGTAGCGGCCGCCCAGCGCACAACAAGCAGCACGTCAGCTTGCGAGTCTGAACAGGTAAAGGGTCTCCACCCTGGAGGGGTATAGAGCGAGAGAGAGAGAGAGAGAGGGGGGGAGGGGGGGGGTCGAGTCGAGTCGAGTCGAGGGGGGGTTAGGAGATCGAGCCCCGCAAACAGGGACCCACTGATTTCACACAGGGGAGGAGAGAAAACGAAGTAGCTCCAAATAACATTAGCAGAGCAGTGCTGGGGGGCAGAGGTGAGATCATATGTTCAAGCCGAGCTATGGATATAATATTGAATGGGATATCAAGACGCTATTGGGTTGCGCTGATGGTACCTGATGCTGGGGGAAGGCAGCGGGGGGGCTCGGGCCGGGGAGCGGGATGGCTCCCGGCTAGGCTTTCTTCACCATCTCTGGCCGGATGATAGGGAAACAGATCGACGGACCTGTATAGATTCGGGGCAGGACTCTGTCATATTTCGGGCTTGGATACTGTTACCAGAATAAACAGTCTCACAGGCATGCGGGAGGGATCTGAGGGAGGCCAGGGGAATAGACACGTGCTGCTACCCCCCCCCCCCCTCCCTCCCTCCCCTCCCTACCTCGTTGTCGAGGTACACAAACTACTTGTATTTAGCGCTAACTTGTTGAAGGGAAAAACCGCAGAGCCATTCAGCCTGGATTGGGAATGATTAGCATGGCTGGGCCGATGTGCGTCCTGTATACCGATCACGTTCTTTCACTCATGTTGGCAGAATCTCTGATGGACCTGTTTTCATGCCCTGGTTTTCTCTCTCTTTCCCCTCTTATTTGATAGACGGAGAGTGTTTACTTCTTTTGGCTTCCTTCATTTTCTTTTGTAGCGAGTCCCGTATCAAACTATGGGACAATTTTCACACAAATTAAAAAAGGATCTCAATTTAGTATCAAGCTACCGGTTCCTATGTTTTTTTTTATTCTGCCAGTATCTTAACTGTATTCCTAAAAAAAAAACAGCAAAAAACCACACACACGCCACCGACAATGATAATTTCTTTTCGACGCCCATGTTGCATTTTACATGGATAAAGTGAGGTACTTTCTCACAGATTTTCCATATCCTCTCCAGATGAAGGGCAGGGGGGGGGGAGCGGATTGGGCAAAAGCAGAGAAAAAAGGATGCTATCGATTGACTCACGCATGTTAGGCTGCAATGAATTCAACAGTTTCTGACGAGGAGGAACCGTGATGCAACACATGCGGCT
>OX465110.1:13583103-13608103 GCA_949987565.1 Luidia sarsii
GTGCGTGGCCTGCACGCTGATTTTTCTACAGCGGCATCGGGCGATTGTCAGGTGACTCTATTATCCCATCCAAGAATTACCGAATGTCTGTTTCCAAAGCTTCGGATTCTTTCACTTTTAAGTCCGCTTTTGGTGGGGGGTTGGGGGGTTGGGAGGTCTCCGACTTGAGGTGTACACGCGTACAACTCAAATTGTTAGGAGAGCAGATTAGGTAAAATTTGAAACGAGAGAAAGAATTACTTCTTGATCGGAATCCGGCTTGTTAGAAACTTAAACATTGATTCAAATGAAGAGAAACCAACAAGGGTTTTTTAAATGGCAAAGTACTATCACAATTTCTCATCAAAAGGCGTGGGCAAGAGAAAGTGTCATTTCCTGATAGACAACCAAAAATATAAATTATTATACGTATACAAAAATCAGCGAGCACTCATGGAAAACCACAACCATAAAACATATAGAAAAAAAAGAAAATAATCTCATGATTTAAAACAAGCGCTATTATCTATATTGGTGTGAATGTACTGTAGGTTATGTGAGATTTGGTTATAAGACCAGTGATAAGAAAAAAATAATAATAATAAAAATTAAAAAAAAATCATCTTATTACTAAATGCACAAAGAGTTGAAAGCATAATGTATTGAAATTATTCATGAGCAAAGGGGTTCAGATCTTAACAGATTTCAAAATGTCCAGCAAAAAACGCTGATCACAAGTAACCATTTTGACATTGTTCGCTAGGCAAATGAAAAAAAAAATTGAAATGAAAAAGAAGAAAACAGCGCTGCTGCACCTATTCCATTGGTGAAAGTGTAACTGGAACTACAGAAGTGCATGCACTTCTTCCAAAAGAATGCATGTGATAGATACAGCAGATACATGTATCTATTCATAACTAGGCATTGAGGCAGTGGCTGACAATGCTGCAGGGGCCCGGGACCATGTGGTAATCCCATGCCCTGATGCAATTAATTCTCAGCCGACGGGGGGGCTGTCCCAGGAGAAATTAAAAATAATACCATTCTGAAATTATCTGTACACACAAGAATGATTCCCTAATCGTGGGAACAGAAGAGGGGGGAGACGGGAGGCAGGAAGGTTAGCTGCTGCGGTGAGGAGGAGAAGTCCGCTGAATGCCCGATATACGCCGTGTAAATACAGCATCGCGCGTCACTCTTAGACGAGCTGGAATAAAAGATTACACTCTTGCTCTTTTGACTTGAGCTTTTCGTCTCCTCTTTTTTTTTCTCTTTTTTTTTTAATCAAGTGACCATGGAATACAGGACCTCGGCGATAAGACAGGTTCCCCCCCCCCCTCTCTCTCTCTCTCTCTTGCTTGAAAGGAAAAAAAAAACCGGGGGAATGAAAACTTCACATCCTGAATGCATGATTTGAACCTGTCAATTAATATAGCATTATAATTGATAAATTGGAGATTAACGGGTGGTTGGGCAAGGAGGCTTGCATGCAGAGACGTCGGGCAGGCCACGGCAGAGAGCAGAGCCACTGAGAGAGGAAAATCAAGGAGTCAGTCAGCGAGGTCTACAATGTGGTGTGAGGGTCCCACACTCCAAATCCAATCCATGCCCACCCTCTGCCATTCTTTGCGTTCTTTTTTTTGGGGGGGGGGGGCATCTTCACGCAACCTGGGAATACTGATATATTTGACAAAAATCAATAGGGATCCCACTTACTTGCTGACGCTGGCCTGATTAAGGGGGGGGATGGGAGGGTCACATTTCTATAAACTCATACCGGGACAAAGAGGGACGGGAACAACCGCCATCAGCCTGGAATCTTGTGGCAAGAAGCCTGAGACACGGACCACTATGCACGGCTCATGCGTATTCTTCGCCACTCGAGCCGATCCCCTTTTGTAAAGGCTTCCATCCGAGCCGATTTCCAGCAATGTAAATTTCACTTGAAGTTCAAGTATGATGGACAATGGTCTAAGAGTGAGCATAAGCGCCGTCCCTCCTTTTTTCTCGGCCATGCCGATATGATATTGTATGACTTGGTTAAGGCATTGGTGGGTAGTCTTTGATCAAATGCCAAACCTGTATGGCACACAGAACGTCCCCACTGGATTTGTAAATGTGAACAGAGAAAGGCGAAACCAGTCTCTTCGAGAATGGATTTGGAGGTTTGGAATCATTGCTCTTTTCAAATGCATGCGCTAAAAAAAGGGCTTGGATTATATTGAAGAATTTTCCACCATGATATCATGTTGCAGAAACGGGTCAAACAAATTCTTCAAATGTTGGGGAACTTTTGACTCGCATTTTTTTTTTTGATCTTCATACAATATTCTTAGCAAAGAGTGTCTACTCGATGCACAAATACCCTGCTTGCCAGGCACAAACCATCTGCAAACAATAACCACAAGCAATATAGAAGAGTCCCTTATCTTGCAGGGAGAGAAAAAAACCCCGACGAAGCTGCTAATTCTGTTTTTGCAAGGAAGTCTTATCGCTTAACTTGGCACTTATTATTTTTTTTACTCAAGCATGAAACAGACTGCAGTGGCCGGTTTGAATGTGCTTAATTAATATGCTTTTTATTATGAAGATTGAGCATCCCAAATCTGCTTAAGCACTAGAATCCGTGCTCTATCAAATAGGATGGTAAGCCTAAACCCCCACTTGACTGGTGCGCTAGGCAAACAATAGCCAACCACTCAATGGCTGATAGCGCTAGGCATCGCATAATAATCCTTACAAATTCAGAAGGACCTGGGCAGGATTTCACATAGCCTTACAATGCATCGTAACTCAGCTTATGATGTATAACAAATCGTAGGTTATGATACCTCGTATGGTTTCTGTGCATCGCTCTTTGTCTTGTGATCGATCGCAAGTTAAGTTGAGTTTGGTGACATCGACCATAGATGTTTCAATCATTGTGGGGCCTTTCTCATAGACAAAGGTATTTTTCTGCCTCTGTGATACTGCTAGGATCAAAACATCAGGTCCCATAAGCATTGAGATATAGTTTGTATACCGGTATAAAATTTAGTGGGCCTGACGTTTCGATCCTAGCAGGACCTTTCTCAAAGGCAGAGTGACGAGGACAAAACAGATACATGTACACGAAGGAGGGGGGAAGAGAGTAATAGGACATGTATATATTTTTGGTCATTTTAAGGCTGTCAGAAGTGTGCAAGTATCGTATCCTGTTGGCGATTTCAAAATAAGAAAGAAGATTTCATGCCAAGCAAAAGGCAAACTGTCTGTAAGTGAGACTGTAATACTGGAAAATGTTTCATAGTGATTAGGCAAGGAAATGTGCTATTGCTACGCATAAAAAAGTCTCTCTTTTATCACTCACCAATCACTATGTGATGTTCAATGCTGTTTGACTTATAGATTGCGATTCTTTCCATGGCATGGCATTGAAATGGGATTTGGGCTCAGAACCTCACTTGTACTTTACACACCAAGGCATGATGCTCTCAAGCAAGGCCTTTATGCATAAGCAATGCCCCCCACACACAAACAGCCACATTCTTCTCTCCTTGTAGATTCCTGTTTATTCAGCATTGGGAAGAATATCTCACAGGTTGCCCTTCTTGCAAGTACACGTATCAGAGGCAGATGCATGCTTTTAATCCCGACGGCTTACCTTTTCCACGCAGTTTCGGAAATCATTCAGAAATTTGCTTCCCACAACCTGCTGCCAACTTTTAAGGCACTATTCAAGCACTGAAATTTGCTTGTGTTCAACAAAATGTGCTTTACGGTAATCCTCAAATGGCCGTAGCCTTCAAAAATCTGACTTTGCCCTTTGAAATGTAAGGGATGTAAGGTCAGTAAAATTAGGCTGCTATAACTTTGCTACCCAAAGAATAATTGCATGCAAGTCAAATCGCATACAGAATGAGTGGCAATCCTGTTTGCACTTGGGAAACTTTTCACATTTAGCAATGTTTTGTGCTCAAGTATAGCTCAATGTCAGATATGAGCAATTTGCTACATGTAGATCAAATCATCAAAGAAACAGCAATGCTACAGCCATGGAGAACATACTGTACATTCAAATGGTCTTCCACTAGTTTCTTTCAAACTTGAACCTGTACAGATTTACCGTGTGTATCTGGGAAACTAAAACAGTTTACTGACTAGGATGACCCGATTTAAATAAAACTTTGAAAGGAAAGATGACCTGATCTTCTGATCCTAACGCAGGAATTTGTCTGCCTCTGAGAAAAGGTTCAGCTGGAATATGATCATCAGTCCCTCTCACTCTAGCTCCAAATCGGTTACCAGTTAATCGGTTATAACGAGTTTAAAAAAAGAAGATGAGAAATGGGAAAGACAATTGAGAGGGGGAAAAAATCCAGACTTTAAAATGCAGGCAAACATTATAACCCAATAATCTAAACCCCCAGCAAGTTAGACAGGACAAATCAATTCTCAGCATAGCAGATGCAACAGTACACGGCCAACCTCAGGTGATGGACTTTTCCCCGTATTGAAAAAAAAAGAAAAAAGAAAAAAATGAATAAAACGAAAGACAGACAGACAGACAGAAAACACAAGAAAGGGAAAGAAAAAACCTTTTAGGGGGTCAATTAGATACGAGTGGGCAGATGTCAGTTACCACACTCCTCTTTGATTGAAAAGGGAACGGGACATGCAAATTAATTCACGAGGCCAAGATAATGCGCCTTTTCTTTCTCATCAAAATTGCACTTTATTTTGAAACTTCAGATTTCATTTGGGTCATTTAGAGCAGGGCCTAGGCGATCTTTACAATATTATCTTTGGCACGCCAATGAATCTGCCCGACTCATCGTTGGTGCAATGGCTGAAGCGCTTCCTCTTCCATTTTTTCTTTTCTTTTACATTTTGAAGAAATTACTATAAAAATATGCAAAAAAATCACATCCTGCCCAATTTTTTTTTCTCAAATTGAAAACAGGGGGAAAACTTCTGCCGTGCCTGCATCATCGGCATCTGTGTCGATTCACACTGTCGGCTACCTTGAACAATATGCATTATTCACTTGGCCAGGGATTTCACGAGACTTGCCGTCGACTGACTGCAAAATCCAGCATCTCTGAGCGGAGATTGCGGAGGGGAAAGGAGGTCTGGGGGATCATGGGGGAGGTGCTGCAAGTGACTTTGCCTCCAGAGTACAAAGCACCAATGCCAGATTTGGACGAATTTGGAACAAAAGCGCTTCCCCCCGCACAATGATTAAGAGATGTGAGAGAAGAGTGCACAGCATGGTGGATGGCTAGGAGATAGGATGTATGGTACCGGTATACAGTACATTGTCCAGAAACCGGCATGGTACACTGTACATGTACATGCCAGATGCCACCCTATACATGTACTTTGACATACAAATTGCTGATCTCACAAATGTGGATGCACCATCCAGTATGCCAACTGTCAAAAACTCAAATTTGACATTTCTGTGTGAAGAAAGATCCTCTGTTATTTGAACTCACAGTAATCTAAAATGGTATAGATTGGACTTGGAGGGATGGAAAAAGGGAGAAAAACAATTTACAGAAAGTATCTAGTTCTAAAAAAAACTTATAACTCTTCTCAAAAAGATTGTCTGATGTAATTTGTATGAACATTGTAAAATCTATGGCAAGTGCGCACTATCACCATTCTTTCAATTGGTCTTGCAATGTTCACCACACTACTGTGCTTTGATATCTGCATAGGCCTTCAATTGGCGTTCCTTCTCAAAGTAGAGACTAAAACAACCTAGAAATGCCACTGGAAACTAATCCCTTTTTTGTGATCAATTAGCGCCCCTGGAATGTGCTTACCCTGCATGAATTCTGATAATGTTAAGAGGCATGGGGAGTGGCAGTAGACAGAGGGAGAAGGAGAGAGTTGGACACAAGTCATCAACAGAGGGCGCTGTGGATTCCGAGTGCAGACACTCGGATGGTCCCAATCGGCATGCACAGTGCTGTCTCTGTCACTGCTGCATTCAAAACAATGCAACTGCCAAAGCAAGACTGCACGAGATTGAGGTACCAGTATATGTACATGTACATGTGTACTTGTCTGAGCAAAGGCAAAGTGGACAAGAAAATCAAATGTTTCTTCCCTAATCCCTACATATTGGAATATCAAATCATTGAAATACATGTATACACAAATGCTTTATACCTCTACTGTACTATAAACCCGCCATGTATATATGCAGAGAAGCTACAAATGTGACCCGGCACAGCGACATGAGGAATATCCCACCAAAACACTTTTCGAGTGAACAACGCCTGAAGTCAAAGTATCTTCTCAATTTGATTAAAAATCTATTTTTGTTTTTTGTAGTTTCGGAAAGTTAATGTATTGGAGGATATTACCGGTATGTCCAAAGGATTTTTCCGAAATCCGTCTCTAGATGTTGAAAAAACGAGGATTTCGGGGGAGTGTTTGTGTACTGTTTTCATGAAAATATAAAGTTCCTGCATTTTTGAATGGCTGCTTTTGAGGAGTTAGACTGGTGCTGCTACATGTATATTGTGTCTGGTGCCAAATGAACAAGCGAAGTCCCCTTGTACTATTTACAACAAAGTTCATATGGAAATAAATTTAATATCATTCGAAAGCTAATGGTATACTTTTTCACATCATTAGAAAATCTCAAAATCCTGAAAGTGGGGGTTATTCCTCATTATGCTGTGCCAGGTCACAAATATACTTTTGAAGTTCACATTTTATTTGTATTTTAATTTTATTCTGTAATATTTTCAGCGAGAGTTGATGATCTCTCCCTGGTGACAAGACGCTTGCTATAGATGTACATAATGTACATGTACGAGGAACCCATTTCTTGGTGCAAAGTGGGACTCTAGCCTGTGGGTCAGCTCCGTGCACACGATGTGTAAAGTCAAACTTCCTCAATGAATAATGATTGCCATCTTTAAAATGTGTCGCATATTAGTTCCTGCTGAGGCATTTCCAAAGCGGTTACGTCGTCAAATTGAAGATCCCGCTGGAAGACTGAGAAGCATGCATATATACATGCGCCCTCACAGGTCCCACATTAGCCAAGACGCCCGATAATAATCAGACTGCGTCAGGGAAGGGTGTGAGGCATTCTGTTCCGAAAAAAAAATATTATCTCATTTGTATCTTAAGCGACAGGCGAAAGTTGCCCTTCAGGACTTCGTCCCGACCTTCACTGCATGTTCATTACCCAAAGGGCCGACCGCCCTCCTCGACAACAGAGTCCACATCCATGTACATCTCGCCGTCCGGGGCCGAGGAAGAAAGTGTCAGGCGGGGGACCGGGAGGCTGAGACAGTTACACATAAGCTTCGGACCTGCCATTTCCTCGGCTGCACAGCCTTAAGTATCCCAGATGGGATAATGTTTTACGGGCCCAATTCACAATGACATCTTCCACTTATCCCACGGTGCAGTGACCACAGAAAGCCCCGGAAAAAAAAAAAGAAGAAGAAAAAAGGACAGACAGAGATTGAGAGAGAGAGAGAGAGAGAGAGAGAGAGGGAGAAAGAGAGAAAAAAAAATCTGGACCATGAAGTTCAGGCAGTGCAATTACCATACATCAAAGTATTACAAGAGGACGGGAGAGAGAGTTGGCAGCCTTGTGGGTAGGCCCGGCAGCCTAAAGGTGATATATATTCCTCGGCAAACATTTGACCAAGCAACGACAACGTCCGCGACCCGCCAAGCAACTTGCCACACAAGCCGGCTAGATTTCCCACCCCGATCTTCATTAATTATATTTCTCCGAAAGGAATGATCCGTCATTCCCCCAGTTGTCGGAGTGAGGAAGGGTCTCAATTGCTGAGGAAGAAAGAAAGAGAGTGAGAGAGAGAGAGAGGGGGGGGGTAGAGAGGGAAAAAAGGGAAGGGGAGAGAGAAAGAGAGTGAAGGGGGGATGGAAAATCTGACACACCCAACGCAAAAGAACAAAACAAACACCGAATTCCATTAGCTGCGCCACGTGTGCCCTATACCTCGAGTTAAGAGTGAAAGGATTTCCAAGCCAAACATATCGGTCATCTGGGGTGATGTATACGCACTTGGCAAAGTCTCTGTCAGAATGCAGCCCTGCTCTTTTTTGCTGGTTTCCTGAGTGCTGTGATTTTTGTTTTTGATTTTTTTTTTTTAGCCAGGTGGAGTTTTAGTTTCCCGAATCTCTGCTGCCCAGTGACATGATGGTTTGTACATGTGTGTGTGTGTGTGTGTGTGTGGGGAGGAGAGGGGGTGATACACATACGTACATGTTTCAAGCCCATCTGAAGCCCTTCTCTTTTGATCTCAGCAAGGACCTTGTGAGGTATGGCTCCATGAAAAGCCAAGCTATGGACCAGAAACCTGTGTACATGTAGCTGCAAACCTGGCAATGGAAAGAAGGTCCCTCCTTGGGACCCGAGGAGGACACACACAATGCTGTCTTACATGAGACAGAGCCAGCGGCACAAGTCAGTATCCAAGCATTTCATCAAAGCAACATGACTTTAACTATCCTCTACTAACACATGTTCACTCTGTTCACTGGTCAGACACTGTGCCGTGTACAAGCACATGTACAAGTACAGTATTTATAAACCAATGTCACATCAGTTTCCTGATCTTCCGTGAAACAATCGCCGGCGCTATACAGTGGTACATGCATGCTCATACACTTGCATGTATACATGTATGGCATTTTGTAAACTCAGTGAATGATTCACAGCGAGGGGTATCTTGTAAAGAGAAAGGCAGAATAGGGGGAGGGGGAGGGAAGGGAGAATAGAAGCAGATTCATATCTTATGAAATGAGCGGGGAACTTGGAATTGATGTATCCGAAGGTTGAAATGATGGAGCACTTCACATCTGATCCAACCTGTTGCTGATTCAAGTTAATGGCCGGTGCATGCCAAGCTGTGACGGCCTCCTGCCATATGCCTGCGCCCCAAACTCATAGTGGCATCTATGACCAGTGGAAGATGAATTTCCATACATTGCGCTGATGAATGAAACGTGCAGTGCTTAGAGGCAGAGTGGGAACCCCAACTGCCTTCAACCACCCACCCACGCACGCACACACACACACGCACAGACTATCTCACGGAATGCCCCCATCGTCGTCGGGAGTCCCTCAAGGAATGTATTCACCAACCATTCCGACGTTGATTCTATTGCAATAACTCCCGGAAGCAAGTTAAGGAAGGGTTGCTGGAAGCCCACACATCCCAGTCTTTCCCCTGCTCCAACATGCTGGCTCCTGAGGGGGGGGAGCTAAGTATACGTGATTTAATGGGTCGCACAATGCACGCGATATGATTTCATCCCAACTGAATACGACATTATGGAACAGATGTGGAGGAATTGTGCTGCGCATGGACACAAATCCAGTACAGACTATTGCAGCATGTTTTCAATCATTTTATGGGGACGGCTTCCACCCTCTCCCTCTCTCTCTCTCTCCCTCTCTCTCTCTCTCTCTCCCTCACTCACTCTCTCTCTCTCCCCCTCCCTCCCCTCTCCCTCCTCTCCCTCTCTCCTCTCCTCTCGTCCTCTCTCTCTCTTTCTAGCCTCCCCTCCTCTCCCCAGTGGATGATTGCATCAGAGTAGCCGGTGATGATGAGTGCAGCATATGAATTGACAGATGGGATGGGGGCAGAGATGGATGGACTGAAGTGTTTGCCTCCGTGCCGGCTGGAGAACTATTGACTTTATACAGGTAATGTAAGCCCGGCTACAAACCAAGTTAACTCAGCGCTCGCTCTCGATCAAGTCGAAATGTTATAGCCCCCCCTATCTTATACATAACTCGAAAGTGAACGGTGGGAGAGAAGAGCAGGCAGATATGGAGATGAAGAGTGGGGGCAGTTTTACGAGTTTGGAATTAGGCCAAGACGACTTCTTTACAGCAGGAGGGAAAGGAGTGTAGGGGAAACAGATGGGGGAGGGAGAGAAGGCGGGAGAGAGAGAGAGAGAGATAGAGAGAGAGGGAGAATATAGAACGTGGGAGATTTGAATTTGTGCTCTGAGCACGTCTTGTACATGTGGAGGTTTTCAGGTTGAAATGAGGAATCCGTCAAGAGGGGGAGAGAGGGAGGAAGGGAGGGAGGGAGGGAGGGAGGGAGGGACTGATGCTTTGGGTTCTGGAGGAACATGATGGCTATACCTTGACCCAATGTATAAATGATGAAGGGGTGGGGGATGGGGGGTGGACGGGAGATGGCTTCCACACATGTAATTGAACAGGCCCGGTTACAGGTCAGCCGTTATTATGGGATACAGCGGGTGGTTTAAGCTGCAGATTCCCTTCCCCCCTTTGCTGGGCTGTACGTGCGCATATCAATGGCAGCTGGCGATATGCACGTGCACTCCCTGATACAGTGCCGGCGCTACGCGGGCAACATGGCCACCCCGCGTTCGGGGGGGCTAATTCAATCCCGTCGAGATTTACCGTAAAATGATCTGCAATTTTGCCAAGGAATGGAAGGTAAGGAACGCTTGTAAATAAATTCCCACCTTATTACAGGCCTGGAAAATGTGTCACCGCATACTGGGCTCTCCCTCCCTGTTTTAAAGGACTGCACGGACGTCAACAAGAGATACAGAGCAACGAGCAACAAATGGCAACAAATTCTGAATAGTCAGACAAACAAAAACACCATAACAACCTTTATAACCCTGATAGTAATAACCTTTCAAAGGGCCTTCTCCATCAAGATTTCAATGCCAGACACACCACCAGACAGTGGGACACCACCTTTGATGAAAAAAAAATGCGACCGGTCTACTGGTACTGTACCTTGAGCTGGTCGGGTGGGCTCTGTCGTCTGATCTAGCCTTGTCTCAACAGATCCAGGAGGGGAGGTATCCGCCATCCGCCGGGGTCAATGCACAGTATCGGGAGGTGCTTAGCCTTTCACACGGGGGGTTGGCCTTCCCTGGCCCGCGATCCTAACACGCTGAGGCATCTGTACACAACACGGAGAGGCAGAGGATATTGGTTTAGTAACACGGACTACATGGAGCAATGGTGTACATAGCGCTGCATTTTCGGCAGTGTTGTTTCTTCCAATCCTCCCTTCCTCCAAAACCCTCTCTCCCCCATAGGCCTCCCCTCAACTCAAATGCCCCCCCTCCCTCCCTCCCTCCCTCCCTCTCTCTTTCTCCCCTCCATCCTCCCCACTTAACCGACTTTAAAAGTGACAGATCCGGGAGGACAAGCCCTCCTCTGAGAGACCCGAGCCCGCTCCTATTCCTCCGGCAAATTCCTCAACCCTTACCACCGATAATATTTGCTTTATGCTTTCATTTTTTTCTTCTCCACATCACATACAAAAGGCAAAGGGGTGAGGGAAGGCAGTGTGTATTCTGTAAGATCCCCGGAGACTTTAACTCGTAGCGGCGATATGTGACGGAAGTTTTAGTTTACTTCAGAGCTCGTAAAAAAAACCCCAAGAATCCAAGATGAAATTGTCTGCAAAAGGCTTGGTGGTTATCTTGTTGAAAAAAGAACACCTTTCTTCTTTCTTTCCTGACAGCAAAAGGCTAGACACACTCCCCGACTACTCATGGTCAATAATCATACAACTATGGTAGACGTGCCAACATCCTTTGTACGAATTGAACATGATTTTTTTTTTAAATGGTTCAGTACTACAGGTCTATGGTAACTTTGCGAAATCCCAAGGCTCCGATTTTCGTCCAATGTTGGGTAACTGATTTCAATCGGAATTGAAGTGAAGACTTCCAGCCTCAAATTGTCTGCAAATGTCGCCATTTTTAACTGGCAATTATTGTCAAGAGGACTGGTAATAAGAATCTGATAGGGCTTGACTTAAACAGTGGCCTGTATGTCAATGGTCACATGTATGAGAAATGCTGGCTGAAGCAAAATGACAGAAAAATTAAACCCACACCACTCTGCTATAATTCCAGGATGACCTGCAGCAGGTTCTGGACAGTCAAAAGAGTTCTTGCGGCCTCTTGAGAATTTGCCTCTGATGAACTGATTGGCACCCCCATTAAAAATCAAAGAGGAGAAAGACAAGTAACTTTCTATTCAAGCAGTGGCTTTGCGGGTGAAATGTGAAACTGTTGGTTTTGTTCACCGTTGCTGGTGGGTGTACATGCACCGTGCTTCCAGTGTGAGAGCCGCACGGACACATTGTGGAGTCACGACGGAGGTGAATGTACACCAAGGGACACTGCGCTTCCGTCATCTCACACAACAAAATGTAATTTGTATCAACCCCATCCCCGTGAAAACAACGTGAAGCAATGAAACGGAAATTCATTTCTCCTTGCAGTCTAGCGCGACGCTGGTCGGGCAACACCAGTGTCTCTTCTATAACTCTAACGATTGCATTTCTCTGGAGTCTTTTAACCTTTCTTTCCGACAATCGGGACCTGTTCTCTGGAAAATGTATCAAAATCTCCCAGCGGGGGAAGAGAGAAAGAGGGGGGGGGGGAGAAAAAAATCTGAGCTTGAGAGACATCCTTGCCCTATGAGAGACAGCTCGCTGCAAAGCTGCCCTCTTCATTATTCAGGCTAATTGTCCATATGCCAGCCACTGCAACGCGATAGCTTTGTGGCGTATGAATCGACCCACTCAAACCTCTGGGCCAAAGGGGACATAACTTTTGACCAGCATTTGCGGCCGGCTTAATATTAAAATAAACCACCAGCACTGGCACCAGCACAGGCCGATAAAACAAAACCAAAAATGGAAGAAGGGGAAAAGGGGGAGGCCATATCCGACCCCCCCTCTCCTTTCCCCTCCCCCAACAATGTAATTGGAGCATGTATCTCAAGAGGTCGAGATATCGAAAAATCAATGGCAGCGAAACACCTTAACGAGACCGAGCGTGAGTTGATTAGCAAAACATTTTCGAGGGTGGGGTAAACAGTGATGTAGATCTTTGCAAGTAAAATGGGCTGAATCGGGACAGCTGCAGAGCCTGGGGTGCAGCAATTATGAACTGGACTAAAGGTGGGGGAGGGAGAAGGGGGGAGAGAAGGGGGGCAGGGAGGGTGCATTTGACGGGAGACACAGTGAGTAGAGAGAGAGACAGAGAGAGAGAGAGAGAGAAGAGAGTTGCATGCATCCACTGCAATCCAAGAAAGAGGTCGGACCATCATTTGGGCTGCGATCACTGTCATCATCGTGACAGATGAATTTGGGGTGCGGGACGGGAGATGAGAGATTGAGGGGGTGGGGGGGAGGAACAGGTCAGGCTAGCAAGGTTGCAGGTGGCAGGGCAGGGGTTATGAGATCGTGGCCCGGTGATTGCCATGTTCCAAATGGACAAGACTTCTAGAATCTATTATATATATATTTTTTTCCATTTTGATTCCAGGAATCGACTGCCCATCTGCAACAGCCAACAACCAGAGGTCATGCCTTGGACATTTTGCCACGTCACACAATTCCATTAGAGAAAGATACTGCTACTAAGAGTGCATATTTGTTGAATTTCATAAACACGTTTGATGCAAAAACATACTCCGCCTACATGTCACTACACTTAACATGAGCGTGGCTTGACTTTAAGAGTGGCCTGGGTACTGATGGCCGTTTAAAAAAAATAGCATCCAGCTCTATGAAATGCTGTGTTTTTTTTGTGTGTGTTTGGAATCAGTGGCCTGGCTGGCTGACCAAACCTTACCAGGGGAAAAGAAAGCCGACACCGTATTAAACAGAGAGACCATTTTTAAGTTCTGGGCCACCAGAAAGATCCACTTGGCGGCCGCCGTGAGATGAATCACCCGATAGATACGCAGAGCATGGAGTGCATAGAGGAAACCTAGGTGAGCCTGAGAGGTCAAAGACTGGGGGTCCCACATGCTGCTCCTGAGAACAGCAACAATAACCCACCTTTGAGCACACATGTACATCCTCCCAGCAAAATGCCCCTTCCATGGCAGCATGTGTGGTAAAGTTCTTAACAAGGGGTAAATCAAATTGCGCCACTCAGTCCGAGATATTTTAAGATTGGGGAGCCAGCGGTGAGGTTTAGCACGACCTAAGGCAGTTCAACAACGCACGGCTGAGACCAAGTGGTGTGAAAATCCAACCAGTTTTTCAGGTGTTTTTTTTTTTTTTTAATAGCTGAGCTGCGTCAAATGAAGGAATGTCTCTGTTCTAGCCTCTGTCTCCCCCGCTGTACCACCGAGGGCATTGATAAGCTTTCCAATTACCCTGTGAAGACAGGAGGAAAAATAATTTGTCATTGGTTGAGGGGAAAGCCCGGCTGATATTGGAGGGAGGGAGGGAAAGCAGGGGGGGGGGACAGTGGTTCTTCTTTTTACAGAATCTGATTGACAAACAACTCCTGCCCAGTGCACCTGACAAACAAACTATTGCACAATGGCCATGAAATAAGATGTCCAGTCATTGTGTGTGGTGGAGGTGCTCCTGGAGTGCAGCTGTCATCCGAGGTTGGCCGACTAAACCCCCCCCCCCCCCCACCCCATGAAAAGCTAGAGGTCTGAAACTTATGATTTATGTCCTTGCGACAAGTGGATGTCTGAAAGTTTAAGCCCGAGGCAGTCGGGTTCCACTGATTCCCGACTTCTTGCCTTTTTTTAATGAAGGGAAAGTAGTGGGCTCGGGCAAGGCTTCTTCACAGAATGAATACTCATTCATGTGCCGGTTTATGCAGTCGCATCAAAACTTTTATGCTTTTTCCACTGCTGCTCCAAAAAAATCTTCTCCGCCACCTGCTTCTCACAAAGTGTCACTCAGGTTGCCAGCAATTAATTACACACATAACCCAATCCCCTCCTCAACCCCCCTTTTTTTTTATTATTTGGTGGGGTGAACCAATGGGCTGGATCTGATGGTGCGTTGTTTGGAAGGATTGGAGGGTAGGGGAGAGATGAGAAGCACCCTGTGCTCACAGGGTAATGAGATCCGACAGCTGAATCATAAAAAACTCTTTTGTTCTCAGATCAGTGGGGGTCAATGGAAACCCTGGTGGTGTCTGCCAGCGGCAGCAGAGTCGGGGACCGGGGACTGGTTGAGGGGGAGGAGGTTTCAAGTCACCTCTCCCTGTTGCATCTTGTTGCATGCAGCTGGGTTAAGGTGGTTGAAGGAAAGTGGATTCCCGATCCAGATCACTGAAGGCAATGGGTGGAGGCTTGGGATTCAGGGGGTGAGAGACGCACCGCAGGCCTTTGAAGTACTCATCCCTAAAAAAAATCCCTCTATAGCCCTGTGCGCATTGGACTTATTTTGGTAACTCTTACGGGGACTCGTGTCAGTTTTACCAAATTAAGTCCAAGAAGACTTCCCAAATTGTCAAGTGTCGGACGTCGATTGTAAGTTTTACCCTCCGCAACGGTAAGTCTTACAGGGCCAACTGGGTAGCTGAAGAGTTACGCTGTTAGTTTTACGTCGCTGAAAAGTCCAGTGCGGACGGGTATTGTCAAGTAAAACTTACAATGTAGTCACGTGACATCCGCCGTGTCAGATCCCAGTGACCTATGGTACTATTCACGCGCAAGTTGCATCATACTCACTGCTAGAGGTGATTTCGTACCACTCACAATGTCATCAACATCCATTGTCGGGTTAAAAGGTCAACAATAGGGCGCCCTCATGAGACTACCAGTGCAGAGTTTATGACTTACCGTCAGCCAAAATTAATCCAGCGCGGACGCCTTTAACAGTTACCGCAATGGAATGTTAACAGTGTCTCGTGGAAACTTCTTACATAAATAAGTCCAATGCAAACACGGCTAAAGACACTGTGTGTGGTGGACGGTCAGATTCTAGTTCTCTATCAACCCATGCTTTCATAAGGTCTCCCGTGCCTTCTAGTTCTTGTGTCGGCCAGACTTCAGTCTGGGTCTTTGACAAGTTCCTCTCAGAGTCGCCAGTCCCCACCTAAAAGAGTAAAGGCCTTTTCAGACGACACTGAAAAAACTCACAAGGCTTGAGAAAGTGTCTCATGCATGAGAAATCTTACAAAAGTGCCATCGTGTGAAAGGTTACCGACGCTTGAGAGTGACATACTGTATGTCCCTGGTGAACCCTTGAGAGGTTTTTTTTGTAGGCCCGGACCTCCGCCAAATCTTCCCCTGGTGGAGGATTTCTCACGGGACCCTTGACAATCGATCATGCGAAGGGAGGAACTGTTTATTGTACGACGTCCCATGCAGTACGCTAAATTCTCATTCAGCATTTCATTCATACTGTAAGTTTTACCGATTGTCCATGCAAAAAGTAAAATGCATGGCAGCATGACCTACTTTTCGATTTTTGAATCACAATTAAAAAAATTAATGCGCAGTCTAGTGGGGTCATATTTCAGGCACGCCCCCCCCCCCAAAAAAAAAAAAATTTAAAAAAATAATAATAATAATTTTGTAATCACAATCCACTTTTCAATAATTTTCCTAGTGGGAATACACCTTAACACATGTATACACATGCATTGGCTCTTCAAAAGCACATTGCCTACACTGCAGTTACAATCAATAATGGCGTTTATTATTACAATTACTCAGTAGCCATCACTGTCAAGTTCCCCACACACCCAGGGGTCAACCACACCAATAAGCCTGACGCACACCGAAGGAACCAGACTACTAGGTCCTAGTACAGCTTGCACTTCCCAACCCTGAGTTGAAGGTTTGCATATCACTCTGAAATAGAAAGGAAAACACCGGCTATACCATGATAATGATCTATTAGGAGAGGCATTACCAGCTAATCCCAAAGCACAGTTGACTGACTTTGCAGCCATTAACTCTTTAAATTTTTCCTTGTTATCACTCAGCGGCCAAGACGGGTGTGGCGTACGTGATGTCTACACACTGTATTCTTTATAAGCAGCCCAAGGGCACGGGAAGAAAGTGGGGGGGGGGAGGGAAATGCCCCCTATTACATGACATTGAACCAGGCCAAGTGATCAACGCGGCGAACCCGGCCTGAAATATATTTCATGAGACAGCAAAATTGAGGGCACAATTTAGGCCACGGCATGAACAAGACACGCACTAGAACATGATGTATATATTATGATGCAGCAAAATTGAGCATGATGCAAAACATACCAAAGGAGAGGGAGGGGGGTAACAATGCTTATTTTAGCCACCCGAGTCTACCTCCAGTGCTTTCGCGGCCCTACAAATCACTCATTTATCAAAAGGGCTGTCCACTTCCCGGTGTATTGCGCGGAAGATGAGATTGTGTTCGAGATATGAAATTTGATACGGGGAGTTTGTTTGGGACTGGAAGGAAGTGTAAATGGATTCAGCATGTTTCCAACAGGAGGCCAATGCTGACAGACTTCATGGAGTGGCAGACCTGCACGTTACAATGGAAAATGAACCCAACTTCATGGAAAGTCAAATGGATTAACATTCTGATCTTTTCAGTATCTTTCCCATAAGCAGAATGACAAGGCTCTTTAAAAAGATTTCTATATTTCAGGTCACTCTATTCAGCACTCAGCTTAGCAACATTTCTCGCACTGCAGTGATTAAAATGTGAAATAAGCCTATAGATACGACTTATTAAAATTATGTTTGGGAAATGAAAATCACCTATGATGTCATAGTGTTACATGTATAAAAAGATTTGTGATCATGTATGCATAAACAATTACAAAAAAAGATCAGACGTATGCTTCATTTGCTACAGATATCGCCTTTAAAATGATGCCAATTGATGCCAATTCTTCATCAATATTCATATGGTGATGCTGTTGTGACATCACTGTATCCTTTCGGCGTACCTACTGCATCCAATAATCAATCTTCAGCCCAATCAGGTTTACACCTGCACGGCCAATTAGTATTGCCAAGTTTATGCCCTTTTAAAAGTGGCTGTAACGTGAAACCTGATGACATCATCCAATTGCAAATCTTTGCGGCAGGGAATGGGGGATCCCTGGCTGAAATCAAGCACGCACAACAGGCCGCAGCGGCCATGAGAATGACCCCCATCCTTCGCCTGTAAAACTTTACCCGACACACTGAAAACTGTACAGCAATAGCAGGGGGAAAGCCGAAAGTTTAATGGGAGGACAAGGCACACTACGGCGATGGGACACAAGGGATGGACTGAACAGTGAACACCCACATATTCACCTACATGTGCCGTGGATCAACCTGCCAGGATCTCCACTGGTCCCATCCCCACTGCAACACAATTAAAAACAGCCCAGGGCACCAGTCTGTATTCACTGGTACTATGCAAATCGGTGAGCATGTATATTCCGATGCCGGTCGCCATGGGGAAAGGGTTTGGGTGACATTTCTGACAACGCAACCCCTCCGAACCACCGCCGCCTCCCCGACCCCTCCACCTCCCACCCTTCCTTGTTTACCTCATCACGGCTCTCATCTGTTTCATGTACGTTTGGATGTAATAAACTCAAAATAAACTCCAGTAATCTAATGCCATGGCATAGGGCAAACCAATAGTTGCCAGGCGCGATACTCTCGGGGCCCCTAGGATCCCCCCCCCCCCCCCGCACAATACCATGGAGAGGTTCACATGCTTGATCAACAAATTGCAGACCAGGAAGGCAAAGATTGTTTAAATGAAGTAAACTGGGATGTCCAATTCCTCAGTTTCCCAAATCCCTTTCGTTATTTCAATTAGAGTAAAGGAAGACTGGCTTTATTTGTTTGACAAAAACTGTTTTAAACAATTCGAGAAATTGGCAAAAAAAACACTTAACTCTAACAGGTCAGTGTAAGCATATCAACATTTCCACATTGATTTGCTTACTGCAAAGAAAACACTCAGCGTTAAATTAAAATGTTCTTGTTCAGCATGTGTATATTGCCTCAATCATCGTGAGCTGATCTTTTGAATGAAGGAATGAATCTGTTCTCTTCTGTGCTTACGCTGCCAACTTTTGGGCACAGGAACATTTTGGATTGCGATAGGATGGGTGGAATCCGGGTATTATAGCGCTACATGCTCTTGAGAGTTTTTTGACCAACCAGGCTCACCGATTAGACTTGTGCTTATCATTACAAAAGGTACTGATGAACAGCAAGCACATGGGGATTACACACGCATCGAATATACACGTACACAGGTTTGACATGGCATAGGTTACATACAGTATATATTACAAAGCTTGACCTGTGCAGTGAGTGCCACATTTTCAAGTACCATATGAGTGTTTATGTGTGGAGTGTAGTGAATATGTACAGTACATACAGGCACGACCTGTGACAACAGCACCCATAGTGCCGCAGCACAGGAAATATACCTCTGAAGAACTCTGATGTCATTGCGTTAATGCACAATTAATGACACGATGAAAAAGCGTCAAAAAAGCAAATGAAAGAAAAGGGGGAAGGGAGCGGGGGGGGTCCCGGCCAAACATCCCGTCCGAGCGATCTGATTGAAAGATCATTAATTTATTATATTCAGAGTTTCAGACAGAGCTGATATTCTGGCAATTATTCCGGCACTGGGGACAGGAGTGCAAGGATCTGATTCTCCTGTGGGGGCCGAAGCTAGATTGGGGGGGAAATCGTAGGCCTGCAATTTAAATTCAATTAAAACAAAACCCGAGGTTGATTTTAATTAGGAGCCCCCCCACCCCTTCTCTCTATCTCTCTCTCTCTCTTCCCGCTTGTAAATGACGCAGGCAGTGCGAAACTCAAGCCGGCTGAAAATTGACCACATAACCACTCCATCCCCAATTAATCTGCATGACGACATACTACACTGACCAGGCAGGACCTGCGCTATCTGCATGCCGCTGAGTCTAAACAGGTATTTAAAGGGCAATACTCAATGCCTACAGAGAGAAAAATGAATATTTAACGGCCACCCCCCGGGACATCAACTAGAGGATGGATCAAGATTTAGTTACAGCCAATGATACAGTTATAAATGCAGGCCACATGCATAGGAATTTTTTTTCCCTCTCTCTCTCTCCCTCTCTATCTCTCTTCTTCTCGTTGGGGGGGGGGGGACGCATCAAGTACTCAGACATGAAAAGAATATCTTCAGTGTGTCAGTTGAAGAGGAAGTGGAATTCTTGTTTCACGGGGGTCCTCATCGCCGGAGCTGGGTGTGATGAGGCGCGGCCTTTGGGCGAAAGGAGTCCTCGGCATCCTCCTGTTCCTCCTCCTCCTCCTCCTCCTCCTCCTCCTCCTCCTCGCGTGCCTTGTAAGGTGAGGAAGACCGACCAAAGTGTGACCACCCTCCTTCTTGTACGACTACAGTACCCGGCAAGGCTGGGTCGCGGTATTCATTGATCGGCTGGGACAATGTTATGACACCGTGGATTTTGTTTATGAAGAGGAGAACGAGAGAGAGAGAGAGAGAGAGAGACAGAGAGATGGAGAGGGAGAGGGGGTTATACAGATACACCCTCAAAAACAATTGTGATCAATACCATTGTGTCAGACGAGCAAGGGCTCATGAGGTTTGCCAAAAAAAAGGGATGAGTGCGAGATTGTCACGTCCCAAGAGCGGGCACGCGTCGATACGCCACCAGGTCCAGGGGAATCTGACATCTCGACTCCCAGATGGGTACTACACGGGGCACTGCTGGGGAACTGAAAACAAGCCAACAAAAATTGAAGACGGGATCGAGAACCATTGAGGCACTCAACTGACAGAGCACAGAGCTCCCGTTCAGGGCGAGACGGGCCCAATCAGCATGGGAAAACTGTCCGTATGAGTGACAGGAAATAGAGGGGGGGGGAGGAGTACAAGTCAGAAACATGCGGGGGATATGGGGGGGGAATGAAATGGCCGGACGATGATCATAACGACTTGCAGTGTTTACATAGTAAGAAATCTATGCACTCTGCACCTTTCTGCAGACTGTTCCTAGATGCGGCTTTTAGGGGCGAGGCTTTGCTTATAGTGATGGCAGGGGGGAAAGCTGGACATGTGCATGGATAAAGCACTTGTGGACTCATGTTCAGAGCAAGAGAGAGAAAGAGAGGGAGACAGAAAGAGACAGACAGAGAGACAGAGAGACAGAGAGAGAGAAAGAGAGGGGATGTACCCATGGGGAGTGTACATGAACGTGCACATGAACATATACAACTAATTCTGATGCTATTGGATGGGCTGGCCTGATCTGTCCCCCAGCGTGGCAATCTGGGCTTGCAATCCACATCTATAACTTTGTTTGCTCCTCAGATATCTGCATGTATCTGCACTAACTCCAGCAACCAATATCTCTCCATCAATATCTACCCGCTTCTCTCCTCTCCACTCCTCTCCTCTCCCCTCCCCCCTCCCCCCTCCCCCCTTCCTCTTCTCTTCCCATCAGAGAACCTCAGCTTGCTACTACCTAGTCTCCCTCCCCCTCCCACCTCTTTAGAAACCCAACGATTTCTTTCTGTGTCACATTATCATAACTTTGGAATCCACATGTATTTTTTTTTTGTGGAGAGGTAGGGAAGAGGAGAGGGGGGGGGGTTAGTGGCAGAGTGGGAGGAAAAGGGCCGGGACTCTGTCAGCCACACGGGGTACCGGGCAGCAGCCAAGTCTCTCTTGCCAATTTTCGCCCCGCTAACTATTCAAACCCCCCTCAGCATCACGCTCAGAGACTGTAGATTAAAATTGATTTCACCCCGAGCTGTGCGGCTAATAAGACAGCGCGGAATGTGCGAGGGGGAGAAAGAGATACATAAAACAAACCGATTTATTAATGTAATGTGATGTGAGGCTCCATCGGCCGCCTCCAGCCATGGGCACAAGATAAGTATAATTTAAATAACATATTTTGCCGAGAAGTTTGAATAATTACCCGTCGAAAAACAACTTGAGAGGGCGTAAGCAGCTTGCGTTATGAGTGAGTGCGGGCGAGAATGGTGCGGTGGTTCAATGACCCCCCCCCCCTATACCACCCCTGGGTCAGTGTGAGGAGAGGGGTGGGTCTGATTTTGACGAGAATTGATGCCAAGCGCCCTCTGTTGGGAATAGTCGGACAGTGCAAGGCAAACATGTTGGCATTGGGCAGCATTGTTCAAATCTTGGCCGGCGAGTCAAGCCGTCAGCCCGCCGTCTGCGTTTACCAAAAGAGCTGCGAGTCATCTGCCCTGCCCGGCCTGAGTGCTCCTCAATCCTCAACAGGGCCGGGTGGGCAAACACTCGGCGAGAACTTTGGGGAATCGGACGCAACAAGAACAGCTTGTCTTGTGTCTCTCCTCACCAAAGGGCAAGACAGGATCGCAGCCGAGTTAAACTTGATTCTTTTATGTGGGGGAGAAGGAAATAAGTAGAAATGAAGCTTCTCTACAAGCGCTAGTACACCCGCAGTAACAGCGAAATGGTTGGAAGAATCAAATTGAAGTCAAATTGAGTTTTGAAAGGAATTGAATTGATTCTAAAATGAATCAAATTGAATAGAATCAAATCCAAGTGATTTGAATTTCACTGCGTTGAACTGACATAAATGAATTGAAAGGGGAGGGGAATCAATTTAACAAGATTTAACCAAATCACATCATACTGAAACAGCCTGAACTAAGGTGATTGAACTATTTTGAAATGAACTGAACTTAAATTGATTGAATAAATTTCAATTAAATCTAATCAAGTTGAGTCGAATCCAATCCGACCGAATCTAGTAAACTCCATCTGAACTGAACTGAATGAATTACACCAAACTGAATTGAATCTGTTTATTGTGGACATCTTAACGTCACTGAGTAAATGTCACAACAAACAATATGAATGGAAAGTGGGGACCAAGTGCAGTCTGATGCTGGAATTATTTTGTAGATTCTCATACTGCGCAGAGACTCTTGGTGTCTGAAATCCAATCAAGACCCGTCCAAGGAGAAGTGTGAATTTCCAAAGAGGAGGAGATCTAGAGACGGCACATCCATGGGAGACAATGTGCTGGTATACATGTACAAGTACATGTACATAAATATCATCAGCCGGCACTGGCTAAAGCAGAGAGCAATGTGCCTCTCCTACTTTGGCTGCACATAAATCACAGTAATCTAATCATCTTAAACAACCCCCAACCAACTGCATGTGCTGTCCTAGTGACCATTCCACATTCTCCCTGGCTAATTTCACCTCTGTATATCCCTCGGTCCCGGGCAAATGCGTTCATTTCAACCCCCCCCCCCCTCACCTTTCCTTAAATTTAAGGGCAAGAAGCTGTTGATGTGACTGACACATCACACATTCAGACATAATGGATTTTTTGGGGGGGAGGGGGTCTTTTTTCTCTCTCTTTTTTTTTTCAAGAAGGAAAGAGAAAAAAATGGGTAGGAAGGGAAGGGGGAATCCACAGACTAAAACACGAAAATGCAGGAAAGTAAAAATAACTTGGGCTCTTGCCTCTTGAGGGTGCATTTCCAATCGTAATCAAATTTTCCACTGGCAAAATCAATTTCCTTCATTCACTTAACCTGGATATCTCCAAAGTTGAACGATGTCATGAACTCAAGAGCCCATTATTTTTTCATTTCAAATTTTTATGAGCCTTCGGGTGGCTTTTTCCCCCCCTCTTCATACCCCCTCTCCTTCCTTTACCTTCACCTCTCTCTCAAGCGGTGACCCCATTTTATGATGGGTTCAAGAGTGGGGAGAGGGGGAGAGAGGTGTGGGGTGCTGGTTTCGGGTTTTTTCTTCTTCTTCTTCTTCTTCTACTTCTTCTTCTTCTTCTTTTTCTTCTTCTCGTTTTGGTTATCAGCTGGAAAAGAATCATCCAAGAGTGCTGTGGCTTGACAGCGAGAAAGAGTTTGGGAGAGTCACGTGCAAAAGAAGCGCCATGTAACATTGTGTAAGCCCTTTTGATGCCTCCAACATCCCTTGTCACCCCCCTGGGTTGCAGACTTGTAGGGAGAAAGCGAGAGAGAGCAGGGGTTAACAGACACCTCCAGCTCAAAGATGAAGGACACAGGAGATGAGCTAAATAATAAATAAATAACCTCAATCTAACTCTGGTTTTTAACACGGTCAGTCCACACTTCTCTTTCTAGGTTTTTTTTTTTGTCGGAGTTGGTGGTGATGGTCTCTTGTCAATCTTCAGAGTAAAGGCTTGATTTGTCACCACCTTAGGAATTCTAAGTGCTCCGGTACAAATCTGATTTCAGAAAAGAATTCTGCTATTTACTCCACTACAAACACGGTGATTGGCTTGCCCTCTAAACATTTCCATCTTGAAATAGGATGGTGGAGGGACTGGGGTAGGTTAAGATTGTTTCTTTATGGAAGGGGGGTGGTCTTTTTGAGTTGGATGAAAGGCTAATGGAGAAATTTAACTGTAAGTATTTCATCTTTGTCTGGCCTGTGCTCAACAGGAAAAAGTTGTGAAACTTCTTCTGGTGATAGAAGCCAGGCTCCTGGTAAGTCACTGACCCCTGGCTATAGTCCTGGTATTACCATTAGCAGGGCATGTAAATACATACATCCATCATTTTCAGTTGATTGAAAGCCGGCTTGGTGTTTGGGCCACAAAGTTGTCAGCAGTTTTTTTTTTTTTTTTTTTTTTTCAGGGGTGGTGGTGAGGGGGGTTGGGGGGCAAAGAGGTTAAAACTTATACATTGTGGGGTCATGCTGACAGGTCACTAACCCTGCGTTTGTCTCCGTCAATATAAAAAAAAGAATGTTGCGGGTCAGTGCTGGGTTAAATATGAGCTGTTGTGGACATCTTGGGGTTTTCAGGTTCTGCAGAGTGTGCGAGAGATTGTGGCCTCTGGTTGGCTAGCTGTCACTCTGAACATTTTGGGGCATTTGCAAACTTCTTAGCCACAACAAATTCTGCCATTGTGAGAAAGAGTCCTTTTTTTTATTGAGGGTTGACGGTTCCCCTGTAGAAGCCTGGTGGCAGAGTGCCGTACAGCATGCGCAACGATTGCCTCCGAGGTGAACGGCTGAAAGCAAAGGGGTTTTCTGCTTTCTCTTTCATCCACTAGTTCTCTTTCCTTTTTTTTTTTTTCTTTCTCCCCCTCTCTCGTTCCCCCTCTCTTCGCTCGCTCTCCCCTTCTTTACCCCTTCATCTTCCCCTGCCCATATCCATCTGTTGCAAACATGACTCCCACATACCCACAGGGAATAAACATATTTAGTTCACTTCAGATTCTGAT